>CM064506.1:41317537-41770037 GCA_032716605.1 Paralithodes platypus
ATCTGATTCTTTATTCTCTAACGTTTCGGGCTATAGATAACCCATCTTCAGAAAGACTATCGAATCAAAGTTCTTTCCTGTGTTTTCCACCACCCAATCCATCTACCTGTCAGTATGAATCATTCACATAATGGAATGTGTAGCAGATATTCGTGCTCAATCAATGGAAAGAGGGTTAAAATTACTTTGCAAAATAGGTATTATGTCACTTTGGTGAAAATGTGTCTGAGCAGTCAAATGTGTCCAAGTGGTCGGATTGTTTCATGTCAAAGCATTTATTCGACTACCCTAATATGCCTTTGCTCTTTCAGAACTGTCTTAACCCCCTCTGTACCGTCGACATCATATTTATTATATCCTGGCTAGTACTAATTGATTCTATTTAGATGAGGAAGGATCTCTAGTATTTATAAGAATTCAAACTATCTCCAGTAACCCTTTTAACTACCACAGATCATTCCTAAGCTGCACCAAATCGTCTATATATAGCTAGAATAAAATATAACGGACGTCGCTTGTACTTAATGCATTAATCCCTTAGAGATCTTTGCTGATTCAGACCTCAACAATAACACCTGCAACAACAACAAGTGTAAGACATTTATTGGCGTATGTTTCAGGAAAGCGTAATATTATACAGTAATATACAGTTCACATTATTACAATCACTTCCTCTCAATAACACATGATACTAAAGTTCTCTGGATTGAAAACACACCTGCTGCTTCTATTATTCGTCACACATACATATTACTCTACAAACATTCCTACACACACACACACACACATGCAAAAACCCACACACGCACAACACACACACAAAAACACACACACGCACACATATACAAAAACACACACACGCACAAACACACACATAAACACACACACACAGACACACACACACACATACATACCACACACACACTAACACAAAATACACCCCCCAAACATACACACACACAGTATTATGGGCAGTAAGGACCACACATCAGACCAAGGATCTGCTACAACGCCTACAACCAGCTTACCATCAGCAGTATTGGAGCCGGTGTAATGGAACTGCAATGCTGGTAATTGTGCCCTCTTTCGTCTCGCTCCCTGAATAAAACTAGAGGAATATATATTTTAGTATAGCGTATAATGTATAGTCAAGTGAGTCTTTAGTATAGGTACTTTAACTGCTTGTGGATATTTTAGCCAGTAGAGTATCGTGTGTATGTGTGTTGGTGTGTGTATGTGTATGTGTGTGTAGGAATGTTAGTAGAAGTAATATGTAAGTGTGAGGAAGAATAGAAGCAGTATGTGTGCATTTTATCTAGAGTGTTTGAGCAGCATGTGTTATTGAGAGGAAGTGCTTGTAAGAAGGTGAAATGTATATTACACTTTCTAGAAGTGACCAGTTAACGTCCTTGGTGGTGGCTAGTGTTACTTAGGTATATTTCATAAAGCAATCTAGTAGTCAATGATAATACGATTATATGACTAATTGAAGTCTGAAGAATAATGAAATATTTCATTCAGGATCAATTTTCATTCTGATAATTCGCCGTTTTGTTCTATTTTTTAGGTTATGTTAATATGGGTTTCCTCTTACCTTACTTTAGATAAATAATACCATGCAGTAGAGACGAGTATTGGTGGTTAAAATAGGGCGATAATATAGATTTTCGATCCCGTGGCCGGCCTGAAATGATGGTCAGAGTAAGAAGTAGGCAATGTACAGTAAGTTAATAACTTATCACTGAGCCTGAGAGAGGAACATTAAGGAAATCAAGAACAGAGTCAAATATTAACCCAGAAAATGCGATAGACATGATTATTATAGTACCACCAGTGCAAAATATTTTGTATTCGATTTGGAAAAATGTTGATGTATCTACCATATAATGCAATATTATTGCACCATATGCACATATAAATCTTCTATAAGAGACATGTTAACATTGCAGAACCAGATAATAGGTGCAAAGAGCAAATATCCAGTGAAAAAACAGTTTATGGAGTGTGATGGAAAGGTGGGCAATGGCGCGACATACCTCCTCTCACGTCCGAGGCTCTGACCGCACTGAATAGGTTTCACACATGTTGGATACGTGGACGGACGAGGGAGGGGGGGATAGAGGAAAGGGATTAAAGTATTTGAAGGGGAGAGAGGATGTATAGAAAGTGAGGGAGGAAGATGTAGAAAAAAGGAGGAGGGAGAATGGTGGGAGAGAAGAGGGAGAGAGGGGGTAAGACACATGGAAGGAGTACAAAGGGGTACAAAGGAAATCAAACAACAACAGATCTAGTGACCCTTCTAGGCTGCTTGTCCTCCAAAACACTGAGGATCAAGTGTCCAAACAGTGGTTTAGAGTGGGTAAGGGAACATTGAAAAGGGAACTACTGCCCTGGAACTAATATCCGTGGCAGGATTAGGAAGTTAGTAGGGGACAGATGGGTGAGGGGGGTATAAAATAAAGTGATTCATTTACAAACGCAGTCAGCCGCGGGTTTGATGCGAGATATTTGTCTAGGCGAAGTTTAAATGAATCAATGGTGCTGCAGTCTATAACATCTCGGGGTAGCCCATTCCACAAGTTTGACAACTCGATTGAAGAAGAAATTCTTAGATGCGTGTGAGTTAAAACATTTACCAATAATTTTGCAACCGTTTCCCCGCGTGTAATTAGATTGGTTGATAGTGAAGCACTTACTACAGTTCATATTGTCGATGCCTTTGATGATTTTGAACACTTTAATTAAGTCGCCTCTTAATCTGCGCTGAGTTAAAGGAAATAGATTTAATTCTCTAAGACGCTCCTCGTATGGTTTGTTCTTTAGGCTAGGTATCATTTTGGTAACTCTACGTTGAACTCGTTCTAGCTTGTCTATATCTTTTTGGTAATAGGGGCACCAGGATTGAACGCAGTATTCCAGAAGAGGGCGGACTAAGGAATTGTAAAGGGTTAGGATAACTTCTTTGGATTTATGCTCAAATGACCTGCATATAAAGCCAATTATTTTGTTTGCCTTCTTAACAACTTCTGAACAATGTTGACTCGGTTTTAGGTTACTCGATATTGTTACTTCCAGATCGGTTTCTCTGTTTACATTCTTAAGCTAAGTGCCATTCATCGAATAGTTTGCTTTCTCATTTTGGTATCTGATATGTAGTACTTTACATTTATCGGCATTGAAACTCATTTGCCAAATTTGGGGGCCCAAGTGACAATTAATCTAGATTGTGTTGCATATCGTCAACTTGTTCTTTTGAGAGTATGCTATTTGCAATTTTTGTATGTCAGCAAATTTAGAGATTGTACAGGTGAGACCCTCATCTATGTCATTGATGTAAATTAGAAAGAGGATTGGTCCTAGTACCGATCCCTGGGGTACCCCGCTACTTACATTGGTTCATTTAGATGCCTTACAGTTTATGACTACTCTTTGCTTTCTGTCGCTGAGCCAATTTTTTATCCATTTCAACTCACCGTCTTGTATTCCATGCGCTTTTAGTTTTAGCAGTAAACGTTTGTGGGGAACTTTATCAAAGGCCTTTTGAAAATCAAGGTAGATAATATTTACAGCTTTACTCTCATCGTAGAGGTTGGGGATATCGTGGAAGAAGTCTAAGAGGTTTGTTAAACAGGAATGTTTTTACGAAAGCCGTGTTGAGTATCTTTAAGTATGTTATTTTCCTCCAAGTGATTCACGAGTCTGTCTCTTATGAGTGTTTCTAGTATTTTACATACCACTGAGGTTACGCTAATTGGACGATAGTTACTGGGTAGGGATTTGCTGCCTTTTTTGCATATCGGTGTTACGTTGGCTAGCTTCCACTGATCAGGCATAGTTCCAGAATGCAAGGATTTATTGAATAGCAATGTCAGTGGTTTGGAGAACTCATCCTTAGCTTCCTTTAGAACTCTAGGTGAGATTGCATCAGGTCCAGGCATTTTATTTTCCTTGAGTTTATCCAAACAATTCAATACTTCTCTCTCAGTAACGGTGATATTGCTTAGAACATCTGAATTATCAATCTGAATCGGCGATGGTGTAGGGATATCACTGAGGTCTTCTGTTGTAAAAACTGATGCAAAGAAGGTATTGAGGGCATTACTCATTTGTACTTCGTCTTTGGTGTATTCTCCATTTTCATCGACTAACTGTCCAACAGTTTAAGTAACTACTTTTTTCTTTCTGATATAACTATAGAATTTTTTCGGGTTTGTTTTACTTTGATTCGCAACATGTAGGCTAACTACAAGGGGAGGAGAGGAGGTGGTAGTATAGAAACATGCCACCTATTTGTATATTGCATTAGTTTCCCTGGCACTGATGCGTTTTTTTTTTATTTATGTATAAAATATATATTATTTATTTGAAGTGTAAGATACCAGCAGGAACGTTGCCATCACCTGATACAACGCTCCAAGATGAACGTCGCTGTTTATAGGTTAACAACTAACTGAATATATTTTTTGGACAAGCCCAAAGCTATGTGTACTTCCACCAGCCAGACCATGCCAATTAAACAACAAACACATGCTAACCTATTGGCTAGAATATTCAGAAGTAGCCAAAGTACCTATAATACACACTCATGTGAACGAACATTATATACTCTAAATATATTACCCTATTGTCATGTAGAGAGAGAGAGAGAGAGAGAGAGAGAGAGAGAGAGAGAGAGAGAGAGAGAGAGAGAGAGAGAGAGAGAGAGAGCAATTACCAGCCATGCGGATCCATTACACCGGATCAAATGCCCCTATATTGGAAAGCTGGTGCTGTTGTATAGTAGACTTGGTGTGGTGTGTGGTCCTTGTTTTGTGTGTGTGTGTGTGTGTGTGTAGGAATAATATGAGTGTGCGAGAAAGAATGGAAGCAACATGTGTGTTTTTAACCCAGTGATATAGTAGCCTTTGTTATGGAGATGAAGTGCTGGTAAGAATGAGAGTTACTGTATATTACTGCACAATATACTACACTCTCTTGGTGTTGTGTAGGGAAATAGTTTAGAAGTAATTTCAAATTAATATATATGTCTATCAAAATGCATTATTCACGAGGTTAAATTATTTCAAGCCAAAGGAGGGATAGACAAATTGAGAAAATGTCATACAGAGATTAGTGAGCATTGCAACGTCCCAAAGCTGCTCGTCGGTGCACCTTTTTTTGTAGTAATATAAGGGGACTTCACTCTAACATCAATTCTGTACACCAATTTCTTCAAGCAGAATCCCCTACTCTCTTTTTTTTGACAGAGACTCAAGTAACATCCACATCTGACACGTCTAGATTTAATTTTCCAGGTTATCAACTGCTCCAAAATTTCAGACCTAAGGGAGGTGTATGTTGCTTCGGAAAATCTGAAATTGCCCTGGAGGAGGTTACTAGTTTCAATTGTCCCTATTTTAATTATTCTATATACAAATTAATTTCTGCTGGTAAATTTTAATACATATGTTGCATCTACCGTTCCCCAAATACTCCTCCAGAGCAAAGTCTTTTTGATTCTCTGTCCTCACAACTCAGTGTCCTCAACTTAAATGCTTCTTCTGAAATCACTGTGTTGGGTGATTTTAATGTCCATAATGTTGAATGGCTCACTCATTCAGCCAGGACTGATGATGCTGGTCTTGAATGTGAGCTATTTGCAGACTCATTTAATCTCACTCAACTAGTCAACCAACCCACCCGTGTACCAGATAATCCTAATCATAATTCCCACCTACTGGACTTATTTTTAACAACCAATTCAGAAAATTATGATGTTACAGTGAGGTCCCCGCTTGGATCTTCTGATCACTGTCTGATACAGGCCACCTGTCTATCACCTACCACACCTTCCCACTCTGAACCTGTTTTGGTGACTAAATGGCATTATGATAGGGCAGACTGGGAGGGTCTTCAAGGTTTCTTTATTGATATTCCCTGGACCTCTTTCTTTTCTAATGATGCACACTCCACCTTGAGCCACATACAAGATTTTCTAAAAATTGGAATGGAAACTTTTATTCCTCATCAAAAGTACAGTAAAAGATCTAATTCACCTAAATGGTTTGACCATAATTGTGCTAGAGTAACTGAACAAAAAGCAATAGCCTACAATGCATACACAAGATCAAAAACACATGAAGCCTTTAATTACTTTAGAAACATCAGAAATCATGCCAACACTGTATTAAACCTAACTAAATCAAACTTTCTCCACAAGCAGGCAAATAAACTTCTAAATAATCCAAATGATAACAAAATATTTTGGTCTACTCTTAACTCATTTAAATCCAACTTCACTACTGCTTCATCCATTCCACCATTAAAATCTCCGACTGGCAATCTTGTAAGTGACCCACGAGGTAAAGCTAACCTTCTTGCGGATATTTTCTCCACCAACTCAACCTTAGATGAAATAAATCAAGGTGTCCCTGTACTTAATTTTAATTCGCCTGAAATTCCCTCAAATAAGATCCACACCAGACATGTCAAAACTATTTTGCAGAATCTCTCAGTAGATAAGGCTCCTGGTCCAGATGAAATTCCTCCAATAGTACTTAAGAATTGCTCCTTGGTGCTCGCTCCTGTATTGGCAAAATTTTTCCGTCTGTGTACTCATACCTCATGTTTCCCAGTACCCTGGAAAGAAGCAAACATCCATCCAGTTCCTAAAAAAGGTGCCTCTTCAGATCCATCAAACTACAGACCAATAGCTATAACTTCCACTCTTGGTAAAGTCTTTGAAATTATATTAAATAAATCACATAATTAAGCATCTTGAGACTAATAAATTAATCAGTGATAGGCAATATGGTTTTAGACGATGTCGATCAACTGCAGACATGCTTTGCCTTCTTACGCATCAAATCAACCAAGCTACAGACCAACGTGGTGAAACACATACAATAGCACTGGATATATCAAAGGCATTTGATAGAGTCTGGCATCAATCCTTATTGTCGAAGATGTCACACTACGGCCTTGCATCATTAGTTCCACTAATTTCTTCTTATCTTCATAACAGAAAAATAAGTGTAATGGTAGATGGTCTTTATTCTCAATTTCACTCAATAAATGCTGGTGTTCCCCAGGGATCAGTTTTGGCCCCAATTTGTTCCTCATTCATATCAATGATCTCATATCTACCACTCATAATCCAATACATTCCTACGCAGATGACTCAACACTCCACAGTTCCTTCACATTTACCAATTCTTTCACCCAACCCGATCTTACAAATTCAAAAATAAACACTGCAATTTCTCTGAACCAGGACCTTTCTAGAATTAATGGATGGGGACAAAAGAATCTAGTTTCCTTTAATGCACAGAAAACCAAGTACATTCAATTTTCTAACCGACAGAATCTCACTGACTCCCTTATATTTTTTAATGATGTAAATATTCCCACTTCCCCTAGTATTGACATTCTCGGTGTAACATTAACTACTAACTTGAGCTGGACACATTATGTTAGAAGCATTGCTAAGAATGCCTCTAAAAAACTGGGACTCCTGTCCTGTTCGAGAATTCTTCACTGACGAGCAGTTGGCCGTAATATATAAAAGTCATGTGCGTTCTCAGATGGATTACTGTTCACCTCTGTGGGGTGGAAGTGGAGTGGTTGCATTGAGGCAGTTGGACAAAATTCAAAATAAAGCTATTAGATTAATCAATAACCCTGCAATCACACAGGACCTTCCTACATTATCCATACGAAGAAACGTTGCATCCCTTGCATTATTCTACAGATATTTTCACAGTAATTGTTCCGAGGAACTTGCTTCAATTGTGCCGCCTCTCCACATCTTTCCCCGTAGAACTAGGGCAGCTGAGAGCGCCCATGAATTTACACTTTCTCCTCCACAATGCAGAACTTCTGCTATCAGAATTCATTTATCCCCAGAGCTACTACTCTTTGGAATTCACTTCCCTCGAATTGCTTTCCACAAACTTACAATCTACAAATGTTTAAATCCAGTTGTTACAAACATTTTATGAATGGAGGATGCCTTTAGGCACATGGACCTTTTTGTGTTATCTGTGTTTTTCCTTCCTCCGTTCATTGTCTCTTAAAAAAAAAAAAAAAAAAAAAAAAAAATGTGAATGGGTTCACTCTTGGGTTAAAGAGCTCGCAAACATAAGGTAATATACGCCCATAATGTTCTAAAGAGCGAAGTTGTTTAGTATGGCTCATAGACTACAGTAGATCTGGACTGAACAAGAAAATGGAATTTTGCAGTAAGGGACACAAGCTTGGAGAACGAACCCCTAAGTTCGAACCTAGAAACCGCGAAAATATGATATTGAAGCAATTTAAGTCATAGGTTGAGGGAAAGACTGATTCTGGGAGAGAGTTACAAAATTCAGCTGTTGAATAGAAGAAAGATTGAGAATAACGTTTCAATCTTGGGTTGGAGAGTTGCACAGAGTAGGGGTGGGATTGTGTTACAAGACGGGTGTTACGTGCTCTACAAAGAAGGGGTGGTATACACTGAAAGAGCTCTGAGGAACACTAATTATTGTAATAGCGGTAGATAGAGAAATTGAGTTTTGGAAGCATTGAAAGTAGCAAGGTTTTCTTTGCCCCAATTAGAGATAGTCGAGAGATCAGAAGATAGGTGCTTTATGGCCTCCTTACATGAGTTTTGGAGTATCTGCTGTGAGTGATCTTGTGTAAGGCTAGTTGAAAAGTGTAATGTAGAGTCGTCAGTATACGAGTGAAGGGGGTTGGAGGTGAAGCTAAGAAGGTCGTTGATGAATAATAGGAAGTCCCGAATGGAGGATGACCAAGAGTTAGTAAAATAAGAAAGATCACCAGTAGAGCGGCCAATAAGGAAGCCATACTGGCAGTCTGAGAGTATGTTATGGGGAGGTAAATGCTTGAGAAATGTTGAGGTAATAATAATTTCAAAACTTTAGAGATGCAAAAAAGTAGAGCAATTGGACGATAGTTGGAGGGTTGAGAGCGGTCACCCTTCTCTGGGACAAGCTGAATGAGAGTGAACTTTCAGCAAGAAGGGAAGACGTTAGAGGAGAGACAGAGATGGAAGAGATTGCCTAGGCAGGGAGTCAGCACGGAAGCACATTTGTTTAGTACAACGGAAGAAACACCATCCGGTACACCTTTTTAGTATTAAGCCCAGAGAGGGTGGAAAGTACATCCTTAGAAGAGATTATGATGTTAGGCATAAGTAGGAGAGAGGGGCTGGAGAGGGAGGAATAGCACCGGAATCATCCAAAGTGGAGTTTTTAACGAAAGTGTTAGTGAAGAGCTAAGCTCTGTCAGAATGGAAGACAGGAGGGAAAGACGAAGAAGAAAAATTGTCGGAGAGGTTTTTGGCTAGATGCCAGAAGGATTGGGATGAGCTAGAGTTGGATAGTATGGAATGTATGCTTCCATGCCCGAGAGGATTACCTTGGTAATGCGTTCAGCACTCTCCGAGGGTCCCCGGCTGTGGTAGCAAAAGTCATTCCACTTGGTCTATACATTTATTTATTCATTATTTTTTTAGTTTCCTCACTTGACCTCCATCAAGCTTAAAATAACACCCCCTAGACCCCTTTTCAAGATAAATGTATAAATTTGTCGGTAGAAAATGCCCCAGCCGAAGGCCCTTTCCTTCTATTGCTTGCCAGGAAAATGGCACGAAAGGTTTTTATATTGACAAAATTGGGAGAAAGATCTTAAAATCGCCAAAGTAATGGGTAGAACGTCTTATGATCTGAAAACTATTGGGGCTAAATATGAGTAAGACGGAGGACCAGAAAAATCTCCCCATTAAAGGAACACAATCACACACAATCAACCGTATAATAACCCCCACATTTGCTTCCTAAATGACCTAAACAGTCCAACAACAGCCAGCCTGTAATGACTGTGTCTCCGGTACACTACCTGGGATAATGGGAGCTTTATACACATTATGGATTAATGGAACGGCTATGATTGATGAAGTAGCCTAATTGATGATCAGTCTCGTGTAGGCAATGGCATTATGATATTCATTTCGAACATTTAGCTTGTTCTATATTCATTTGGTAAAACATGCTGCCCGTATTAGATGTAACGAACGATTCGTTTGCCTGTCTCTCTGTTTACAATAGGATTTCAGAAAAAAAACTAACTGACTGATTTACATGAAACTTCGTCAGTACCTTCATTGGATAACATAATACAAATGATTAACTGTTGATTAGCTAATATGGTCACTTGGCCAATACAGTTAGATTATTTATATTTTTGGGTTTTGCCCGACGTCCACGGACCAAATCGACCGCATGTTAACACAACCCCAGACCACAGAGAACTACCAAAGCGGCCTGGTACCAAAACAGCCTTGGGCCAAAGTTATTATTACTTTGAGAATCATGACGCATTTTGACAGTTTATTCTGGTTACCATTAGACGATTCTATGCAACTTAGGAAGGATCTAAGGGATTTATAAGAGTAAAGACTATCATAGTTAACCCTTCTATTATATACGCTTCCTAATCTTAATAAAATCTTCTAATAATAGCCAGAACACAGAAATTAAATGCTTATCATATCTTCTAAGGGTTAACGTGTTCTAAGTTGAAGCCACATAATATTTTGTTAGTCTTCAGGTTTATCAACAATATATTTAAGTTACACCTACTATTAACTCTTTCTGTACCAGCGACGTCTTTTATATTTTATTTTAGCTATATTTAGACAATTGTGTGCGGATTAAGAAGGATGTATGGTAGTGAAATGGGTTAAGTGAGATAGTTCAAGGCCTGTTAATTGCTGGATGTCCATTTAAAAATGAATGAAATCGTCTAATATTAGCCAGCATAATGTTAAAAGGACAGCACCGGTACAGAAGGGGTTAATCAATGCCATAATAGATTATGTCCCTCAGAGGGAAGGATTGAGTCAGTGTTTTGGGTACACGTCATATGTAGATTAATATGTCCAAAGCTGTACCGCTGTGCCTTGCTACACTCAATCCTAAGAACAGACTGGAGTAGGGGAGTGAAGTAATAGGCTTAATTAAAGGGGGTCACCTGCTTTTTTTCTCCTCTACTCTCTTTCTCCGGCTTGTATCCATTCGGCCCCATTCAGCCTACTGCTTAAAGAAATGTTATCCTCATCCAGGTGTCGATTTTTTTCCTGGCGAGCGATAGCGAGTCACCATTTTTTGGAGAAAACGGCTTCGCCGCAGACATTTTTCTATCGAAAAATTAAGTAACTTATTTTCCAATATATGGTGGTTCACTATCGCTCGCCAGGTATAAATCGACACCTGGATGGGGATAAACGTCTTAAAACAGTAGGCTCAATGGGGCCGATTTGATGAAACCCAGAGAGAGGAAAACGCAGGTCACCCCCCTTAAGTAAGTCTAGCCATGTAATTCCTGTCTGTATTAAATTATTAAACTGTATGATTTGGTAGCGTTCATGTACCAGTGTTTCTGAAGTGCAGCTACGTTCATCTAAATAGTATTGAGCGAGAGAGAGAGAGAGAGTGAGAGTGAGTGTGTGTGTTAGTGAGTGAGAGTGAGATAAAGAATGGCAACACAAATACAATACAACCACAAATCTGTTTTAAATGCTCGGGAAACCTAAACTCAGTGGCTTGCCGTCCTTTACTATTATTCCTATCGTGTTTTTCTTCTGACTTTTTTCTTTTTTCCCCTCTTCTCCTATATCAGTTCCGAGTTTGTGTCTCTCCAATTGTGCTTAAAGGGAGATGGGTAGTTTTTCTGGTCCCCTTTTCTTCCTCGTGTTTATCCCCAATAGTTTTCAGATTTGATTACATTCGGCCCATTAGTTTGGTGATTTTAAGTCTTTTTGTTCCATTTCTGTGTCAATATTACGACTCTTCATGCCATTTAGCCTAGGTGTCAAGTTTTTCCTGGCGAGCGATAACGAACCTGTAGTTCAAGAAGAACCGGCCTTCGGCCGGGATATTATTATATCGAAAAATGTACAAATACATCTTGAAGGAGGGTCTTGGGAGTGATTTTTTAAGCTTGATGGTGGTCTAGGGTGAAAACTAGAAAAATTATAAATATATATATAATATATAATATATAATATATTAAATATATATATGATTATATATATATATATATATATATATATATATATATAATATATTATATATATATATATATATAAATATATATATATATATATATATATATATATATATATATATATATATAATATAATATATATATATATCTATAGTGTAGAGCCAGCTCAGGATAAAGACTATTATATTCCACTTCATCATATTTATTGGTGACTAGTTTCGGGAACATTCCATCATCTGACAAACATGAAGAAAACTCTAGATCCAGGGTAGTCTTCCGGGAACGTAGATGAAGACTTTCCAATCTTCTGTAACATGGGAGTGCTGATCGGCAATATCTTCTTAATAAAGAGTTCACAATAGAGGTACCCACGGGGTAACGTGCAGTATATATATATATATATATATGTATATATATATATATATATATATATATATATATACGCCCATCCCCCCTTAATTTTATCGTTCTTTCTCAGCTTTTTCCCCCTCTTCTCCTATATCCGTTCCGGGTTTGTGTCTCTCTAATTGTGTTTAAAGCGAGTGTGTGTATGAGTAGGCTCAGTGTGGCTTGAGGCCTCGTGGAGGGAGGGGTTGCCTCAATTTTTTCCAAAATTCATGAATGGGCTGGTTCATCTATATTCGCGATTTTGACCAGAAAAATTATATTTTCACTGGTTTGATTGTTGTTACAGGTTACTATCTTCATAGTGAAGGTAAAATAGGCTCATATGAATAGGTAATAACGATATTTATCGTAAAATAACGATTATAGGCCTGAATGGAGCCCATATGCTCGCCCATGGGGAGTTAGTTCATTACCCCCCCCCCCCCCCTCGCCGTTCCCGGGTTAATAGAACAAAGAGGAAGATAACCCCTTTTCCTAGAGAACCTGCATGTCTTGGTGTTTGAGTCAGATATTAAGAGTGTGTTTGTTGCAGGGTTAGTGTAGTACGGTGCGCAGTGTTGGGTGCATGACTTACAGCCGTGGTGTCTTTTTGCTACGGCGTTTCGTTTGGACAGTGCTGTGGGCTAGGCTGTTAGAGCCTCTGTTTTCCCCGAACCTCCCCTCGTAATAATATATATATATATATATATATATATATATATATATGAGGCGACCCGAGTCGAAAGGCATGTAAGTGCCATTTGAAAATCTTTATAAAATCTTTAGTAAATCGCAATTTACTCAATAAATTAAAAATGGGACTTACGTCCCTTTGGACGGGGCGAGCCTCGTATATATATACATACATAGTCCAAAGGGATGTAAGTGCCATTTGTTAATGTATTGAGTAAATCGCAATTTACTAAAGATGTTATCAAGATTTTCAAATGGCACTTACATGCCTTTCGACTCGGGGCGCCTCATATATATATATATATATATATATATATATATATATATATATATACATTATATCAGTGGTAGGTACATCTCCAAGGTATCTAATTTTGTAAATAAAAGAGTAGGACAGGAGTGAACACTGTGTACATGTTGATATTTTATTATGGCAAATTTTTGGACGTATCTCACATCCTTCCTCAGGCTCCACATACAATCCTACAAAGAAATATACCTAATAATCTATGTTACGTAACAATAAGAGGATCTATAAACTTATTAGAAAGTGGTACAATATATAACAAACTACCTCTACCTATCTAGAACCGTAATACAGACAGCAACAATTATTGATGAAGTTGGATATAAATATATATAACTTTGGTACGATTTTAGTTACTGGACACCTATTTGACAGGTACCGCCAACGATTTAATACATATTTGTTTCGGTTTCCACTCATCCAACACAAAGCTACACCCTTTTCTGGTGTACGAAACACTAAAAAAGCAATGGGGACACTTTAATAATGATAATATGGGACGAAATATAAAGACAACTCGGTTGCGTTCGTGGAAGTAACGTCGCTTTGTTTACTTTACGCTCGGAGTGACTTCCCGGTCCCGCCTTGGCGGTCGACTTCAAATGGCTAAGCTTATAACCAGTTGTAGGGTCCATTTTTTTATAAAGACTTGCGTTATAGGCTGTGGGATACAGGACAGGGTTGAGGGGGGCTCTGCTTCGAACTATCTCACTGTACTCTTTTGACTATCTCCATTCCTTCTTAAATTGCACACAATCGTCTAAATGCAGCAAGCATACAATTAAAAATACGTCTTTGGTACAGAAAGGGTTAAAGTGTATCTAATATATTTAGATACTTCTCTAAATCATAGATTTTAAAGTGATGGTCCAAATTATGTGAAGAAACGGAAATAGAGGAGTTCGAAGGGTAAGAAAGAGGAAGGTTTGGTGTTGCTGAACGACCCTTATACTCAACAGACATAAGGGTGATATTCGACTTGGTTTCCCCTATGTACCGGTCCTTAAAGTCTGGGCAAGTAAATTGATATATGATGTTGGGCATAAGGGAGAAGGGGAGAGGATGTTTAGACTTGAAGAGGAACCGCAGCGGTGAAGGTATTAGTTAATATGTATCTTAAATTCGTTTCAGGGTAAATATCTTTCACAATTTTACCAAAACTTGTCTTAATATAATACTCAGATGGTTACAGTAAGGTAAGTTTACATAATGAATATTAGTCATGTCTGGCAGGAAGCATGATTCAGGAAAAAGTTAATATTTTAGAAGGATTTAACCCCCACTGTACCGGTGACGTCTTCTTGATTATATTCCAGCTATATTTAGAAGATGTTATGCAGCTAAGGAAGGATCTTTGAGAGTTAAAATGGGTTAATTGATATAGTTGGAAGCATGTTAACCACTGCAGTGCCGGCGACGTCGTTTTGATTTTATTCCAGCTATATATAGACGATTTTGTACTGTTTAAGAAAGATCTGTGGTAGTAAATTGTGTACTGTTTAACAAAGATCTGTGGTAGTAAATTGTGTACTGTTTAACAAAGATCTGTGGTAGTAAATTGTGTACTGTTTAACAAAGATCTGTGGTAGTAAATTGTGTACTGTTTAACAAAGATCTGTGGTAGTAAATTGTGTACTGTTTAACAAAGATCTGTGGTAGTAAATTGTGTACTGTTTAAGAAAGATCTGTGGTAGTAATTTTTTTAAATGAGACAGTCGATCAAAATGTTTGAGTCCCTTTTTTAACTGAATTAAATCGTCCAATAGTAGCCGGAAAATAGTAAAATTTACGTCGATGGTACATAAGGCAATAAAGGGGAAATAGTCCAGTCAATGTACACCAGGACCCACCACTAATTGCAACAGAAACGAAACCTGTTGGGATTTGTTCAGTAGGGTACCCTTCATGATATACTAAAGGTCCCACAAATTCTTTTGAGTGGATCAATATTTGTATTAGGGTTGAACTTTTGGATTTCCGGATTTGTTTGTATTTTTTTTTTTTTTTGGGATTTCATTTTTGGTGCATGTATGACATCAGTATAGGTAGTAATATTCATAACTACATGTATGTTTTCCCATAAGGTCTGTCTTTAGGCCTATATTAATATTCAACCATTAATGCAGGCTGCCCGCCCCAGAGTTATGACTGCACCATTGCAATTAGGTCTAGGTGTGCAAATGCATTCGCATTTTGCCTCAAGATTTCTGATTGACACACTGAATGCCCATGGATTCTGTATATAGTTCATATTCAGAGGTGCAAAAATATGAACGGAGTGCAGCTGTCAACCAGGGATTGGACATTCCAGAGTCTCTCCCTGGGCAGTCAGTTCAATATGTGGCCGACAACGTGGATCATGACACTAGGACTCTTGACGGCTCTGGGACATTCCACGGAATGGGTATTATGGCAGTTGTAACACCCAAATGTGATGTCACCTCTGTGGTAAAACATGTGTCTGTGACAGCAGAGGAGATCGCTGCTGTAGGACTCATCAGCATTAAGAAATTCATATCACTTGGTGATGAACTTGCTAATATCAAGTATGAAGCTCTACCAGAGGAACCCAAACACACGGAAAGCCCCAAGGTAGATCTCCTGTGGAAAACGTCCCTGTCAGTCCGGTTACCAAGACCAGCATGGTCGGGATACATGCAAATGGTAAACAACGGAGACCACCCAGGACAGTCATCCACCATGTTCCTTCCCATGATTGATATGAACCCGAGTGACATGACGTGTGTCAACTCAACTTTGCACTTCGTTGCAGAGCATGCCAAGCGCTATGGAGCAACACCAGTGCTCACTTTTGACCAGCCGTTGTGGTTCAAGGCAACTCAAATTGTGGAAAGTGCTGGAGAGGACAGTGATCTGCATCCGATTATTTTAAGACTTGGGGGATTTCACGCACTAATGAGCTTTCTGGGTAGCATTGGGCACTTGATGAGAGGAACAGGCCTTCAAGATATCTTGGAAGTGATCTTCGCTGGGAACACTGTTACTCATATTCTCACTGGACACGCAGTTGCTCGTGCCATTCGTGGTCATCTCCTTGTAGATTCCGTCCTTCACACACTTCTCTTGAGCAGCCTGTTGGGGATCAAGTTGTCTTTATCTAATGACAATGTGCCACTGGAATTGGAGACAATAGGGAACCTCTATGATGATCTCCTCTCTGGTGAAATCCCGCTCAGTGATGTAGAATCATCTTTGTACCTGCAGGATCTACAACAGAAACTTGAGACACACAAGGACATGTTGGAATCGAGCTACCGTACTGCACGCCTGTGGCTGCAATACATGGAGATGATAGACATCATGAGGTCATTCATGCGATCAGAACGAATCGGAGATTGCTCCCTCCATCTGGAGACGATGCAAGCCATGCTTCCGTACTTAGCTGCCTCCGGCCATAACTTGTACACAAAGTCATTGCACCTCTATCTGCAGAAAATGACAAAGCTGGAAGACACACACCCCAATGTCTACCAACAGTTCACCCAGGGACTACATGTAGTCAGGAGGAGTGACCGCTTCTGGGCAGGGTTGTCTCCAGACCTGGTGATCGAACAGGCACTTATGAGAAGTCTGAAGACGAGTGGAAGTCTCACCAGAGGGAGGGGAATGACGGAAACCCAAAGACTGGTCTGGTGTCTTTCAAGGCCAGTTTGTGCAGAAGTAAACATGGCAATGCAACAGCTGACATCCATCACATACCAGACGAGTGAACAGCATAAAGACATATCACAAGCTCGGCAAACAAGGGACAGTAGTGACTGTAGCACATTGCTGTCCTCCATTGACTGGAGGTCTCCATTCGAAGCAGACTCATCCCTCCGCAACATAGTCAGCGGAATCTCGGCTGGTTCCGAGGTTAATGTGGATGATGCAAAAAAGATCGGATATGACATTCTTAATAAAATGGTTCGACAACATGTGGTCAAGTACAGTTTCAAAAGGAAAGCCCAAGCTGTGACTTTTGACTCTAAGTCTGCAGTCAAGATAGGTGATGAGGAAGTACAGATTGATCCTCTTCTGTTTCAACGACTCATCATTGCAGGATCTCAGGCAAATGATCTTCCGAATGCCCTCACCTATGAGCTCTGCAACTACCCACCTGCCTTGTACGAAGGGAAGGGAAAGCTCCTGAAAGCTGTGAAGGCACAACTAGCTGATGCCATCTGGTCCGAGGTACCACACAACCCACCACCATGTCAAAATATCACATACGTCCTTGATGGAGGTGCTCTTCTCCATCGCATTCCATGGCAACTTGGTGAAACATACGACAAGATATTGCAGGACTATACCAGATATGTTACAAAACACTATGGTCAGGCAGTGGTTGTGTTTGATGGTTATGAGGCGGGACCTTCAACAAAAGACAGCACACATCAGCGTCGAGTGGAGTGTGAGGGTAGGAAGGTGACATTCCATCTGTCCACGAAACTCCAGTTAATAAAGAAGGAATTCCTCTCAAACAAAGAGAACAAGCAACGCTTTCTTGAACTTTTGGGAGATGCCCTGGCCAAAGAAGGCTGTGAAGTTATCCATGCCAGAGGGGATGTAGATACTCTTATTGTCCAAACTGCAGTGAGAATCTCTGAGGACAGAGAAACTGTGTTAGTTGGAGACGACACAGACCTACTTGTTCTCCTCATCCACCTTGCAGGAGAAAACAAACATGACATCCACTTCCGACCTGAACCAAAGAAAGGAGCAGAAGTCAGGTGCATGGGTGTTAATTCGATTAAGCATAAGCTTGGGGTCCAGGTTTGCAGGCATATTCTCTTTGTGCATGCTTTCTTGGGGTCTGATACCACATCCAGGGTTTTTGGGATCGGGAAGGCGGCAGGTTTCAAACTTATTCAAGACAGGGAGGCATTATGGGAAAACATACATGTAGTTATGAATATTACTACCTATACTGATGTCATACATGCACCAAAAATGAAATCCAAAAAAACAAAAATCCAAAAAATCCAGAAATCCAAAAGTTCAACCCTGATAAAAAATATTGATCCACTCAAAAAAAATTGTGGGACTTTTAGTATATCATGAAGGGTACCCTACTGAACAAATCCCAACAGGTTTCGTTTCTGTTGCAATTAGTGGTGGGTTCGGGGAAATATCAGCTAATTTGACTGGACTAAAAGTCCTCTGTGATTTCAAAGTTTATGGATCATGTTGAAGCATTCCCATGCTATGTGTACCGATATTAGGAACAACACATCCAACAATGAAGCCAATCAGATTTTTTTCCCCTTGTATTCATAAAACTGTGAAATGTGGAATCTTCCCTCCTTCCTTCTTTATGGACCGATCTTAAATATAGATATATCTTTGGAGAAAAAGAAAAAAGAAAATAAGAAAAAAAAAAAAAAAAAAATAGTTACCAAATGTTTCAAACACCTTACAAGTTAGCCGCTCCAGTGCATTAAGGGGAGATTAGTCGTTTTGCTGGTCCCCTTTCTCCCTCATGTTTAGCCCCATTGGTTTTCAGATTTTAAGACGTTCGGCCCATTAGTTTGTCGGTTTTAAAACCTTTCGCCCCATGTCTTTGTCAATATTAAGACCTTTCGTGCTATTTAGGCGTCGTTTTTTTCCCGGCGAACGACAGTGAGCCTGAAATTTTGGAAGAATCGGCCTTCGGCCGGGACATTTTTCTACCGAAAAATGTACAAATTAATCTAGAAGGAGTATCTAATGGATGTTTTTTTTAATGTTTGGTGGAGGTCTAGGGAGGAAACTAGAAAAATAATGAACACATGAACAACCAAAATTATAACCAACCCACCCCAGGAGGGGGTGTGGGGTTTTACATTTTGTATTTGCTCTTTCCAGCGATAATTTTATATTCAAAACCAGTCCATACACAAGGGAGCTTATAGAAAATAGGCTTCCGGGGAACAAATTTGGGGGAAACTGCCCAAAACTTTTCCTTTCCGTTGAGTTTTTGATTGTCCACAGCGTCTTCCTGGAACTAAAATATTGTCATACATTCCATCCTTGATTGATCTTACCAGTTGATTGAGTATATCTACTAGCCTTGTGACGCTCACTGCTTCCCCCAGAACCGCATGGCTTACTCGCTAGGACTCGCTAGGGCAGAGAATATAGCTACAGTCTACCTATCATTGTGTACTTTCCTTCTCGAGAAAGTTTGTGTTGCAGACAGTTCAGAATTGTTCTTTATTTTCGTCTGTCACAATCCTTTCTATTTCATTTAGTCAATTGAAAGTATTGTGTTAAGTACTTGAATGATGGGAAGGCGAGCGGGAGAGGGAGAGAGAGAGAGACAAGGTGGTGTGGCTTGGTAGTGAGTGCGGCGCGTGGCTGGCCCCCTTACATAGGCCTCGCGGGACTCGTTGCCTCCTGCTTAACACTGCCTATTACGCGGCTGCTTACTGGGCGACTGTCGCGCGCCCTCGTGCCATTCTTGCGAACTGGGACTCCAGCTAGGAGGTCCATGGGAATATCCTTGTCAGATCCTTCCCAGACAGCATACTCTAAGCATCTCCCTTGAACTGTCCCACACTCTTGTCTTAGAATCTTTCTCTCCTACTGCCTCTATCATTTCCACTACTTCCTCACCTTTTATTAATATCAATTCCCCTCTGGTTCTCTGCATCCACACCTTGAATTGGTGGCCAGACTGTATTATATGCTGGATCTCACATTTCTTATGTACTAGATTAAGGTTGAAGATAGTCATTGTCTTTTTGGGAGATTGAATTGCTCAGACTGTCTCCATCAATCACTAATGTTTCTACAGGGTTAAATAATGCTAGACTAGGGATCAGGTACCTTGCTGTTGGTGTTTTCAATGTGTGTAGGCTACTTTTGAGCTACACGACACTACGGATTCTGGCGGGTGCCCAACCCCGAAAGGGGTTGAAATAGGGGAGCTATCCCCCCGCCAAAGGCGGCTTTCTAGGGCCTTTCCTAGCTGATGCTGAGAGGATTGGGTTCTTGTCATATGGTGATGGGCTGGTCTATCAGAGTGAGAACTGAGCGATATCTGCCATACCCATAGCTTACTCCGACTGTTCCTTTTACTTATGTATTTCCTAGATCTCAAGTGACGGCGTCTTTTCCGTGGATTGACCTCCCAATCTGCCAAGGTTGGAAGCCAAAGCGTCACATTTTTCCTTTGCCCCTCGACTTTCTCTTCATAATTGCTGAGGAGCACAGGGCCCTGGGTGGGGCTCTGGTTTCCCGGGCGTTTCCGCACCCTCTTCAGCTCCCCGCCATGGAGTGGCTTCGGTCACCCAGGCTTTATTGTGGTAGGCAGGTAGGGTTCTGTGGGGGCGTTTGGTTGTGGCCTTGGTCTTGCTCGGGGCCTCGGGGCTGTTCGGCCAGGCAGCTTGGGGAACAACAACAACAACAACAACGGATTCTGTGGGTTACCTGGGTGGATCTTTTGTCTGTGTACCTTGGAGTTTAGACTGTGTAGTGCGTGAGGGCTGCTTGCCTAATCCACCCAACACTGTTCTAACTCTATTTGCTTTTACTTTTGAGGGTAGCCAGGAGGATACTCGATACTTGTGATCGAGAATCCTCAATAGAGCACCCCTTCATATTAACGTAATCAGGCCACACAGACCCAAGGTCCACACTAGGCTAGGAGCTGCCTTGCTCCACCAGAATTCTGTACCTTTGCGCATCCCAGCTAGACTTTATTAACCGGGTAGACATTAGCTGGATTAGATCATATACTCTTTTATGCATACCCATTATTTTTACACAAGCATTTTTAGGTCTAGGTTGCTGTAGAGAGACACAACCAGCATAGACCGGTTTTGTTAATAGGAGTACTACTTTTTCGTGGCGAGCATTATTACAGTTGCACCGCTTATAATATTCTTGTGTCCAATAACATTATATGTCCAGCCTTTTTGTGTATTTAGCCTACACGTCCATTGTCCTGCCTCCTGCTATTTTGTGGTTCCATTTCCGATACGTTCTTCTTAGTAGCATCCGACATTATTCAGAAGATTCCTTGTTCGGTGCTTGAGGACTTTACAACATTTTCTTTCATAAAGGAGTGACAGATATTATTGATTAAAGTAACGTTAAGTAAACCTTCTTCTTGTTTGCATTAGATCACTCTTGTGATTTAATTAAGTTAACTATCTGTTCCTTGTGTACCATAACTAAGCAACCATATGTTATAGGTAATAGGCTGTTTCAGAGAACATCAGCCTATAGTAGAAGCACATAGATACTGAGAGTTAAGATACCCCGCTATCGCAGATATAACTCTGGAGGGTATATGTGTTCTTTGTTCGACGGGATTATATATCAGGGGTTGGATCTAGCGTTTCCGTTGTTGCATTTATGCCAGTCTAGTCCAATGTATAAGAGCCACTGATTTATACGAGACCCGATCGTAACAGCCTATATATATATATATATATATATATATATATATATATATATATATATATATATATAGAGAGAGAGAGAGAGAGAGAGAGAGAGTGAGAGATAAATAGATAATGCAGGAATATGTGGCAATACAAGGTTGCCGGGTTTATTCTCTCTCTCATTTTTCCTAAAACATATAAAACTATTTTCATTTTCAACATTTCGTATAACAGATCCGACTCCCTCCAGATATTGTTTCCCCTCAAATACTCCCTCGGTAATATAAATACAAAGTTAAGCAACATGGTACAGGACTCACACACACACACACTCTCTCTCTCTCTCACTCTCTGTTCACGATGCCACAACATAATATAAAACACGTCTTATGTTAGTCAATTCAACCGTTATAAATGTTGTTAACCCCTTCAGTACTATGACGCCTTTTTACCTTTGATTGTAGCTAAAATTAGATTATTTTATGCAGTTTAAGAAGGACCCATGCTACTAAGAGGCTTTATTGAGATCATGAAGGTATTAGAGGTGAAGCCGGTATCAAGACCTGAGAGTGAGGCACCTTTATATATATTTAATTATATTTCAAATATATTTTATTGTGTGTATGTGTGTGTATTTGTATGTACAATATAACTATGTGTGCTAAATATCTGATATATATATGGATGTGGACACTTATGTGGAAAAAACATAAGAGAACGGGAGTCTGCAAAAAGCCTATTGGCTCACACAAGACAGATCCCTTTCACACCCAGCCCATCATGCCCATATGTCTATATATATCCTAAAACTCACAATTGGTCTTGATCCTACTATAGCACTTGGTAGCCTATTCCACACATCTACAAATTAAGAGTAGAAATACAATGAATAAGTAATAGTTGTTTAAGTGGTACTGTAAGTAAGTAAATCATCAGTCAATTGGCGGTACCGGTATACAGTATAAAACTTGAAATGTCTCAACATTGGTTTACCTATCCTTTTAGTTTGTAAAACATATACAAAATAATAAAATAGTTTGTTTTTCTATTTGTATAAAGAAGTGTAACCAATAAATGATATCTTGTAATGTCTCACATTGAACAAGTTTCTGTATAATTTTAGTTTGTAAAATATACAAAAGAGTAAAAACAGTTATTTACAAAATAAATCTACCGTATCATTAAGTATAATCAATAAATAATAGTACCATTACGGGTAATAAAGTGGCCTGGAGGTAGCTAACATGGCGGAATTTAGTGTCAACATGGTGTCAGCCATATTGGTGTAGGCACAGAGAGCCCTGACCTCACTAAGGCTCACTACACTCCCCTGGATTAGCCACCCCCGCCGGCTCCACTTCAAATACTTTCATAATTGAGATCATATTTACCCATTTGAGTTGTAAGAAAGAGAGAGAGAGAGAGAGAGAGAGACTATAAACTAAAGGCAATAGTCTAAGGGTAACCAGAGTATGATGAACATTACGTAATGGTGGTGAAGGGTGTTACGTCCTGGGATAAATAAACACTGGGCTCTTTCTATTGGACTAGGTATGCGGCAACAAGCAACAACGGAAAACGCTAGATCCAACCCTTATCTATAAACCCAGGCAACAAACCACCCTAAACCGTCAAGAGTCCTGCCTGGACAACGAGGTATCCTATGACTCGGTTACAGGGTGCACGCACTATAGACTGCTGATAGTCAAGCAGGCTATATAAAAGATCACACAATTAAGTTGACTTCAAGCTTCAAGGAAAAGATAGATAACGGAATTAAATTGCAGAAACAATTTAATAACAAACTAGAAGAAAGTACATTTAACGTTACGTTAATTAATACAACTAATCACCCCTGCGTGAAAGAAGGTGAAAGCAAACAGTCCTCAAAACATCGTACAGGTAGACAAGATGCGGGTTTCTAAACTGCATGCGGCTACTGTAGGATCTGATGCTTAGCAAAGAAAGTACATTACGGATTTAGAGAACTCTTAACTCATAAGCAGGAATAAATACTAGTGATAGGACATACAGTGTATAATGGCATAGGTATAATTAAATAGAGGTAGCAACTCGCAACATAACCACATACAGGTGTGCTTCTCACTCTTAGTCAGGCAAGCCTGCTCGGACAGAGTCTCTAAGCCACACCCGACTCACAATGCTCACAAAAACGGTAAACTGTGGCACAATAACAAGCATACAGAGATAATAAACCCCTAGCTGTTAATCTGCCAGGTGGCAGAGGTCTAGCCGGAAGGATATAGGCTTCGGATACCCGGGCTGAGCCACCTGCTCTAGCCTAGGGACGTTCCCAAGTCTGTGCGCCAAATTACTCTAATTGAAAGGGTGCTCTCTTGAGAGACTCAGATCGCAAGTATCTGACTCTCTCCTGGCGACCCTAAAACAAAAGCAAGACGTGCTAGCGCAGTGCTGAGTGGACTAGGCAAGGGCCCTCACACAACACAACGCTAGACACACAGGGACACAGACAAGAAAATGCCCCCAGACTCCCACGGGTATCCTAGTAAAGTTGTGCGGGTCCACAGGACTCGCACCAGCAGACTTTACTTAAAGGATCGCAAAAACCTCCTCTCCGGTCTAGCCCCTGCTAACCTGACACAAGAACACACTAGCAAGCATGAAACCACCAAATATGAGACAACAAAAAAGCTTCCTAGGTCTCATTAACAATTACATCCCTGCATAAGGCCCAAAATCCTGTCTAGTTATCTGAGAGATCGTCGTTAATACAAAAATAGATATAAGGTATATCAAGGGGATGGGATAATTAAATAGATTGGTGAAGTAGTGGAAAGAAGGTATACAAAGTAAGAGAGAACGTTTCTAAGTGGGGTTGAGAGGGATAGATATCAAGGGGGTCCGAAGGGTACGACAATGAGGTGAGCTCTGAGTCTTGAATCTGTTTGGACCCCACCCTAGGCATGCAGAATACATCCCAGGCTTGGCAACACTCAACACAGTTGCCTGGTCAAAATCCTCTACCCCGTGCGTGAGTCAAAACTAAGCCTAACGTTGCAATCAAATGCATGTGGCAACGCTTCAGGCTCGTCCCAAGCTGGACTCTCCGCGCGAAGCAACGTCCCAAGCCGGTCTCTCTCTCCCGCTCGTCTCCTCCCGCTCTCACTAGACTTACATCTTATATATTATAATGAAACAATCAACTATCGAGAATAAAATATACTAAGATGCGTTGGTTAAGAATAAGGGCAGCTTCAAGCTGAGACACAACATAAGAATATCCCAGACATTAGTTACATTGTCGTAGGATATATACTAAGGGAAAGCCTGCCGGCCGGCTGCCACCAGCCGGTTTCTAAACGGCTGGGCAGCCGACGCGCGCGCATGCCCACACGTGGCTACTATGCAGAAGCGTCACACCTCCCCTAAGATAAAAGACCCTTGACTAAGTTCTTCATATCTAACAGAAAGCTTCTCATAGTACCACACACTGTTGCGACGCAAGGCACCATATATAAAACAAAATAAAGACTGTTGTGCTCCACCGAGCAAGTTCAACTAACTCAGCGACAATAAGCGAAAACATTCAACTTAGATACTGCTACAACATCTTACACAAAATTCTACACGTTATAAAAAATAAAGAGTTTTTATAAGGTTTTTGCTTTTTTAATTTTTTTTTTTCGGCTGAACTACAGTGACAGCCTATTTTCCTCCACACTCAACCCTCAATCCTGTGGCAGTCTAACCAACATCATCCACCCTTGATAGACAATCCGCTATCACGTTATCAGAACCGGTGATATGGCGTATGTCCAGATTATACTCCTGAAGCATGAGTGACCACCTGGTCAGCCTCATATTCCGGTTATGAAACTGATTCAAGAATTTCAGAGGGTGATTTTTTTTTTTTTTTTTTTTTTTTTCTTATATAATCCAGCTCTTCCCTAAGGGCTGGTAATTTAATAGGGGGAACACGGTATGGCACTGATTTAAAGGGCGGGTGGTCCCCAACATCGACATCGTGCACCGCTTGAGTAGTGAGGCCTGGATGCTCCGCGAAAACAGCTGGGTTTGAATCAAACAAGTGCTGCACAGCTACACGTTGTTGCTCAGGCAGGTGCAATATCAACTCGTGAGCCACTTGTCTAGAATTCCCCGCCCACTGATCCGCGGGAACATGACAATCCCAATTATCCTCCCCCGCAGCTTGACTGTCCCTTCCTCCTTCTCCACCATGATCGCTGCAGATCAACACCGGGACAGTGAGAGGCTCGGAGGGGCGCCTCACATACTCTTTCATCAGATTTACATGGCAAAGTTGGTTCTTTTTCTTACGATCAGGAGTAGCTACTAAATAGTCTAGATCAGAAACCTTCCTTACAACCCGATACGGACCAGAATACTTGGCAGACAAGGGGTGTCCCACCAGAGGCAGTAGTATCAGTACCTCCTGATCTACTTCAAACTCCCTCAGCTTCACCTTCTGGTCGTATCTGTCCTTCATCTGAGCTTGTGAACTCTTAAGGTTCCGACCTGCTACCTCCAGGCTCTTTAGCAATCTCTCACGGCTTTCAACAACATACTTTAGAAGCGAGCATGGCTTTGTGACTCCCTCCCAGATCTCCTTGACTATGTGGAGGGGCCCCCTGACCCTGTGTCCAAAAACCAACTCGTTCGAGCTAAATCCCAAGCTCTTCCCAGGTACTTCTCTCGCAGCAAATAAAACGTATGGGAGACCTAGATCCCAGTCCTTCCCATTTTCCATGCAATAATACCGCAACATACTCTTGAGAGTCGAGTGCCACCTTTCAAAACTCCCTGACTCTCGGGATGGTAGGCAGATGACACCACAGACACTATTCCATGTTGCTGCATGGTCTGCTTAAACAGAGCAGAAGTCAAATTGGATCCCTGATCAGACTGGATCTCCTGAGGGTAGCCATAACGAGAGAAATAGACAAGTAGGTTTTTGACAACAGTCTTAGCCATCCCATTGCGCATGGGGTAAGCATCTGGATACCGTGTTGCTACATCCATTACAGTTAGTAAAAATTTATTGCGGCACTAGTGGGGGGCAATGGGCCAACCATATCGATAACTGCTTTGCTGAAGGGCGGCCCAATGACAGGGATGGGTTGTATCGGGGCTCTCGGGATGACCTGATTGGGTTTCCCAACAACTTGACAAGTGTGACACTGTGACACCCATGACACGACACTCGCCTTTAACCCAGGCCACCAGAAAAGCTTGCTCAGAGCTGCCTCCGTCTTACGTGCCCCCAGGTGCCCTGCCAAAGGCACATCATGAGCTAATCTCAATAAGCTCTCACGGCACACCCTCGGTACTACTAACTGGTCCACTAATCCTGACCCGCCATCCCACTTTTTCTTGGGATCCTGATGTCTCCGATACAAGATCCCCTCGGACAAGAAAAAATCACCAGGCTGCGCATCCCCATCGCTCTCCAGTTCGACAGCACCATTACCACACGCCCTGACTTCAGGATCTTCCAGCTGCAAGGAACATATATCAGCAGGTGTGAGATTATCCAAGTTCATCTTAAATAATTTATTTCCACCTCCAATGTCCCGCTGAGCCATCCTTTCCTCACGCTGCGCATAACGATGCTGTCGCAGAGTCTCTTCCTGCCCTGCACCTGCACTAGCGGTGACAGGCCCCGGGGCCTCTCCAGACTCTAACATAGGTGCCAATAATGAGTCACCAAGAAACACTGCCGGCTCAAAACTCTCCAATTGACCAACACTTCCCGTTTTCTTGTGACCTTTCCTCCGCGGTTTGATAGACTGAGGTGGTGGCTGCAAGGCTCCGGATGTCTGAGAACGCGTCACAACACACGCCATGGTTTGTACGCTACACTTCTCAACCCACTCCTGTTCCTCCCTACTAACGTCGGCCGCCTTCTCGGCAACGACCAAGGGTGAAACCTTAGAAGCAGGCACCGAAAAGTCGTTGCCGAGGAGGAGGTCGACGCCCCCAACAGGCAAGTTCTCTACAATTCCCACATCCAGCTCCTTCGCCACACCACCCACCTCCAGCTCCATCCGCACCAGCGGGTAGGACTTCGTAGCATTGATCCCCTGAACTACCACCACCCGACCAGCGTTAATCGGTCAACCAGTAAAGTTCTTTAACAAGGTCTGAGAAGCCCCCGTATCACGCAATAGCTTAACTCCTCACCTTTCGCCAGCCCACCTCACAAAACCATGCCCTCTATGACCCCCAAAGACGTCGCGAACAGGGTTCGAGCCTTCCGGACTCTTGAACACAGGCTGTGTCCCACCCTCTGATGAACTACCCTTGGCAAACTCAGAAGATATAGGCGACACCCCTATGCTGCGGGCCAATGACTCAACCTTGTTTGGTGGCTTGTTCGGACAAGCATTTGCAAAGTGACCCTCCTTGTGACATGCGAAGCACTCTTTACTCTTTGGTTTCTCTTGGGAGTGGGAGGTACCATTAGACTTCTTATACAGGACGGTATTTGGTTTATGTTCAGTTTTATTGTCAGTGCTAGATGGTTTGTGTATTTATGTGTATCAAAATTCTTGGGAGGGGGAGGGGTACGATCCTTTGCACCTGACTCACTCCTAGCTGCTGCTTCGCACCCTCGAATTAATGACAGTCGGAGGTCAGCCATTTCTGCTGCCTCCTGGAGAGTTCTAGGATTTTTTTCCTTTATATTTAATGTTAAGTCCCCGCCTGTGCACTTAAAGAACTGCTCCAAGAGAACCAGCTCACTCAACTCCTCAAAAGTAGCTGCCCTCTCAGAACGCAGCCAATGTCGTAGTGCATCAGACAAGTCCCGGGCGTGTTCTAGGAAGGTACTATCCTTGCCCTTAGTAACACCCCGAAACTTCAAGCGGTAAGTTTCTGGTTGTAACTCATAGGCCCGTAGCACAGCCTTCTTTAGCTCATCATAAACTACACAGGACTCTAAAGGTAGTGCATCATACGCTTTTAGCCCCTTTCCTAGGAGTCTTGATGAAACTAATGCTGCCCACTTTTCCTGAGGCCACTGGTGTTCCTGACACTTCTTCTCAAATCGCATAAAAAACTCAGCCACACCTAATTCATCGAACACAGGAACTAGTTTAAGCAGGTGCGACAATGATTGGTCCCGATGTCTGTTACCTCCCCCAATATTTCGCCCTGTTACCTCCACTCGAGATCTCTCCAGCTCCCTGTCAGCCCGATACCTAGTAGATTCTGCCTGCAGTTCAGCCTCTCGTATAGCTGTTCTCTCTGCAGCCTCAGCCTGCACACTAGCCTGTCTCTCGGCAGCCTCAACCCGAACTCTAACCTGTCCTTCGGCGGCCTCAAAATTGGCTCTAGCCTGTCTTTCGGCGGCCTCAACCTTGGCCATCTCAAGCCGAAACAACAAATCTGGAGTCAACCCTTGAGGAGGGGAAGGTGCATTTAATGGAGAGGGTCCCTGTGATTGAATTCCACGCTGCCATTGACCATCAACTTGGGGGTATGTACTAAATTGAGGCACCCTGACGTTTTATATGGGGGTAGAGTGAAGGGGGGGCTGGGGACCGGGGCCCCCAGTCGCCTCTCCACCCAGGTCTCTCCCTTCTAAACCCAATATCAAAGTCCTCAGCTGATCTTTCCTCATGCCACTTAAACCCTGGTGACCCTGAAGACCTGCCACACACTTTAAGCCATACTTATTCAGCTCTTCAACACCCTGGCAGCAGTAAGGGGCACCTCTAAAAATCTTCTAGCACCCTCCTCGCTATCGACTAGCCACTCCACAGGTCTTTCTCCCTCCGAGCCCGTATCGTAACCTGACCCATCACTGTGTTCTGATGTATTAGACATGTTTGTGTACTGCAGTAATTATCACGGTTATAGAATGTGCCTTATCTCCTATGCAAGTATGTATATACTAATGTTATTTAAAGTCTTTAATGTGTTATATTGGTTGCTCCCAAAAAAAAACTCTATGTCCACTGTATTCCTCTAATCATAAGGAATCTCAAAACAAATGACCACTATATTCCTCTGTTCAGTAAATCCTATGCAAGGTCGCCATTTGTTACGTCTTGGGATAAATAAAGACTTGGCTCTTTCTATTGAACTAGGTATGCGGCAACAAGCAACAACGGAAAACGCTAGATCCAACCCTTTTCTATAAGCCCAGGCAACAAACCACCCTAAACCGTCAAGAGTCCTGCCTGGACAACGAGGTATCCTATGACTCGGTTACAGGGTGCACGCACTATAGACTGCTGATAGTCAAGCAGGCTATATAAAAGATCACACAATTAAGTTGACTTAGAGCTTCAAGGAAGAGATAGATAACAGAATTAAATTGCAAAACAATTTAATAACAAACTAGAAGAAAGTACATTTAACGTTACGTTAATTAATACAACTAATCACCCCTGCGTGAAAGAAGGTGAAAGCAAACAGTCCTCAAAACATCGTACAGGTAGACAAGATGCGGGTTTCTGAACTGCATGCGGCTACTGTAGGATCTGATGCTTAGCAAGGAAAGTACATTACGGATTTAGAGAACTCTTAACTCATAAGCAGGAATAAATACTAGTGATAGGACATACAGTGTATAATGGCATAGGTATAATTAAATAGAGGTAGCAACTCGCAACATAACCACATACAGGTGTGCTTCTCACTCTTAGTCAGGCAAGCCTGCTCGGACAGAGTCTCTAAGCCACACCCTGACTCATAATGCTCACAAAAACGGTAAACTGTGGCACAATTACAAGCATACAGAGATAATAAACCCCTAGCTGTTAATCTGCCAGGTGGCAGAGGTCTAGCCGGAAGGATATAGGCTTCGGATACCCGGGCTAAGCCACCTGCTCTAGCCTAGGGACGTTCCCAGGTCTGTGCGCCTAATTACTCTAATTGAAAGGGTGCTCTCTTGAGAGACTCAGATCGCAAGTATCTGACTCTCTCCTGGCGACCCTAAAACAAAAGCAAGACGTGCTAGCACAGTGCTGAGTGGACTAGGCAAGGGCCCTCACACAACACAACGCTAGACACACAGGGACACAGACAAGAAAATGCCCCCAGACTCCCACGGGTATCCTAGTAAAGTCGTGCGGGTCCACGGGACTCGCACCAGCAGACTTTACTTAAAGGATCGCAAAAAGCCTCCCCTCCAGTCTAGCCCCTGCTAACCTGACACAAGAACACACTAGCAAGCATGAAACCACCAAATATGAGACAACAAAAAAGCTTCCTAGGTCTCATTAACAATTACATCCCTGCATAAGGCCCAAAATCCTGTCTAGTTATCTGAGAGCTCGTCGTTAATACAATAATAGATATAAGGTCTATCAAGGGGATGGGATAATTAAATAGATTAGTGAAGTAGTGGAAAGAAGGTATACAAAGTAAGAGAGAACGTTTCTAAGTGGGGTTGAGAGGGATAGATATCAAGGGGGTCCGAAGGGTACGACAATGAGGTGAGCTCTGAGTCTTGAATCTATCTGGACCCCACCCTAGGCATGCAGAATACATCCCAGGCTTGGCAACACTCAACACAGTTGCCTGGTCAAAATCCTCTACCCCGTGCGTGAGTCGAAACTAAGCCTAACGTTGCAATCAAATGCATGTGGCAACGCTTCAGGCTCGTCCCAAGCTGGACTCTCCGCGCGAAGCAACGTCCCAAGCCGGTCTCTCTCTCCCGCTCGTCTCCTCCCGCTCTCACTAGACTTACATCTTATATATTATAATGAAACAATCAACTATCGAGAATAAAATATACTAAGATGCGTTGGTTAAGAATAAGGGCAGCTTCAAGCTGTGACACAACATAAGAATATCCCAGACATTAGTTACATTGTCGTAGGATATATACTAAGGGAAAGCCTGCCGGCCGGCTGCCACCAGCCGGTTTCTAAACGGCTGGGCAGCCGACGCGCGCGCATGCCCACACGTGGCTACTATGCAGAAGCGTCACAAGGGGTTAATATTGCTATCATGGTTATTACTATAATTCAAGTTAATAGAATTCATCAGTGTGTGTGTGTGTGTGTGTGTGTGTTACTATAAGGTGTTGAAGATGATAACTAAACTAAACAAATTATTTACTGTATAAATTACCATTTATACATAGTGGAAGACCCCAAGATAAATACGTCTGTTAACCCGGCAAGCGCGATAGGCCTCACGGAAGGCTTCCTATAGGGAACGCGATAGGCCTCACGGAAGCAAGACCATAAAAAAAGCCTTCAAAAAAAAAAAAAGGGCCTATCAAAACAAAGGATTTTGTCTCTAGGTGAGATAATTCCCCTCTAGTACTCATCCATGTTTTCTCACCCCCCTCCCTCCTTCCCCACTTATTCCCCCCTCCCCCCCTCCCAATTATCACCTATTTATCCACTTATTATCATCATTTATCGTTATTTTTATCTCCCGCGAATGTAGCACAAGTGGGTTGCATAAAAGATCGTTATGCAACACCCAGACACCGGCACACACCGCCCCGCTGTCTCAGTGACTCCAGACAGCGAGAGGGGAGGGTGCCTGTGGCTCTCTCTCGCCTGAGATTATGACCGGGTGGCCAATATCTTCGTTTTTCACCACCCAAATGCTTTTCCCACTTATTTTAGCACTCTTGAAGGTTCATATATACATCATATATGTAAAATAAAAGCAAACCGAAAACAAATAATGCTTTATATTGTAAATATAACGAATTCTGTCAGAATCCAGGGCTAGAAATGCACAAATAACTACCCTAGCACCTAGGTCTATATCGCGCTTGTCAGGTTAAGGGGGTAGTGGTTATATTTTGGTTTATTTACTTACTTAATTAACTCATAGTTTCATCACTAGACGTCCATCAAACTTATAAAATACCCCCTAGATCTCCTTTCAAGATAAATTTGTATATATTTCGGTACAAAAATGTCCCGGCCGGTTCCTCCTTAATTACAGGCTCACTATCGCTTGCCAGGAAAAAAAAGTCTACACCTAAGTGGCACGAAAGGGATTAATATTGACAATGAAATGGGAGAAAGTCATAACATTAGAAAACTAATGGGGTTAATCATTAAGGATAAGGTGGTTCAGGAAAATGGTGTAAATACTCCCCCCGTAGTTTGCCTGACTGTGTTGACAGTTATCCATTTAGCTTCGCGGTACCAGTTGCAAAAGAGAGGATTAATCTACAAAAAACACAAAAATAATAACAATATATAAATAGAGAGAGAGAGAGAGAGAGAGAGAGAGAGAGAGAGAGAGAATATATAGTGTATATATCTAAAGCTCCCCACATTCACCCAGGTCCTGCAGCTGTTCCTGGTTGAATATATACCATTGAAAAAGCAAGTCAGAATAGAATAGAATAGAAGCTTGTGGACCAAGTGGCATGAACAGTTTCCATTCTATTAAGGGGAGATGGGTTGTTATTCTGCCCAATTTGTTTTGTGATTATGAGACGTTAGGCCCATCAGTTTGACGATGTTAACACCTTTCACCCCATTTCGTTGTCAATTTTAAGACCTTTCGTGACATTTAGGTGTCGATTTTATCCTGGTGAGCGATAGTGAGCCATCTAATTTTAAGAAGATCCGGCCTTCGGTCGGGACATTTTCTACCAAAAAATGTACTAATTTATTTTGAAAGGGGGTCTAGGTGGTGTCTTTTTAAGCTTGATGAAGGTCTAGCGAGGAAACTAGGAAAATAATAAATAAATGAACTGTTACAGTTCCCGTGACGTCCTTTTCTTATTTGATTTCTACTACATTTAAGCGAGTTTATAAAGCTTAGGAAAGATATAAGGTAGCTAAAGCGATTATTTGAGATAATCTGTAACCTTTTAATGGGTAGACGTCCTTCCTATGCTGAACAAATTTGCCTACTACTTGCCAGAATATAACGAACAGAATGTTACCGGTATTGTATGGGTTAATGTTGCGATGGAGGTGAACACTAAAAGTATGTTGTGTATTGTGTATGATTGTTTAATATCTATATGAATGGAGTCATGGAAGAAATTCAAGAAAGAGCAGTATAGATGTTGGTACGTTTAGAGTTTACGGAATGATACTGATAATTTCCAAACACAAACTATTATCCTGCCCCTTGCTCTCAGTCAGTCAGTCATTCAGTCAGTCAGTAGCCAGCCCTTACTCCCACAATGAGTAATGTGCCGTGGTGGTCGAGTGGTGAGCACGCTGACGTGTGAATCTGCAAGACCCGGGATCGAATCCCTGCCACGGCGGACATTTAGCGGGTGTGGTAGTACGTCCTAGCATGTTTCACATGCTCGCACCCAGTCAGGGGACATCCTGACGACGTATACAGACTAAAACACACATAACAAAGCCACTCCAACTGCTTCCTCTCTCTCCAACACCCCTTCTCCCCTCTATACACTCTTCAGAAAAAGTAGAATGTAGATACGAGGTGCCGTTGTAAAGGCTTATCCCTCAATACCTTCATCTGATAAGGGGGATCAGCAAGAGACACAAGAGGTGACATAAAGATAAAGAAGTGACAGGAGAACACACATAACAGTTCGCCCACAAATAGCAAGCACCCAAGCATTCAGAAACACCAATCACTAATCAGCCCCCAAAATCAATGGCTTCACTTCAGTTCTAAAGTAATAAATAATACTGGAGATCAGATATGCACTTGAAACCTAAGAACACTTATACATTTATTAGCCCATAAGAACAGCGATACATAAAATTATGAGATACGTAAATACAATCATGTAGAGCTGCGGCTACTTCATTAATACATTTTAAAAGCCTCCTTTTTGTGGTTTAAAGTGTATCGCTAATCAGAATACATTGAACAGTATCTATAAGTAAAATGGACTTGAACAACACAAAAAATAGTGTGTCAAATTAATGTATAGACCACCTTTAACGAACAGGAAAAACAACTTCTGCATTAGGCCTACTCAATGGGCTCAGTCTTCATCGGTGGCGAGAATACTAAATGGTTCTTAATGTGTGTATATTAACCTCTTGAGGATTATGACGCCTTTTGACAGTTTATTCTGGCTATTATTAGACGATTACATTCATATTAGGAAGGGTGAATGGCAGTCAGAGGGTTATTGAGAGTGTCTTTACCCTTTTGATGCCCACATATCATTCCTAAGTTGCAGAAAATCGTCTAATGATAGCCAGAATATACAGTCATAATGTGTCATAATCCTCAAGGGGTTAAGGGAGGGTGGTCGGGGGTTCTGGTCCCCCTCCTCCCGCATGTTTAGTCCCATTAGTTTTCAGATTTTACGACGTTCGGCCCATTGTTTGGCGATTATAAGACCTTTCGGCCCCATTTATTTGTCAATACTAAAACCTGTCATGCTATTTTGGTGTTGATTTTCTCCTGGTGAGCGATAGCGAGCCTGTACCGAAAAATGTACACATTTATCTTGAAGGGGGAATCTAGGGGGTATTTTAAAAGCTTGATGGAGGTCTAGGGATGAAACTAGATATATAATATAAATGTCAATACATTTGCAAATCAATAAGCCCATCCCCCCTTACACAAACAGAAACATTCCCTAATATCCCTAGTAGAATTGGTGTCTATGTAGTTTAGGGTAGTCAACTAACCCGCTTACCTGGCTTCCAAGATGCCAGATGAAGGCGAGAGTGTCACCTGCGCATTTCCCACCATCTGACACAGAAATCTAAGAAGCTGAATATGGTAATGGGGGGTAGAGGACTAACGCCTTTGTGTATACTAGCACACCCATATACACACAGTTACTCACACACACACACACACACATAATAACACTCACTACCACACAGTTACTCACACACATCCACACGTACACACAGTTACTCTCTCTCTCACACACACACACACACACACACACAGTTACCCACACACACACACACACACAGTTACCCACACACACACACACACACAAACACATAATAACTCTCACACCCACAGCCATACAGTTTATTTTTTTGCTATGTGTATGGAGGAGACAAAAGGCAGGTTGCCTGTAGCGAGTGTCTCTCCCAAAGTTAAAAGAGTGACAGCCAAATTCAAGGGACGTTGGAGTCAAAATGCCTGGGCACACAAAGTTCAAAGCAGTCTAAGTCATAGGATGAAGGAAAGATTGATTGAGGGAGAGAGTTCCAGAGTTCACTTGTTGAGTTGAAGAAAGACTGAGAAAATTTACCAATTCTTGGGTTGGAGAGCTGGACAGAATAGGAGTGGGACTGTGTTGAAAGGCGGGTGCCTCGCACTCGCCGCATGGGAGGGGGTATACACTGAGAGAGCTCTGAAGAACACTGATTGTTGTAATAACGATAGAAGAGTAAAAGAGATGTAACATTGCGGCGAGTAGAAAGAGATTGTAGGGAACTAGTAAGAGGAGGCGAGTTGATGAGGCGAAATGCTTTTGATTCTACTCGTCCGAGAAGTGCGGTATGGGTGGAGCCTCCCCAGACATGCGAACAATACTCAATACAGGAGCGCACTGTGCCGCGATACAGAGCAAGAAGCTGTGTGGAGGTGAAGACGTTACTCACATACATCAACACACACACACACACACAAACATAACAACTCTCACACTAACACACACACACACACACGTGTGTGTCGGGATTGTCCTGTAGTCTCAGCTTGTCTTAGCCTACATGCCGTTTCATCAGTGTATCTGCGTATGTACTATGATTGGAACTCAGGCATCGTCTCGCCTACCTCTCATTGGGTAGGATTAACCCCTTCAACACCATGACACCTTTTTACCTTTGATTTTGCCTAAAATTGGATGATTTTATGCAGTTAAGAGGGACCTATGCTACTAAGAGTGTTTATTGAGATCGTACTTACCCATGTGAGTCGCATAGGTTGATTACAAACTGAAGAAATTCGACTAATGGTAATCAAAATATGATGAACATTACGTGATGGTGGCGAAGTGGTTAACAATTCCCATGTATTTAATCTACTTACACCTATATTGCTAAGCCACTTTCTTCCTAATCGTGGTTTGCGTTTTATATGACGGGGGGGGGGGGGTCTACAAATACGCAGGGGGGAAATTATCGGGAGAGCAATTGTTTACCCATGTCCGTCAAGAGGCCATTAACCCTTTGAGTAACAGCGACGTGTGTTCTATTTTATTCTAGCTATATTTAGACGTGTTTGTGTTTTTTATCTGTGTTTATTTTTTGTTTTATGTTGTTTTTGTGTTTTCCCTGTTCTTGCTCTGTCTTGAGTCGGCTACCCCCAAAATGGGGATTGGGCCTGAGCATATAGATAGATAGATAGATAGATATTTAGACGATTTTATGAAGCTTAGGAAAGACTTGTGGTAGTTGAAAGGGTTGGACGGCCGTAGTTTGAAGCCTGTTCATTACTGCAGGTACTTATAAAGCGGAACACAATAGTCTAATAGTAGCCAGCCTATATTGAAAAGGACGTCACCAGTACGAAAATGGTTAAACAAAAAATCATGATACGGCTCTTTCATAGGGGTTGTATTACTGTACTCAGAATGCTATTTTGTTTAACTATTTGAACATTATGAGGTATTTTGTCAGTGTATTCTGGCTATGATACGACGATTTTAGAATGCTTAGGAAGGATCTGTGGGAAGCATAGTGGTAAAGACTATCTCTATTAACTCTCTGTTAACCCACATTCATGGACTATTTAAGGGACCGGGCAGTTATTTGTAGTCAATACAAAGCATCAGTCATGAATTTCAAGATTATTGAATGTGCGAAAGATTCAGTGATTGTAACTTGCGCTTGAGGCACTATATGTTGAGTCATAAACCATATGAATAAAGGTTTCATGGACAAAGACTGAAGTCCAAGCATATGGTAACTTGTTGGATGAAGCTGGGCGGCCTGTAAGCTGTACAGTCGGCCACATAAGTGATGTCGCGGCACCAAGTATATTTCGATCAATAATTGGTATCAGCATTATATAAACTCTAATTCATGGTTTCGAGTGAGATATACAAACATGTTCCCATCTTTACACACCCTATTCAACACCTGACAGACATTAATACAGAATACAGCGAGCAAAACGTAATGGTACCGGAGACACGACTTATTTGGCCAACTGTACATGCATGAGGAGCTTACTTAGAGATCATATAGGCGGTGCAAGGGCTCTGGGACCATCCCTCATCTCTAGATATATACTGTACAGTATATGTACTATACGTATATGATATGTGTGCGAGAGACACAGCTCAGTGCCCTTTATTGGGTGTAATTTTGCATGCAGTGGCGATCAATAAACTGAGAGAGGGAGGTGAAGGGGGATGTCCTCTCTACCTCCACTCTGTTATTTCCGACTTGTGTATATCTGAATTTGTACATGTAAGCTCTTTAATTTGTATATCTATCTATTGCCTGACGCCGTGATCCACGAAGGGGTGGCCACGAACGAAACGCCCCCATGCACCTCTCTCCCCAGTCAGTCGAACACCCTCCTCTCAACCAGCACCGCCTTCATCCATATTATTCTTTATTAACCCTTTCACGCATATGACGCGATTTTGAGCTTATTAGGGATACTTTAAAGCCTTTGTTACCATCAGGGGTATTTAGAAACCTTTAGTTTAGTTACTTCTACCTCTGCAGTTGCCTTTGAGTTAGCTGTGAGCAGAAAACTAATTTTGGAGAGGTAATTATGAGTGAGAGAACTCTATTTCTTATTGTCAATCTGGCAACCTCTGCGTCATAAAAGCGTGAAAGAGTTAATTTCCAACACTTAAATCTGGGTCCTCATTCTTCACATATGCGTTGTGGTGAAATAATATTGCTTTATAAGGGAGATATAAGGGATATTTCACAAATCCTCCCATCCCTCCTTCCGCGTACATCGGACCAAAACAAGGCAGCACCGAGTGCCCTTTTTCACAACCATGCAACTCAAACCATGCCCACAATAATAATCACATAAGTTTTGTTCAAGTAACCGTTACAGTGGGATGTATTCATGTACATTACATTAAGCTTTGCGATGGTGACCTTTTCCACCACTAATGTGCACAGGGTGGCTATGTCCGCTAGGACATAGCGGCACGACATTTGCACGATTCTCGGGTTAGTAAACGGACGAATAAACATATTTGAATATAGTTACTGAATAAAGTAGACCAATCAATAGAAAATGCTATGCCACTTCTAAACCATGTTAGCTTAAGGGGAGATGGGTCGTTTTTCTGGTCCCCTTTTCTCTCGTGTTAATTTAAGCCCTATTTGTTTTGAAGCTTATAAGACGTTCGGCCCATTATTTGGCGATCTTAACACCTTTGGCACATTTCGTTATCAATTTTAAGACGTTTCTTGCCATTTAGGTGGTGTCGATTTGTTCCTGGCGAGCGATAGCGAGCGTGACATTTTAAGAGGAACCGGCCTTCGGCGGGACATGTTCCTATCAAAAAATTTACAAATTTATCTTGAAGGGGGGTCTATTTTTTTTTTTTTTTAAAGTTTGATGGAGGTCTAGCGAGGAAACTAAGAAATACAAGAATACTTTAAATAATAGACCAAAAAAACCGGCCCATCTCCCTTAATCAGTGTGTTATGAACCCGAATATATTTGTGACGGGATTTGGTCCCAAGACCACTTTGTGAGATTCAAGTACTTGAGATGAAGTCATTGATTTCGGGGGCTGATGAGTGATTGAGGCTTCTGAATACTTGCGTGCTAGTTTATTGTGGGCGGACTGTTATACTGTTATACTGTTTGTGAGCGAACTGTTATACTGTTATACTGTTACACTGTTATACTGTTTGTGAGCGAACTTTTATTCTGAATACTTGCGTGCTAGTTTGTTGTTGGCAAACTGTGTGACGCCTCCCGGCGTTAGCAAAATGGTTGCGTGGGGCATTGCAGCTCGCTAGCGCTCGCCAGGATGGGGGGATAGGCTACAGTTGTCCTAGAATGATCTGCTTTATTTAATTAGGGTCGTGTTGCCACAGACAGTCTAGAAATGGTCTTTGTTTTGGTCTGTGACCGCGCCTTATATTTTATATTCGCTATAATATAAATGTTGCTTGTGTGGGAGGCGAGCGAGAGAGGGTGAGGGAGTACACCTGGCAGCGGGGGTGAGCTATGACGCGGCTCGCTTGGGCGCTGACGGCGTTGGCGGCCGGGTGGTCAACTAGTCCCTTCCCGTCGCTGCCTCGTGTTCTTTACCAGCTCAGAGCTTGCCTGACACGCATATCGCCTACATCCTTTGCAATTCTGTCCCCCATACTCGCCACTTTGCATACTATTTCTCTCTCTCGACTTCTCCTTTCTCATTCTCTAATCTTTATTAAACTCAACATCCCTTCTGGTTTCAGCATAGACGGTCACCGTCGACCAGTCGTATTGTACGCGAAGCTCTCAGATATATCCATGTATTAGGTTAAGGAGGTATTATGCTTTATTGAGGTTTTGAAAGACGGACTTTTCCGTATGTGTCCTCTCTCGGGAAGGTTGTAGACCGGTATAGGTCTCCCTGGCAAGGTGTTGAGTGATTCTTCTTGGTTATCTAAAGCTAGACTGGGGGTAAGGTTACTGTGTCGTTGTCTCCGATGTGTGCAGTGTTAGCTAAGCCCTGCACGACATCGACAGGTACTGTGGGAGCCTAAGTTGTCTTCGGGTGGGTTTACTTTGCGAGCACAGCGCTGTGGTGTGAGAGGGCCATAGCCTATCCCTCACAACATAGTGCTGCCTCTTTGTGTTGACTTCTGAGGGATCGCCAGAATAGAGCTAGGTACTAGAGACCTAGATTTATCAAGAGAGCATCCCCGTCATATAACGTAATCTTCATTATACCAACTTCGGACAACGTTAGGCTACGAGCCGCATGCTCGCACATTGTTGCCCTGCCTTGATACCCCAGCTAGACTTTATTAACTGAGCAGACACTGGTTAGAGATAAGCCCCATTATTATATGTATGCAGCATTATTATTCACTGCACTTTTGAGCCGAGGTTGTTGTTGAGTTGCACAACCCTAGTAGGCTGTTGCGTTGTGTCACTAAGCATTTCTTTAGTTGTCGAGCATTACTACCTTTGCGCAGTCTTTATTATTCGCCTGCCTATTATTACTATATGTCCTAGCATTTATTGTGACCCGTATTCTGCATTATAATTGTTCAAGATTCTTTACGAACATCTTCCCAGCATCAGACTTATTTCAGAAGTTTCCAGTTGATGTTGCAGGACTAGCATTGCACTTTCTTTAATACAGGAGTGCCAGTTATTTGAGTATCTACCGTAACGTTAATTAATCACGTTAACTATCTTTTCTTTATGTAACATAATCGAGTAATCTTTTACTGTTTGAGAATAGGCTGTTTCATTGAGCGTCAGCCTAGTGTGTGTGCACCAGTTACCGAGTCATAGGATACCTCGTTGTCCAGGCACAACTCAGGGCGGTAATGGTGTTTTGTTTTCCAGTGTTTAAGGCAGGGATTGGATCTAGTGTTACCGTTGTTGCATTTTGCCATTATCTAGTCCAATGTTGAAGAGCCCTGTGTCTTTGAGAACCTGGATCGTAACAACTGTTATACTGTTATACTGTTATACTGTTTGTGAGCGAACTGTTATACTGTTATACTGTTTGTGAGCGAACTGTTATACTGTTATACTGTTTGTCAGCGAACTGTTATACTGTTATACTGTTTGTGAGCGAACTGTTATACTGTTATACTGTTTGTGAGCGAACTGTTATCCTGTTCTACTGTTTGTGAGCGAACTGTTATACTGTTATACTGTTTGTGAGCGAACTGTTATACTGTTATACTGTTTGTGAGCGAACTGTTATTCTGTTATACTGTTTGTGAGCCAACTGTTATTCTGTTATACTGTTTGTGAGCGATCTGTTACACTGTTATACTGTTTGTGAGCGAACTGTTATACTGTTATACTGTTTGTCAGCGAACTGTTATACTGTTATACTGTTTGTGAGCGAACTGTTATTCTATTATACTGTTTGTGAGCGAACTGGTATACTGTTATACTGTTTGTGAGCGAACTGTTATCCTGTTATACTGTTTGTGAGCGAACTGTTATACTGTTATACTGTTTGTGAGCGAACTGTTATACTGTTATATTGTTTGTGAGCGAACTGTTATACTGTTATACTGTTTGTGAGCGAACTGTTATTCTGTTATACTGTTTGTGAGCGAACTGTTATACTGTTATACTGTTTGTGAGCGAACTTTTATTCTACTGTCACCTCTTTTACCTTTCTTGTGTCTCTTGCTAATCCTCCCTACCCTCTGTGGGAGTAAGGGTTGGCTACTGACTGACTTACTGACTGAAGTACTTGTTGCAGGTAAGCGGCCTTAAGAATATTGTGAGACTGGTGGGACCGTGTTAACGTAGGTCCGCTTTAGGGATCAATGTTTCCCTAATTAAGCTAGGATGATGACATTTGTACTGATAGTTGCGTACCCCATGGTGATAATACTGGTGAATTAAGCTAGGATGATGACATTTGTACTGATAGTTGCGTGCCCCATGGTGATAATACTGGTGAATTAAGCTAGGATGATGACATTTGTACTGATAGTTGCGTGCCCCATGGTGATAATACTGGTGAATTAAGCTAGGATGATGACATTTGTACTGATAGTTGCGTGCCCCATGGTGATAATACTGGTGAATTAAGCTAGGATGATGACATTTGTACTGATAGTTGCGTGCCCCATGGTGATAATACTGGTGAATTTTAATTGAATTCTATGAATTTTGTTTACTATTTTTACTATTTATATAGAAATATTACAATAAATGTGTTAAATGTTCATCTTGCATCTAGTAATTTGCTATTGAGAGTTATGCCTTGATATATTATTTGAGACAAGTATGGGGCATGCTTATAAAACTCCGGCACTTTTACTGCTGTAGGTACACCCGGATACCACAGAAACTAGCCCAGGTGGTTAAGAGCCCGAGATTTGCTGCGGATCCTTTCGGGACGGCACCCCACTCTAACTATCACGGTGACACACACACACACACACACACACACACACACACACACACACACACACACCTGTGGTTCCTGTGGTTCCTGTGGTTGTAGTTGAGGGCTGTCAGTTAGCGCCCTGTGGTCCACGCCGTTGCGGTGCCGCCACTGTACATCCCATCTACCCTCCTCTGTGCCAGCTGGTCAAGAATGCTGTTGCTGGCAGCACGGAGGTAGTAGTGGGGTAGGATTGGTTGGTCTGGCAGTGATGACAGGAAATCATCCAAGTCCTTTTTGAATTTTTCAACGGTTGGGTAGTTTTGGTTTCTTATTTCTTTTGGCAGTGCATTGTAGAGCTTCGGACCCCGTGTAGCGAAGGCATTTTCTTTAAGTGTCTTAACTCTTGTCACACACACACACACACACACACACACACGTTTGGAACCATAAGTGACGACTGTCAGTGTCATGTATGATAATTATCGTGCTGTTATTGTACAACGTAATCAAATATTGATAGTATAAATGAGATACTTGCATTGTTTTTAGTTTTGTCTTTGTATATTAATCCTTCCATAGATCTACGGACACGACAATATTGCCCCATAAGTTTTAAGAAATTAAGATTCAGACGAAACACTACTTAACCACCCAATGAATACGTTGGTTTTCGGCGTGTGTGTGTGTGTGTGTGTGTGTGTGTACGTGTGCATTGGAAGTCATATGTAGTCATTACGATTAAATACATTATTGATATACCGTTCACCCATGTCCGTCTGAGCATTGAAGCCGAGAATGATGCTTCTCCACGCCACAGAAGGCCGTATTTATATTATTACATTCTGTCTAATTATGGACTGTCCTGTCTTGTATGATATAAACCCAGGTTAAGCGCGCATGTATAATATCTACTACTAGTGTTAGACAAATGCACGCCGTAAATAATGTTAGAAACATGACACACACACACACACACAGCTAATAACCTATGCAATAACTGTATGAGTGATTCGGAAGTGTCTCGTTTGATACAATACAAAATACATACTGTCATTAATACTATTAATGATTGCGTAACAGTAAATGAGCAAGATAATTATCATGCAAGACACGCTAGGAGTCAAGCCTCTTTGGTTCAAAACATGTGTTCGTGTGTGTGTGACCCCGTGATAGAGTGGGCTGCCGTCCAGAAAGGATCCACTAAAAATATCCGGCTCATACCCACCTGGGCTAGTTTCTGTGGTATCCGGGTGTACAACGGTTGGGCTCTGCTCTTCTAACGAAATCACTTCACTGGATTTTTACGCCAACATAAAATTTAAATCGCACCCATAAGTAAAATATGTAACCTACAGACCAATAGGTGCCGCATTTTTTAGAAGAAAACAAATATGCCAGACAATAAAAAAAAAATCATACAAGTTAAGCAAGAATTGCAAAAGTTATAGCAATTTGAAAAAACATTGAATTTGCAAGATAAAGTCTTTGGGAAATGGGTGTCGAAGTTACAAAAAAAAAAATTGTTATCCTCCTGCTCAACACTGCTGAGGGCATATTTCCGCCTATCTCTGCCATATTAGGGCTCATTCAGGAACTCCTGATTGATTAGACAAGTGTCTGAATGAAATGAAATGTATTCAGCCGAAAACTAGAAGAAAATAGCTTCAAAATGACGCCAGAACAAGCTTCGTAGCTTGCAGGGTTCACCCGCAGTGCTACCATAGACATTCGCAAAAATGAGCAATTATCGCTACATTTGCCTTTGGCAGCACTGTATATCTCGCAAGACTCTGACTCAGAGCCCTCAGTACTGCGGCCGCATGGCCGGGAGTAGGACGTGTCGCCTGTCGCGCTCCCGCTCCCTTGCACTCGATTTTACAGGCTTTAGGAGGCTTTAAAAGCCTGTAAATTGCTGTAAATTGCCATGGCGTTCGGGAATGTCTCCCACAGGGAAAGGGTGAAATAAAATATAATATTGATTACCAATGCACTTCTTTACCAAATGATGCCATTTCTTCACGACAGTGTTGCCTACACATTAAGCTACACTCTAGCTTGTTTTTTTCATTAAATTATCATCATAAAGTCTGTGGGAAATAAACATAACATTCAGTATTTAGTTATTTATGCTCCTGCTTATAATGTATTTAAATATTGATAACCAATGCAGTACTCTACCAAATGATGCAATTTATTCACGACAGTGTTGCCAACACATTAAAGCTACTTTCTAGCAAGTTTTTGATCTTTTTTCAAAATTTGGGACATAATGGCCCTTAAAGCGGACCTCCGTCCTTAAGGGCAGATGGGATGTTATTTTTTTTTCTGGCCCACTTCTCCCTCGTGTTTAGCCCCATTGGTTTTCGGATATTTAGTGTGTTGATTTTAAGACCTTTCACCAAATTTCTTTGTCAATATTGAGACCTTTCGTGCTATTTATGTTTGTTTGTTTTTTTTCGTGGCGAACGATAGTGAGCCTGTAATTTTGGAAGAACTGACCTTCTGCCGGGACATTATTCTACCGAAAAATTTACATATTTATCTAGAAGGGAGATGGAATTGATGTTCTTTAAAGTTTGATGGAGGTCTAGGAAGGAAAAATAAAATAATATATAATAATTATATGAAATAATAGACCACAAAAATAATCTTTTCCCCCTTAAAGCTGCTCCTCTTCCTCGCCGCTCCATCCATCGTAACCGAGTACGAAAACTGGAATTTCGAAAATTTAATATAATTTTAACCCATACAGTAACGGCGACGTCTTTTTTATGTGATTTCAGATGCATTTAGACACTTTGAAGCTCGGGAAGGATATATGGTAGCTAAAAGGATCAATTGAGATAGTCGGTAGCCTTTTAATGGGTAGGTGTCCTTCCTAAACAATAAATAAACCTTCTAATAGTTGCCAGAATATAGTGAAAAGGACGTCATAGGTATTGAATGGGTTAACGAGACCCCTTGACGTTATTGAGCCAGGGAACGACCAATTGTGTGGGTGAGAGTTGGAGGTCAGAGTCGTTACGGCCGTTCAATGCTACACGGTGGCTACCTTTAATTTGGTCAGATTTGTATATTTATTTGTTTATGTATTGTATGGCATTTATATATGTATTCTTTGTTTGGCATCGTTTTCCTCCAAAGACTTCCATCAAACTTTAAAAAATACTGATGTATGTGTTCTGCTCCAGTCACCTCTTTTTTCCTTTCTCGTGCCTCTTGGTGATCCTCCCTACCCCTTGTGGGAGTAAGGGCTGGCTACTGAGTGACTAACAAACTACAATCTGTAGCATGTTTTTTCCAGCTGAAGATTAAATTGATTCCTTTAACGACTGATTTATCGATTATTAACGTAAATATATGACAATGCTTTGTCTCTGCATCATATTATTGCCAATGTTTAATAATTAGCAACACATTTAGTTACAAAATCTTGGTAATAGTCGAGTAATCAGGTCGTCGAGATAAATCATTGCCTTCAGTTGGAAATAAACAGAGTATATAGTTCATAAGCATATAATACTTTAATTGGTTCAATAATTAATTTAGTATGATTTTAATTAAGCTAGTTGAAAATGATGACTGATATTTTTCTGTATCCAAGTCCAGGTTCATATTGAGAGATCAGCAGTTGAAAGTGTGTGGTGGGATTGTCTCTATTATAAACATCTGGATGGCTCTTTGCTCAATTGTAAACCTTTCACGTAAGTTTGCTAGAAGTGATTATATGTACTCACTGTTGGAGTATGTGTCGTAAACATTAACCCCTTATGTACCGGTGACGTCTTATTAATCTTATTCTTGCTATATTTAGGCGATGTTATGCAGTTTATGAAGGATCTGTGGTAGTTAAAATAGTTGAGTGAGATAGTTCGAAGACTATTAATTGTTGGAGGCCCTTTAAAACTGAATGTAATTGTCAAATATTAGCCAGAATAAAGGTTAAATGACGTCGACGGTACAGAAGGGGTTAACATAACTTTATTTTCCAGTTGACTGTTAGGCATGTCTAATTCTTATGTAAACATTCTGTAGAACGAATTTTCCATCATACTATAAACTCCTTCAGAACCATTACGTAATGTTCATCATATTAGACGCTTGTCTTTAGTTCATCTTAATAAATTAAAATGTAAAACTTGCAAACTAAACAAACCAAAATTGGGACAAGGACAATATAAAGTCAAATTAAATTATCAAAATCGCTATGTGGAAACAACGCTTACTAAAATGAAAATTATTAAATAAAAGAACACAATCAGGTCAATGTTTGTCTGTCAGTTACCCGACCTTTGTTACTAAACTCCTCCCACAGTTTTGGTGCCAGGTGGGAGTGTGGGGCACCGTTCAAAAGCCCAGGCTTTGGAGATGGTTTTAGGCGAGTTTAGTGGAGATCAGAGACACTTTTGTTTAATAAAATTTTCGGCAGAACTTATGTAGTATACGGGAGCGAAAAAAATGCGAAAACATGGCCGTTTGGGGCAGAAGGAGGCCTCCGATCGAAAAGGTGTATGGAACGAAAGTTGTTCGCAGCCCCCCAAAATGGGGTACGGATGAGCTCAGATCCAAAATTGGAGGTAATTTAGCGGCCGAAATCGAGGTCGCCGTTTAATGAGGCACAGGGTGGTCGAGGCCGTTGATTATGGTAGTAGTATTGTGATGATTGTGGTAGTAGTGATTGATGATGGTGATTATGGTAGTAGTAGTGGTCGTAGTAGTGATGGTGATTATGGTGATTACCCGGGCAACGCCGGGTACCCCTGCTAGTCTACCTATAAGACTCAAATGCGTAAATACGATCTCAAAAACCCTTTTCGTAACATAGGTCATTCTTAAACTTAATGAAATCATAAAATTTAAGCTAAAATCACAGGTAAGAAGGCGGCATGGTACTGAAGGGGTTAAGCTTGCTGAATGTAAGGAGTGTTGATTGACAACCGGTTGATTCATGCCAAAGAAGTAAAACGCAATCCATATAATATTAGATGTACAGTTGGCCAAATAAATCGTGTCGCCGCTGTCATTACGTTTGGCTCGCTCTGTGCTGTATTACTGTATGTCAGATGTTGAATAGGGTTGGTAAAGATAGGAAAATGTTTGTATATCTCACTCGACATGAATAAATCCTGTTTAAATATTGCTGATACCAATTTTCGAACAAAATATACTTGGTGCCGTGACATCACATATTTGGCCAACTGTACAGAAAGTCATTAGTTTTCCTTGATTTGTGTTAAGTGTGACAGGAGGGCATGGTTGGTGTTGAGGTTGTTGGAGGACCATGTTGACAAGTATAACAGCAGCCACACCAACAGCACCAAGTGAGTGACACCAATATAGACGGGTCAATATAACGCCAAAGTACCCACACCCCCAAAAAATTGCAAAAGGTTCTTTCTTTGTGGTTTCATGTTAGGTTGGGTCCAGTCTACAACATACTAAAAGTTGGACAAAATTGGGGTATTGGAAAGTGTTAAATTTCGAAGATGACTTTTGTCGGTGTTTAAGTAATTTTCCGTACATTGTGAACACTACAGAAAGCAATAACTCAGTCAATTTTTATGATAGATCAATGAAAGTTGCATTTCCACATAGGTTTTCTGGTTCAATCTTTCACATAAAAGGGTTATTAGTGATGTTGAATCACCCCTTATGGCATATCTAGGGGTACCCTTACCCCATACTTTTGTTACGCGCCCACCTTGCACTAACGTAAAATGAGCATGCATGTTCTATCAGTTTAGGTTTTAGTAGGCCTACCAATACTCAATATGATTTTGTCATTTAGATAACATAAAACCTAACCACCAATCATTATCTTTTCAGAATATGAGTGCAGCCAGCCACCTGTCCTATATGCGAACGAGATTTGGACTGTGAGGAGACCGTGGTCGTTCGAGAAAAAGGAGCTGAAGGTATCAACCGTGCAAGCATCGAAAGAGGTGTCAAATTCAGGGTTGAAGCTGGAACTAGTGTTCACAAGACATGTCGGGTTAACCACATAAACAAAAAGGACATTGCTACTGCCTCCAACAAAGATTCTGCTCGGCCAGTAAAAAGGAGCGCTCGTGTTTCTCTGGGACCATATGACAGTAGAACGCAATACCTTTTCTGCGGAACTGATGCTACGAAAATAGACCCTAAACGAAAAAGTGAGGAAAGGATTTTCTATGTGAAGACCGACACATTTGTTCAAACTATATTGGTTCATTGCAAATCAAGAGGGGATGAGTGGGCCATTGCTGTTCAAGGCCGGATCGAATATTTTGGTGGTGATCTTCATGCGGCAGACTGTGTTTACCACCAGTCATGTAACGTCAACTTCCGTACAATGCGGGGCATTCCAAGACAATTCACGTCAGTTGAATACGCCAAACGACGAAAAAGTGGAAGGCCAAAGGACAGTGATCAGGATGAGGCATTCGAAAGGGTTTGTGTATTCTTGGAGGAAAACGATGAGGAACAGCTAACGATATCGGAACTTGTCGCTAAAATGGGAGAATATTTGCGAGATAGTAAATCCACGGCGTACGGAAATCAGTACCTCAAGGAAAAGCTGATAAGTCGATATGGAAACTCTATATTCGTGACAGAAGGTCGTAGTGCTGTCAAAAACATTGTGACCTTTAGGGAAAAAACAGAGAACAGTTTGGGCCATGTCTTCCACTGTGTCATCAGCTTACAACATCGCCATGCAAGAACTTACCGCGAGAAGTTATACAACAGGTGAACAACATAAGGAGTTGTCCGCCTCTCGGGTGAGCAGAGATGAGGCAGACCTTGGTACAGTGGCACAAAAACTAGACAGTTTTACTCCGTTTTCAGCCGATGAATCGTTACGCAACATTATCACAGGAATTAATGCCAACGAGGATATCAATGTTCAGGACCTTTTTGAAATTGGCAAAGACATTGTACAGAAGATGGATGGACAATCGGTTTTCTCTTACTCTCACAAAAGGAGTCTGAAGGTGAAGACTCTAGCATCCAGCAAGAAAGTGAAAGTTTCTGAAGATCGTAGCATTGACCCAGCGCTCTTATTCCAGAGGTTTTTAGTAGTCTCACAGACGGGTGATCTTCGGCTAGATGATGTTATGTCCTATGAACTCTCTCCTTATCCGATGTCTTTGTTCGAAGGAAAGTACATCTTGCGTCAACCGGACAAACCGCAGCTGGCAGAAGCTATCAGAAACTATGTTAAAGCCAAATCAGACAATGCTGTGACACAAACGGTTCCAGTTACAGATCACTATGTACTAGATGGAGGATCTCTTCTTCACTGCTTGAAATGGACGGAGGGGAGCACCTACAGTTCGATTGCAGATAATTACGCCTCATTCACTGCCAAACACTATGGTAGAGCGACTGTCGTGTTTGATGGTTATGAGGTTGGACCAAGTATAAAGGACTGTACTCATCAGCGGCGAAGTCGAAAGCTGAATGCAAACAAGGTTAACATTACCGAGGTGACAAAATTTGTTGGGAAAAAGGAGGACTTCTTGTCGAATAAGGCAAACAAGCAGGCACTAATCCAGCTGCTCATGGAACGAATGAGACAGAAAGGCTGTGACGTTATTCAAGCAGAAGGAGATGCCGACGTTGAGATCGCAAAGGCAGCCATCAGTGTGTCTGCTTCCAAACCAACCACCCTTATTGGAGAAGACACAGATCTTCTAGTCCTCTTGCTCTACCATGCAGAGGTTTCTAAATGTAATACACTCCATTTCCACTAAGACAAGGCCAAATTATACGTCTATAATATCAAGGTCCTCAAACAGGTGCTTGGTGAAGCAGTTTGCAATGATTTACTGTTTCTACATGCCTTTACTGGGTGCGACTCGGTGTCCAGGGTATTCGGGATTGGAAAGTAGTCGGGGTTCCAACAAATCATCAAGAAAGAAAAGGCAATGAAAGACTGTTCAAAAGCATTCTCTCTATCAAAGCAAAGTCAGGATGTTGTGGAAACCAACGGTTGTAAGGCAATGGTAGCATTGTTCAATGCAGATCAGAAGGACTCACTGGCATCTATCAGATACAATATGCTCTGCAAGAAAGTTGCTAGGGCTAAAGTGTTCGTCATGCCTGAACGACTCCCACCAACCACTTCGGCTTGTAAATTTAAGTCCCTTCGGACTTACTACCAGGTTATGGAGTGGATGGGATGTAGTGATGACATGGACCCATCTGAGTGGGGATGGAGGGTAGAAGGAGACAAACTTGTTCCGGTGATGACAGACAGAAGCCCTGCTCCAGATGCACTGATTCAGATGATTCACTGCAACTGTTCGGAAGGATGCAATACCCTAAGGTGTACCTGCAGAAAACATGGACTAGAGTGTACCAGTGCATGCGGACATTGCCAAGATGGCAACTGTGACAATATGACAAATGATCCAGTGATACATGATGATGATGATGGTGATGATGTGTGAAAACTTTTGAATGAAGCATTATGACGTATATGCCCGTTTGTGAATCGGGGTGGGTGCAACTGAGGGCTTGGGGGTAGGTAGGGTATAAGGGGCGATTCAACATCACTGGTAACCCTTTCATATGAAAGACTCACCCTGAAAACCTGGGTATAAATGCAAGTTTTATTGATTTATCATTAAAACTGACAGAGTTACAGAGCCACATATAAATAGAAAATTACTTAAAAATCGACAAAAGTCATCTTCGAAATTAGACACTTTCCAATACTCCAAATTTGTCCAACTTTTAGTATGTTGTAGACTAGACCCAACCTAACATAAAACCACCAAAAAACAAAATTTTGCAATTTTTTGGGGGTCAATCGTGCATTGACTCGTCTAATATATATATATTTGTTTTCAACTGTCGGTTACTTGCAAAGTTCCCATCAATATTTCTCAGTTATGTTGAAGATTTTGTAGTGAACAAATATTAAAGATAATATTTGTAATACTAATAAAAATAATAAAAATAATAATAATAATAATTAGGGAAAACGCATATCAAATAAATGTAAAAAAAAATCAATAATAACAAATTCAAATGTTGGTAGGAGTACTGGAGATCCATGCAATCTGGATACATAGCCTTCTTGAGAGAGAGAGAGAGAGAGAGAGAGAGAGAGAGAGAGAGAGAGAGAGAACCTTGGGAATACCTACTCGCCATATGTCACTTGTCTCGAGCGCTATATAAGCCCCCCCCCCCCCCCCCCCCCCCCCCCACCTCCACACAGACAGACACATCCACTTTGCTTCTCTTCATCAAGACCTAAACACCACAACCCATGTTAGACGTGTTTCACTCACTAGGCCAGCCACTGCAAGCACACACACACACACACACACACACACACAGCCCGTAGCCTAGTAGGTAGAGCTCTCGTCTCACACACGAGGGGTCGGGGGTTCAATCCCCGGCCGGGCGGAGACAAATTGGGCTTGTCTCCTTTCATGTGTTAGCCTCAGTTCACCTAGCTGTAAATAGGTACCTGGAATAAGTGGACGACGTTGTGACGTCCCATCTGGGGTTGGCAAAAATGGTACAAGGCGAGATGGGTATCATATGGTTCACCTAAGCTGATGGCTCTATAGTGAGAATGGTACCATACAGATCCACCCTAAGCCTTCGTTTCCGATGTCGCCAATTGGCTAAAAAATACAGACTACACACACATCCACAGCCATTCCAACAGTACATAAAACACTTAACATGCATTTCACGCAATACATTCCCAGTTAAGGAGGCGCGATAATAATGAGCTTAGCTCGCATTGCGTGGATTCCCCTTGACGAACAAGTAACTGAGTAACACACACACACACACACACCGCTATCCACCACCAATCCGTAGCCCCCCTCATCCGACCGCGTAGAGGGGAACGCCGCCCCCGAAGTGGTAGAGATATCGTTGATTTAAAACTGCATTAATATATGTGCTTATCTTATTACTATTCTGAGTGTAATGTAAAAATACACCATACACACACACACACATACAAGCATATACATATAAATATATACTGTACCGGTATATACATTATATATATATATATATCTATATATATATATATATATATATATATATATATATATATATATATAGGGGAGGTGTGGTGGAGTGGTCATGCCACTGGATTGGTAATCCAATGGACCCGGGTTCAAATCCCGATATGTCAATGGGAAGATATTATTGGGATTGAATTTGTGCTGTACCTAGTATCAGTGCATTACCACAAAGCCCACCGAAATGCCAAAAAAATACCCTCATTGTTCCCTGATTAAATAACTCTGTATGAATATTCCCATATTCAAAATATGTTACAGGGGGACAATGCCTAGTGAGTTCACTGCTCAATAGGTGGCGTTCTGAGAGTGAGGGTCTGAGTCTGAAGGGTGAGACGGTGAAGCACTTGAGCGAAGCAACCAGCCGCTTCAGAGATGGAGCTGCTTCGAGCCATGATGGATGCTTCACATGTCTCACTCCCCAGACTGGAACAAGACCTCACGGGCTTCACCGTGTTGAGCGGTGGAATGTACAGGCTCTCAGCCTATGCCCGAGAGGGAGTAGTTGGAATATAGAAAAAAAAAAAAAAAAAAAAAAAAAATATATATATATATATATATATATATATATATATTCTGACATACGGAGCCCTGTATGTTAATTTAAGAGTTAGAATTAGAGTTCAAGGAGCCAAACTACCCAAGTGGTGAAGCAGACTAGCGAGCGAACGAGCGAGTGGGCAAACCATCTCGCCCCATACCAGCTCGCCCCATACCTCGATGACCGATGCTATGACGTATGATCGACGCCAGGAGCTGTGAGTGGACGACACACCTGTTATGTGATTCGAGGAGCTATGATTGGAGTAGGCACCACCTCCCGCCTCCTGATTCGTTCCTACACCATCATTGTTTGGTATATAAGACCCGAGTTGTGGGCATTCAAATCAGTCTCATTTGGAGTTGGGGAAGGTGAACTTGCAGCTGGAGGAAGACGGGGTGAAGTATTATAATGGGATTGTGACTGTCAGTCAGATTATATAAATGTGTGTTAAGTGTGTTCGGTGTAAACACTTACGTTATGTTGGTTAGTGAGATATGTGATTGGGAATTAACGTGATGTGTTTAATGTGTGTAATGTGTTTAACTATTTAATTGGGAATTAACGTGAACACTACTATTATGTGTTTAACTATTTAATTGGGAATTAACGTGAACACTACTATTATGTGTTTAACTATTTAATTGGGAATTAACGTTAACGCTATTATGTACTTAACTATTTTAGTTGACTAACTTGTGGACTAAAGCAACTCTTTAAGTAATTGGGTTATGATGAAAGTAATACTATTGTTTTATATTAATACTTACGAGTTCTTTCATTTTCTTTGAATTAAGCTTACAGTGCTTAATGGTGCTTAGTACGGTGATTCTATTGTCTCATATTAGTAATATCGCCTTAGACTAACATGGCTGTGTTAATATTACTTATAGTGATTTTTCTAAGCTGAAGAAAATTCTTTTGCTTCAAAATATTATATTTTGCTTTTCATATTATTTGAGTGAGACCTGAATCGAATCTATGAAACGATCCTGTAACTTTATTTACTCATAATCAAACCTCAATGTTACGTGGTTAAGAAATACATTTAACTAATTATTAAATATATATCTAACTTTTTATGTGACTTTGATATTACTCCTGATGATAATAATAATATAATACTATTAACGTAAGACAAGAACCAAGAATAATTACATTAAATATAAATAAAAGGACATAGAAGAAAACTATCTATTCATTTCAAAAAGGGTAAGAGACAGAAATATTCTTACTTTAATATTTATCTTTCAAGACTTTTTATAAAATTAATAGTCCTTCTTTAGCTATAACTTATTCGGTTCATAACCATAGCCTACTAAGCTTCGGTTAAATAATAATTCTTTATAAATACTACATGACTTTAATTAGTTTCAGTATTTTTATAAGTAAAGAGTATCAGTCAATAAAGGATACCAAGTCCTAAGATCCAAAAGGAAAGGAAGCAACAACAGGAAATTATTTTATTAGATTTTACTTTTGTTTTGCCTTCAGCTGACTGATACCTTAAAATATATCTCTGTGCTATCTAGATTCATCAAGTTAACCACGTGAGGATCAAGATACGTAACAGAAGAGTGGCGACCTCGCCAGGATTAGTTTCATACAGTTTCACTCAGTTTCATTAAAGTTTCACTACTTAACAATCAAATATTAATCATGCCTCAACTAATTAATAACGAAGATGCTCGAGTTTTCATAGAATCAGAACCCACATCCCCTGATATTGACTGTCTGTCAAAATCCGAACTGAAAGTGCTTGCCTCACATCTCCAATTAACTGTCTCAAACATGTCCAAAGTAGAGGTGGCTCAGACCATAAAAACCCACCTGTTCCCTGTAGAAGGCGGGGAGGGTGACGGAGCAGTTGGTGGGATCCCTAGTAAACCTAGCCAACTTGAACAATTGCCACCTGGTTTGACCGGTGATCAAGTACTGGAACTAGCTAGAATAAATGCCGAAGCAAAGACCGAACAAGCCAGACTAAATATAGAACTAGCCAGAGTAAATGCCGAAGAAGCCAGAATAAATGCCGAAGCAAAGACCGAACAATGTGAATATCAATATCGTACGGCTCAACTAAATGTCCATACAAATGCTCCCGAAATTGCTCCCCCTCTGGGATTGACTATGACTAGTGTCATTCCACCTTTCACTGAGGATAATGTGCAGGATTTCTTTGTTTTGTTTGAGGAAGTTGCTGGAGGTATGAAGTGGACAAGAGATCAATGGCCTTTTATGTTACAAACTGTTTTGACAGGGCAGGCTCGAGCCACGTATTTGTCAGAAGTAGCAGAAGTTAGGCAGGATTATGACAATCTCAAAGAAGCTATCTTAAAAACCTATCAATTGCAGCCTGAGGCTTACAGGCAATCTTTCCGTAAAAACCAGAAGAAAGTAGAAGAAACCCATAAGGTATTTGCCAGGACCATGACTAAAACTTTCAATCATTGGGTCAAGAGTAAGAAAGTCACAAGCTACAACGATCTGAAGGAGTTGGTCCTGTTAGAAAATTTCCTATGGAAAATTGATTCTTCTGTATCCTATCATTTAAAGGGGAAAAAGGTAGATTGTCTTGCCGACGCCGCTGACATGGCTGACACATACGTGCTCAACAACAAATTTCGTGGAAAGAAGCCCTACGATAATTCTAGTTCTAATTTTAAGTATCCCAATCACAAATCTGACAGACCCAGTCACAAGCCTATAACGTCTTCCCCAGCTAGTCAAAACCGAATTGTTCCCCCAACTAAAAATGCGACTCAGGGCAATGGTAACAGAGGTGGGCCCCAAACTAATAGTAATGCTCAAAGAGGGAACTTTCCCGTATCCCCTAAAGTATGTACTTTTTGTGGCATGAGAGGCCACCTAGCTTATCAGTGCTGGGCCAAGGAAAAAACCGAGAGATCGGGGCAGACAGTTGCCGCCGTATCTCAAATTCCATGTGTGCCTTTAATGCAGGACTCTCGACAGAAGGAGTACCTAGCACCAAAAGTTCCTTTAATGCAGGACTCTCGACAGAAGGAGTACCTAGCAGGTAACGTAAATCATCTAGACAGGGGTGTAGTAGCATGTGTGGTGCAACCCACAAGGGTTAAACCAATAATAATTTCACCATCAGTGCAGGACAGTTACCGTCCCTTTATTTCATCTGGCAACGTGAGATTAAATGGTTGCATGCATGAGGTAAAAATTCTGAGAGACACAGGTTCTACTAGCACCCTCATGGTGAATCCTTACACTGAGTGCCCACCTGGCGAACCAGTTGTAATGAGAGGTGCTGGAGGCCAGTTTTATGCATACTTGGTAAAAGGCGAAATTGAATGTGAGTTACTACAGGGTGAGGCCACCATAGCTTTGTGTAGGTCCCAAGATATCCCTGTGCCTGGGGTAACACTCCTTTTGGGGAATGATGTAGCAGGTGAGAAGGTCCGACCAGACCCCATTTTGTCACTTTCCCCTGTTAACGAGCCACTAACCGGTGAGCTCGACAAGGAGTTGCCAACTGTTTTCCCTGTGTGTGCTGACAAACTTTCAATGTCTCAAGTAGCAGTTCCCTCAGACAGAAATGTACCGAATGTAAGAGTTGATGAAAGGGATGATGAGAGTGTAAATGATGCTCCAACTGTGCCTGATGATGTGACTGAGGTGGATTTATCTGACACCTTTATGGCTCATCTTGACCCTAACGATGACCATGAAACCCCTCCAAATTGTCCTAGTGGCCTGGTAGAGCTACAGAGAGATGATTGTGAATGCAAGGAGTTAGCTGCCAGGTCCGTGAGTGAAGAGGAATGTGAGAAGGAGGGTGGTGAATGTTTCTACCTCAAAGGAGGAGTATTGTGGCGAAGATGGAGACCGCCACACAGACCAATCGATGACGGGGCTTGGGACGTCCATCAAGTAGTAGTCCCCAAACCTTGTCGTAAAGATATCATGGAAATGGCACATTGTATACCATTGGCAGGACACCTAGGTGTGAGAAAAACTCTAGACAGAATCAGATCCCACTTTTACTGGCCAGGAATGCGTGCAGATGTAGTGGAGTGTTGTAGAGTGTGTCACACTTGCCAGATGACAGGAAAACCCAATCAGAAGGTGCCTGTACATCCTCTGGTGCCCTTGCCCGTTTTCGAGAATCCTTTTACTCGGGTGGTAGTGGACATTGTAGGCCCATTGCCTAAGACTTCCCAAGGTAACATTTATTTATTAACTATCATGGACATGGCAACTCGCTACCCAGAGGCTATACCCTTAAGGACTACCTCTGCTCCAACTGTAATCAAGGAACTGCTCAAATTTTTCACCAGAATGGGTTTCCCCCATGAGGTGCAAAGTGATCAAGGAACTAATTTTACCTCTAACATTTTCCAGCAGTCCCTGAAGGAGTTGGGTATCGAGCATGTAAAGTCTAGCACCTACCACCCAGAGAGTCAAGGGGTTCTCGAACGATATCATCAGACATTAAAGGGAATGTTACGTAAGTATTGTACAGAGACCGGAGTTGAGTGGGATAAGGGGGTACCTTTTCTTTATTTGCTACTCGTGAGGTTCCAACTGAATCCCTGGGTTTTTCCCCTAATGAGCTAGTTTTCGGTCACCAGGTAAGAGGTCCTTTGCAACTATTGCAGGATAGCCTAGTTGGCCAGGAGGGGAACCAAAACCTCCTCAAGTATGTTTCAGATTTCAAAACCCGGCTGAGATCCTCATGTGAGTTTGCCGCTCAAAACTTGACAGTGGCTAAAAGCTCCATGAAGAAATGGTATGACAGAAAAGCCCGTGAGAGGGAGTTTAAGCCCGGTGATGAGGTTTTGGTCCTGCTCCCCCTTTTTGGCCAACCTTTATCTGCCAAGTTCAGGGGCCCATATAAGATCATTCGGAGGGTGAGCATTACCGATTATCTAGTAACTACCCCAGACAGGAGAAAGCCCACGCAAGTATTCCATATAAATATGTTGAAACCCTACCATAGGTCCCCTGATTCCTCTCCTCCAGATTCTCCCACTGTGGCAGTGAATGTCAGGACCTGTGAGCAGCCTGGTGCGGACAAAGTCTTCAGTTCTCTTACTGACCCGCAACAGACTGTTCCAGAGCCTGAAGGTATCCATGCAGACTTTGACTTGTCATGTAGCCTATCCAACTTTCAGTATAATTCAGTGGCTTTGAGGGAATTACCATCTAAACTATGTCATCTTCCCTCTGATCAAACGAACCAACTAATCTCTGTTTTATCTCAGTCTCCCAATGTGTTCCGTGATACTCCAGGGCTCACTTCTTTGGCCGTGCACGACATCGACTTAGGGGATGCAACTCCCATTAAACTATCCCCCTACCGTGTCTCGCCACAACACAGGAGTATACTGCAGGTCGAGCTTGACTTAATTTTTTCAAACCAGCTGATCACAAGGGCCTTAAGCCAGTGGAGTAGTCCGGTCATACTTGTGCCAAAGCCAGACGGGAGCCATAGGTTTTGTAGGGACTATAGGCAAGTCAATGCTGTCACAAAGAACGATACCTACCCACTGCCACGGATCAAAGATTGCATTTACCAGGTTGGCCTCATGCAGCAGTAAGTATAATATAATGAGAGGATTTTGGCAATTAGCTCTCCCTTGTAGCGAGGTAAATATCATGCTTTTGTAGTGCGCTTTTAAGCCTTCAGCTGTGAGATGCCTTGCAGTTCGAATAACGCTCCAGCTACGTTCCGGCTATGTTCTGATGTGGTACCTAGAGACGTTGCCTACTTTGGGTGATATCCTTATTATATCTTCATTATAATCTTGCTGTTGCCAATCTGGTGGTGAATCTATTTATGTATTATGTGTAATATTCTGTACTATACTCCTTAAACTCTTTTCTAGGGGGGAGGTCTGACATACGGAGCCCTGTATGTTAATTTAAGAGTTAGAATTAGAGTTCAAGGAGCCAAACTACCCAAGTGGTGAAGCAGACTAGCGAGCGAACGAGCGAGTGGGCAAACCATCTCGCCCCATACCAGCTCGCCCCATACCTCGATGACCGATGCTATGACGTATGATCGACGCCAGGAGCTGTGAGTGGACGACACACCTGTTATGTGATTCGAGGAGCTATGATTGGAGTAGGCACCACCTCCCGCCTCCTGATTCGTTCCTACACCATCATTGTTTGGTATATAAGACCCGAGTTGTGGGCATTCAAATCAGTCTCATTTGGAGTTGGGGAAGGTGAACTTGCAGCTGGAGGAAGACGGGGTGAAGTATTATAATGGGATTGTGACTGTCAGTCAGATTATATAAATGTGTGTTAAGTGTGTTCGGTGTAAACACTTACGTTATGTTGGTTAGTGAGATATGTGATTGGGAATTAACGTGATGTGTTTAATGTGTGTAATGTGTTTAACTATTTAATTGGGAATTAACGTGAACACTACTATTATGTGTTTAACTATTTAATTGGGAATTAACGTGAACACTACTATTATGTGTTTAACTATTTAATTGGGAATTAACGTTAACGCTATTATGTACTTAACTATTTTAGTTGACTAACTTGTGGACTAAAGCAACTCTTTAAGTAATTGGGTTATGATGAAAGTAATACTATTGTTTTATATTAATACTTACGAGTTCTTTCATTTTCTTTGAATTAAGCTTACAGTGCTTAATGGTGCTTAGTACGGTGATTCTATTGTCTCATATTAGTAATATCGCCTTAGACTAACATGGCTGTGTTAATATTACTTATAGTGATTTTTCTAAGCTGAAGAAAATTCTTTTGCTTCAAAATATTATATTTTGCTTTTCATATTATTTGAGTGAGACCTGAATCGAATCTATGAAACGATCCTGTAACTTTATTTACTCATAATCAAACCTCAATGTTACGTGGTTAAGAAATACATTTAACTAATTATTAAATATATATCTAACTTTTTATGTGACTTTGATATTACTCCTGATGATAATAATAATATAATACTATTAACGTAAGACAAGAACCAAGAATAATTACATTAAATATAAATAAAAGGACATAGAAGAAAACTATCTATTCATTTCAAAAAGGGTAAGAGACAGAAATATTCTTACTTTAATATTTATCTTTCAAGACTTTTTATAAAATTAATAGTCCTTCTTTAGCTATAACTTATTCGGTTCATAACCATAGCCTACTAAGCTTCGGTTAAATAATAATTCTTTATAAATACTACATGACTTTAATTAGTTTCAGTATTTTTATAAGTAAAGAGTATCAGTCAATAAAGGATACCAAGTCCTAAGATCCAAAAGGAAAGGAAGCAACAACAGGAAATTATTTTATTAGATTTTACTTTTGTTTTGCCTTCAGCTGACTGATACCTTAAAATATATCTCTGTGCTATCTAGATTCATCAAGTTAACCACGTGAGGATCAAGATACGTAACAATATATATATATATATATATATATCTATATATCTATATATATATATATATATATATATATATATATTTGTGGGGAGATTGTAGGCACCAATCGATCAGGGGTAGACCCAGGTGAGGTTATAGGCATGTGATAAAGAGTCGCTGGACCTCCTGTTTCATTTGCTTGGCCTCTCTTACTGATTTTCTTTGTGCCTCATTTACACTGAGAGGAATCCAGCTAGCTCTCACAAACACCTCCTCCTCCTATCCACTTCACTACACTAAACATGCACACCACACTTCATTCCTCCACACCAAAATTTAAAAAAAAAAAAATGATGAATTCTAGCCCAGCCTCGGAGTCCCCAATGGGGGGGGGGGACCATAAATGCCCCCTCACCCGACCGACCATCCCCTGACGACCCCACACAATTACCTGGACCTCGGCCTGTTACTCTTTCTATTAATTTCTGCAACATTCGCGGACTTTCCTCTAACTTTCACTCTGTTGAGCACCATCTCTCCTCCTACAAACCTGATCTTCTCTTCCTCACCGAAACTCAGGTGTCTGTAGCAACATCCAGCAACCCCTTCTCTGTATCCTCCTACTTTCTCTATCCTAGTTTCAAAGCCAAAGGCGGATGTTGTGCATATGTGCACAACAAACTCACTTGCTCTCGTGTTCCTGATTTCGACTCCTCTGAATTCTCAACTATATGGCTCAAACTTTCCTGTCATTCTCTTACTAAATAATTCTGTACTGTCTATCTTTCCCCTAACTCTACCAACTTTCCCAAATTCTTTGACTATCTAAACTCTACAGTGGAACACATTCTATCCATTTCTCCTTTCTCAGAAATCTCCATCTTAGGAGATTTCAACGTTCACCACTGCCAATGGCTCTCCTCTCACACTACTGATCCACCTGGTGAACAAGCCTACGTCTTTTCTATCCTAATTGACCTAGAGCAGTTAGTTCAGCAACCCACCCGTATCCCGGATCGCATCGGAGATCGGCCCAACATTCTTGACCTGTTTCTAACTTCTAACCCCTCTTCTTATACTGTCGATCTTTTCTCTCCTTTGGGCTCCTCCGGCCATAAACTTATCTCTGTCACCTGTCCTATCTCTCCAGTACGGCCACCCGATCCTCCTAGCCGGCGGCGCTTGTGGTACTTTGGCGCTGCCGACTGGGAGGCTGTTCGGCAGTACTTCTTTGATTTCCCATGGAATGATTTCTGCTTCCATGGCCGAGGACCCTCGGAGAGTGCTGAACGCATTACCGAGGTAATCCTATCGGGCATGGAAGCATACATTCCATTCTCTTTCTCTCAGACTAATGCTATAAAATCTTGGTTTACTCACGCCTGTTCTACTGCTGTCCGCAATAAGGAGGAAGCATTCAAACGGTACCGACGCCTTAAAACTCAAGACTCATTCTTCATATGTTTCTGCCCGGAATCAAGCCAAATCTGTTCTTCGACTTGCCAAACTCTCTTTCATCAATAATAAATGCACTGAACTATCCAACTCTAGCTCTTCCCAAGCTTTCTGCCATCTAGCCAAAAACCTCTCCAACAATTTCTCTTCCCCGTCTTTCCCTCCCCTTTCCCACTCTGATGGCACAACCATCACTTCTTCCTCTGACAAAGCTAAACTCTTCGCTCAAACTTTTGCTAGAAACTCCACCTTTGGATGATTCCGGTGCTATTCCTCCCTCTTCGCCCTCCTCTCTCTTACTTATGCCTAATATCCTAATCTCTTCTAAAGATGTACTTTCTACCCTCTCTGGGCTTAACACTAATAAGGCATACGGTCCGGACGGTGTTCCTCCTGTTGTTCTCAAAACTGTGCTTCCGTGCTGACTCCCTGCCTAGGCAAACTCTTTCGTCTCTGTCTATCCTCTAACGTCTTCCCTTCATGCTGGAAGTTTGCTCACATTCAACCTGTCCCAAAGAAGGGTGACCGCTCTCAACCCTCCAACTATCGTCCAATTGCTCTTATCTCTTGTCTTTCTAAAGTTTTTGAAACTATTCTTGCTTCCAAATTTCTTAAGCATTTCTCTTCTCATAATCTGCTCTCAGATCGCCAGTATGGCTTCCTTAAGGGTCGCTCTACTGGTGATTTTCTTTCATATCTTACTAACTCTTGGTCATCCTCCTTTCGGGACTTCGGTGAGACTTTTTCTATTGCACTAGACATATTGAAAGCCTTCGATAGAGTCTGGCATAAATCTTTAATTTCTAAACTACCCTCCTTCGGTTTCTATCCCTCCATCTGTGCCTTTGTCTCTAATTTCCTTTCCGGCCGTTCCATAGCCGCGGTTGTGGACGGCCATTGTTCACTTTCTCACCCTATAAACTCCGGTGTTCCTCAGGGCTCTGTCCTATCTCCTATTCTCTTTCTAATTTTTATAAATGATCTTAACTGTACCTTAATTCCCATCCATTCATACGCAGACGACTCGACCTTACACTACTCCAATTAGTTTTTCAGAACGCCCCAGCCAGCAATCCCTCAACGACAAACGTAATGAAGCCATAGAACTCTTAAATTCTGATCTAAATACTATTTCCAATTGGGGCAGAGAAAACCTTGTTAATTTTAATGCTTCCAAAACCCAATTTCTCCATCTATCTACCCGTCAGGATCTCCCAGCGGACTATCCCTTATTCTTCAACAATACAAAAATCAACCCTTCATCTTCTCTCAATATTCTTGGTGTCTCTTTTTCTTCTGCTCTCATTTGGAAGGACCATATTACCAGTCTTGCTAAGGCAGCCTCCCAGAAGCTGGGTGTGCTCAACCGCCTTAGGGGGTTCTTTTCCCCTGCACAGCTTCTTGCTCTGTACAGGGGCATAGTGCGCCCTTGTATTGAGTATTGTTCACATGTGTGGGGAGGTTCCTCTCACACCGCTCTCCTAGACAAAGTTGCAAGGAAGGCCTTTCGTATCATTAGCTCCCGTCCACTCACCAAGTCTCTGCAATCTCTCTCTCCACCGCAATGTTGCATCTCTCTCGCTATTCTATCGCTACTATAATAATCAGTGTTCCTCAGAGCTATCCCAGTGCATACCACCTCCTTTACGTAGGGCACGTGCTACCCGTCTTGCAACTCAATCCCACCCCTACTCTGTGCAACTCTCCAACCCAAGAGTGAAACGTTACTCTCAAACTTTCTTCTACTCAACAGCTGAGCTCTGGAACTTTCTCCCAGAATCAGTCTTTCCCTCTTCCTATGACTTAAATTGCTTCAAACTCCGTGTGTCCAGGCATTTTGGCTCGAACGTCCCTTGATTTTGGCCCTGTCACTCTTTCAACTATTGGGGAGGCACTCGCTATAGGCAGTTATGCCTTTTGCCTCCCTCAATCACATAGAAGAAAAAAAAAATATATATATATATACTGTATATATATATATATATATAGATACACATACCGTATATATATATATATATATATATATATATATATATATATATATATATATATATATATATATATATATATATATATATATATATATATATATATATATATATATATATATATATATATATATATATTACTCGAGTACAAAACCATTACCGTTTATAGACTGTAAAATACTCTCGCTTGTCTTTAATGCAAATTTCCACCTTGGAAAATTAATATATAATATAAATGCTTAGTATTCATCGGAATTATACTATTTTCGCATTGTTTGTCTCTCTTAACGTCAACGGCAGAAAACATTTAGTGGGAAGAGAATATGTGCATGTGACGTGTGTGCTAAAGTCCCATATACTTTATGTATTTGTAAGTTTAGGTGTATTAGTTTAACCCATTCTGTACTGGCGACGTATATTAAAGTTTCTTCTAGCTGCTATATAACGATAATATTCGGTTTATAAATGACTTCCAGCAATTAACAGGCTTCAAACTATCTCACTTCACCCTTTTTACTTTGACAAATGTTCTTGAGCTCTTGAGCTCTTGCGATATTTGTTATGCAAATATATCAGCCCAATATTATAATATTCATATTATGTATATATTTATATATAGATGATTTGATCTGAACTCTATTCTAAATGGATATATTTGCATAAAGTAAATTGAAAGAGCTCACGAACATTAGTCAGTAGCTGTACATAGACTGTAACAAGCTTGTTCAGGTAATCAGTGTTTGATGTGTAACATGGATACGTTGTGATCAACATAAATGTCATGTTGAAACTGTGTAATATGTGAATAAAATATTGCTATTGGTAAATATGTTGATACATAATATGTGTTCTACATTGATATACAATACAAGACATTAAAAGAGTTATATATTGACATACGATATGATATCAAATGATCATAATTATTATACATTGAATAATTTAAGATGGAAGGCCCTTTGTTTACAAGGAAACAATATATCCATATCGTACCTTCAATGCATCCTCCAACACAACACAATACACACAGTCACACACACGAAGCTGCATTTATGGTAACCTAGTGTTCTGGACAAGGACACAATTGGGCTGGAGAGTTGTGGATGTTGTCTGAATATGGTGAAACCTTCCAAAAGAATAAGTTTAACCCCTTTTGTATCGGCGATGTCTCTTTAATTATATTCTTACTACTATTAGACAATTTTATTCAGTTTAAAAAAAGCCTTTAGCAACTAACAGGCTTTGGACTAGCCCACTTAACCTTTTTTGTTTTTTTACATGTGAATAAGAGAGACAAAAGGCAGAACTGCCTGTGACGAGTACCTCCCCCAGAGTTGAAAGAGTGACAAGGTCATAATCAAGGGACGTTCGAGCCAATATGTCTGGACACACGGAGTTTGATGCAATTTAAGTCATAGGATGAGGAAAAGACTGATTCTGGGAGAGAGTTTCAGAGCTCAGCTATTGAAGAAAAAAAAAATTGAGAATAACGTTTCCCTCTTGGGTTGGACAATTGCACAGTGTAGGGGTGGGATTGTGTTGCAAGACAGGTGCTACGTGCTCTACGAAGAGGTGGTATACACTGAGAGAGCTCTTGTAATAGCGGTAGAATAGCGAGAGAGAAGCAACATTGCAGCAAAGAGAGAGAAATTGCAGATAATTGGTGAGTGAACGTGAGTTAATTAACGGCAGGCTATCTGCGAAACGTTGTCAATAAAGTGCTCTTCCTCAGATGGTGTTTTTTTTATCCATTCTGTCTACTTTTCAAGTACCACTCAACTTTCTTTTCTACTTTGTCTAAAAGTGCTGTGTGAGAGGATCTTCCCCACACATGATAACAATACTCAATACATGGACGAACTGTGCCCCTGTGCATACCAAGAAGCTGTGCAGGGGTTAACCCCTTCAGACTCATATGACACAGAGGATGCCAGATTAGCAATAAGAAATAGAGTTCTCTCACTCTTATAATTACCTCTCCTCCAAAATTAGTTTTCTGCCCACAGCTAACTCAAAGACAACTGCAGAGGTTGAAGTAACTAAACTAAAGGTTTCTAAATACACCTGATGGTAACAAAGGTTTTAACGTATCCCTAATAGGCTCAAAATCGCGTCATATGTCGGAGAGGGTTAAGAACCCCAGGAGGTGATTGAGCATAGATCCTTCCTAAACTGTACACAATTGTTCAAATATAACTAGAATCAAATTTTTAAAAACCTCACCCGCACAAAAGGGGTTAAGATACTCGACCATCGGGTTTCAACGGTACTCTGTTTGATATTCAGTGTGTGCCTTTACAGTAATTTCGTATATTTTCAAAATATTTAATTTTAATTCCTGTGTGTTAAGTACGACACCACACGATTCATTAATGTTTGATTTAATCTTGACTTCTCACACACACACACACACACACACACACACTGACAAACAATGACGTTTTGATATACAACATGAACTATTTTTCACTCCCCTTTTTCATTAACCTGTCATGTGTTATCTATCCTGTAATATTACAAACACGATATGGTGCATTTATTTGTCTATAATTATGAGTTTGTGAATATCCATTTCATTAGTTTATTGTTCAGGTTTGGAAGTAAAATGTTAATTGTTTTTCTAAATATATTTGTCACCAACGTCAAACACAAGAGGCACTTAATATTTCACAAAAACAATAATAACAATATGGATTTAAACCAAATAATGATAGGGGCGGTACAATTTATATTAATGTTTAAAATAATGTGATTTGTAGCTATTAACTATTACACAGGTATAAACACTGTATCCTAATTAATACTTACAATTAGGTTGTGGCATTGTTTTGGTTAAACATAAATAATATCATCTGATAATACCCACAGTGCAATACATAATGCATCCATGTACTGACGTCATTGTTCAAAAAATCGTCTAGTTTTAGGTCGGAGGAAGTGGTGGGTGGGGAGAGAGCTTCCTGCTTTGCTGTCTGTACCTTCCACTTTGTAGACAATTTTATCTTAGAATTGAGTCCGGAACCTCTACTAGGGACGTCAAGGGCTATGCAGCCTGTGTATCTATGTAACACTGTACTGTATATATTACTGTACTAGAGAGAGAGAGAGAGCGATATATATATATATATATATATATATATATATATATATATAGAGAGAGAGAGAGAGAGAGAGAGAAAGGTTATTATTGAATCAACAGTGAATTGCAAAAGGCTAGGGCGTTTCTGCCTCGGTGCGCAGGCGCTCTTTTCACCCTCAAATCACCTTAGAAATACAGCCAAATAGTTGGTGCTACTTAGGTTACGGAGAAGTAAATTACCAAACGCCTTAATCCCTTCTGTACCGGTGACGTCCTTTTAACTTTACTCTGGCTACTATCAGACAGTTGTATTCTGGATAAAAAGGGCCTCCAGCAATTATCAGGCCTCGAACCATCTCACTTTGCCATTATTTACTAAAACAGATCCTTCAAAAGCTGAACACAATCATTTATATATAGCTAGAATAAACATCAAAAGATGTTGCCAGTACAGAAGGGGTTAAAGGTGCTTTATAGAACCATGAGATCAACACCTTGCAATTAGGGCTCCTGGGAGATAAGTTTACAACAAGGGCAGGCTCGCTTCTTCTGACAGAGTCTCATTTACAAGTGACACCAATCTCATCACTTTTACAACTGACACCATTCCCATCACTTTTACAACTGACACCATTCCCATAACTTTTACAACTGACACCATTCCCATCACTTTTACAACTGACACAATTCCCATCGCTTTTACAACTGACACCATTATCATCACTATTACAACTGATACCATTCCAATCCCTTTTTACAACTGACACCATTCTCATCACTTTTACAACTCACACCATTCTCATTACTTTTACAACTGACACCATTATCATCACTATTACAACTGACACCATAATCATCACTTTTACAACTGACACCATTATCATCACGTTTACAACTGACACCATTATCATCACTTTTACAACTGACACCAATCTCATAACTTTTACAACTGACACCATTCTCAACACGTTTACAACAGACGATCAATAGGCTACTTATTAACAGATGTACCCAAATCGTTTTTTAGCTTCAGAGAGCCCAGAGAAACCTGATTAACCTTTTAATCAACCCAGTATATATATTTATATATATAATTTGTTTTTCTAGGCTACATTTATGTAAAAATACAGGTACCCCAGATCGCGTTGGGTTAATCGGACCTCCCTTAATTTTCCAGAAGCTCAATAATTATAACCATCGGGGGTTCCTTAGTGGCTCGTAACAAGAAATATTGTTATTTAGTCTCGAGCCGGTCACTGAATAGAGCAAAACAGCGGGTAAAGGCAAAGCTGAGGGTGAAAGGGAGGTGGATGTGAAGGAAGACAGTATAAACGGTAGACAGTATGAACGGTAGACAGTATGACCGGTAGACAGTATAAACGGTACAGTATAAACGGTAGACAGTATAAACGGTAGACAGTATAAACGGTAGACAGTATGACCGGTAGACAGTATAAACGGTACAGTATAAACGGTAGACAGTATAAACGGTACAGTATAAACGGTAGACAGTATAAACGGTAGACAGTAAAACGGTAGACAGTATAAACGGTAGACAGTAAAACGGTCGACAGTATAAACGGTAGACAGTAAAACGGTAGACAGTGGATGAACATAAGCGGATATATAAAGCAAGGGATATTATATGAGGACATTATATCAAGTGTATGAGCGGAAAGGAATACAGTCAACCCCTTCTGTACCCCCAACGTCTTTCTTATTTCATTCTAGGTATGGTTAGACGAGAAGTAGAGGTTGAATGGCAACAGTTTAAGGAAGGAGTGAAAGCAAGTGCAGAGGTAGTATGCGGCAAAAGGAAAGTAGGAGGCAGAGGTATCAGGAAGGGAAGCGAGTGGTGGAATGATACGGTGAGAAGAGACAGTGTTTTGAGAGGGTTTTACAGGATGGTAGTGTTGAGGTATGGGAGAGGTACAAGGAGAAGAGGAGAGAGGCAAAACGGAAAATTAGAGAAGCGAAAAAAGATGCAAACGAAAGGTGAGGTCAAAGGGCTGAGTGAGATTTTTGAAGAACGAAAGAAGATGTTCTGGAAGGAGGTAAATAAAGTAAGGAAAGGAGGACAAAAGAGGGAAGAGTCAGTGAAAGATGAAAATGGAGAATTACTAGTGGAACCAGTTGAAGTGAGGAAAAGATATGCCGAGTATATTGAATCTTTGTTAAATACAAGAGATGGAAGAGAAGCAGAGGTGGATGGAGATAGGTTACCCAGGCCACCCAGGTGGCAGGGAATGAATGAAAGAAGTGAGGAACATGAGGTGAAAGAAGCAGTGAAACAAATGAGAGCGGGAAAAGCAGAAGGTTTGGATGGTATTGCTGTGGAGTGTATAAAGAAGGGTGGAGATGTGATAATAGATTGGTTGGTGAGACTTTTCAATGTGTGCTTTGCTGTGTCAATGGTACCAATAAACTGGAAGAGTGCATGTATTGTGCCGTTGTACAAGGGGAAGGGAGATCGGCAGGAGTGTTCAAGTTATAGAGGTATTAGTTTATTGTCAGTGGTTGGAAAGCTGTATGGCAGGGTGTTGATAGAGAGGATAATAAAGTGTACGGAAGTTGCAATAGGAGAAGAACAGTGCGGTTTTAGGAGGGAAAGAGGGTGCGTGGATCAGATGTTTGCAGTAAGACAGTTATGCGAGAAGTATTTAGAGAAGCATAAGGAGATATTTTGGGCTTTTATGGACATGGAAAAAGCGTATGATTGTGTGGACCGTGAAGCAATGTGGAAGGTGATAAGGATTTATGAAACAGGAGGAAATTTGTTAGAAGCAGTTAAGAGTTTTTATGAAGGGAGCAGAGCATGTGTGAGAGTAGGAAATGGTGAGTTGAGTGAATGGTGTGAGGTAAAGGTAGGTTTGTGACAGGGTTGTGTAATGTCACCATGGCTGTTTAATATGTTTATGGATGGTGTGGTGAGGGAGGTGAAAAGGAGAACTATGGGAAGAGGATAGGGTTTAGTAGGAAAGAATGGTAGAGATTGGGAGTTGAATCAGTTGCTGTTCGCTGATGACACAGCATTGGTGGCGGATTCTAATGAGAAACTGCAGCGGGTAGTCAAAGAGTTTGGTGTGGTTTGTGGAAGGAGGAAACTGAAGGTGAACGTCAATAATAGTAAAGTACTGGTGTGTAATAGGGGAGAGCATAGGGTGAATCTAGATGTGAGGCTGGATGGGGAAATATTGGAACAAGTAGAGTGTTTTAAATATCTAGGAGGAACGATAAGCAGGAGTGGAGGTAAAACAGAGTGTGTGAAGGAAGGAAGGTTTTCGGAGCAATGGGAAGTATGTGGAAGACGAGAAATCTCGGAGTGAAAGTAAAAAGTGCACTGTATCAAGGAATTGTTGTGCCAACAGTGACGTATGGGGCTGAGACTTGGGCTCTGAAGAAAAAGAAGAAAAGAGGGCTGGATGTGATGGAGATGAGCTGCTTGAGGAGTATGTGTGGAGTTACTCGTAGAGACAGATTGAGGAATGAAGAGATACGTAGGAGAGTGGGGCAGCAGGAACATTTGTCAGCCAGAGTGGACAGAAGGGTGCTGAGCTGGTATGGTCATGTTGAACGAATGGGAGATGAAAGGCTTACAAAGAAAATATGTGAGTCAGGTACAAGGGGAGATAGAAGGTCAGGAAGACCCCCATTGAGATGGAGAGACTGTGTAAGAAAGGCTTTGGATGATAGAGGAATGACTATAGATCAGGCAGGGGAAGTGGTGGTGGACAGGAGTGAATGGAGAATGCTTATGAATAGTTGAGTGAACACGTGGTCATTTGGAGTAAGGGGTCGGGCGCAAGTTGGACTAGATAATAGTCCATCAGGCGCCTGGCCCGGGGAGACAATTAATATGAGGTGTGCGCCTGGAAGTGTGGTGGGAGGGCTTGTGGCTTTGGCTCCGCTGCATGTCTGCCTGCCGAGATCGGAACCTCTCCGGGTGGTCAGGGGCCGGGGAAATGCTGGAGCGACCTTGGTGACCCTGGTCTCTGGGTCTTCTCCTGGGTGACCGGGATGTGTGTAACTTTGTGCTTTTTATCTGTGTTTATTTGTTGTTTTATGTTGTTTTTGTGTTTTCCCTGTTCTTGCTCTGTCTTGAGTCGGCTACCCCCAAAATGGGGATTGGGCCTGAGCATATAGATAGATAGATAGATAGATGGTTAGACGATTGTGTGCAGTTTAAAATGGGCCTCCAGCAATTAAGAGGTTTCGAATTATCTCACTTAACCCTTTTTATTAACACAGATCGTTCTTAAACTGCACAAAATCGTCTAAGTGTAGCTATAACAAAGACAGCGCCGGCACAGAAGGGGTTAAGGGAAAGAAGGAAAATGGAAGACATGGATACCGATGTCAATAACATAATTGCACGGCAGGGGTGAAGTTTGCAAGAAATTACGGAAATGGATAATGGAAATAAGGATGGGAGTAATTTGAAATGGACATTAGTTTCTGCCTTTGGCCGCGAAATTTTGTCCTCGAATGTTTATGAGTTTTTCTATTTTTTCTATGTGAGTGAGTGAGTAAAAAGGCAGAACTGCCTGTAGCGATTGCTTTCCCCACAGTTGAAAGAGTGACAGGGCCAAAATCAAGGGACGTTCGAGCCAAACTGCCTGGACACACGGAGTTTGAAGCAATTTAAGTCAAAGGAAGAGGGAAAGACTGATTCTGGGAGAGAGTTCCACAGAGCTCCGCTGTTGAATAGAAGAAATACTGAGAATAACGGTTCACTCCTAGAATTACTGGCTCAGTATCGCTCGTCAGGAAAAAATCGACGCCTAAAAGGCCTAAAATATCTTTATGTTGGCCTATAAATGGGGCCAAAGGTCCTAAAATCGAAAAATTATTGGAACGAACGTCTTAAAATGTCAAAACTAATGGGACTATACATGAGGGAGAAAAAAACAATTACCTCCCCCTTGAACCTTGAACCCGAAGTTATATCACTTGGGTCACAACTGTATATACGACCAAGTTATATCACTTGGGTCACAACTGTATATACGACCAAGTTATATCACTTGGGTCACAACTGTATATGCGACCAAGTACCGACCATCCATATATATAATGTACATGTTAACCCCTTGTGGATCATGACGAGTTCTGTCAGTGTATTCTGGACGATTGTACACAACTTAGGAAGGATCTGTGGGAAATAAAAGGGTAAAGACTATCTCAATTAAACCCCTGACTTCCATATACCCTTCCTAATCTGAATAAAATGGTCCAATTATAGCCAGGAAATATGAAAGAAATGCGTGTTAGATCTTCAAGGGTTTAACACCACGTCTTGGCTGATTGACTCAACATGTACACAACACCGCCCCTATGTATTGTTCGTTAACCCCTTCTGTACCGGCGACGTCTTTATTTTATTATTCTAGCTATATTTAGAGGATTTGTTGCAGCTTAAGAAGAATTTGTAGGTAGTAGGGGTAGGCAGCCCCGCCCAGGGAAGTACTAACGCCAAGGTTTCGGGAGACTCAGAGAATAGCCTGAATTCCATTTTCTCTCCCAGGCCTTGGTAGCTGGATACATATCTTTCTGCCTCACACATCAGGGGTATCAGGAAAACCCTCTTTATATAACATACACATCCAACTTCACGACATTGCCCTACATCGCTATCCTCTATCCATAAAATACTACTCTTCCCACTACATATCATACATGTAACACCACACACCTTACCCAATAAATATGGCAGTACAATTGTTAAGAGCAAACCTGGTGGTCCCTCGGATATCCACCCCCGGCAGGGTTGGGTTATTGACACAGGGCCCTCCCGGTCGTCATCATGCGACTGTGTCAAGAGCATTGCAACGTCCCAAAGCTGCTTGTCAGTACAGCTATTTCTTTAGTAATATAAGGGGACTTCACTCTAACATCAATTCTGTACACCAATTTCTTCAAGCAGAATCCCCTACTCTCCTTTTTTTGATAGAGACTCAAGTAACATCCACATCTGACACATCTAGATTTAATTTTCCAGGTTATCAACTGCTCCAAAATTTCAGACCTAAAGGTGGTGTATGTTGCTTCGCAAAATCTGAAATTGCCCTGGAGGAGGTTACTAGTTTCAATTGTCCCTATTTTGATTATTCTATATACAAATTAATTTCTGCTGGTAAATTTAAATACATATGTTGCATCTACCGTTCCCCAAATACTCCTCCAGAGCAAAGTCTTTTTGATTCTCTGTCCTCACAACTCAGTGTCCTCAACTTAAATGCTTCTTCTGAAATCACTGTGTTGGGTGATTTTAATGTCCATAATGTTGAATGGCTCACTCATTCAGCCAGGACTGATGATGCTGGTCTTGAATGTGAGCTATTTGCAGACTAATTTAATCTCATTCAACTAGTCAACCAACCCACCCGTGTACCAGATAATCCTAATCATAATTCCCACCTACTGGACTTATTTTTAACAACCAATTCAGAAAATTATGATGTTACAGTGAGGTCCCCACTTGGATCTTCTGATCACTGTCTGATACAGGCCACCTGTCTATCACCTACCACACCTTCCCACTCTGAACCTGTTTTGGTGACTAAATGGCATTACGATAGGGCAGACTGGGAGGGTCTTCAAGGTTTCTTTATTGATATTCCCTGGACCTCTTTCTTTTCTAATGATGCACACTCCACCTTGAGCCACATACAAGATTTTGTAAAAATTGGAATGGAAACTTTTATTCCTCATCAAAAGTACAGTAAAAGATCTAATTCACCTAAATGGTTTGACCATAATTGTGCTAGAGTAACTGAACAAAAAGCAATAGACTACAATGCATACACAAGATCAAAAACACATGAAGCCTTTAATTACTTTAGAAACATCAGAAATCATGCCAAAACTGTATTAAACCTAACTAAATCAAACTTTCTCCATAAGCAGGCAAATAAACTTCTAAATAATCCAAATGATAACAAAATATTTTGGTCTACTCTTAACTCATTCAAATCCAACTTCACTACTGCTTCATCCATTCCACCATTAAAATCTCCGACTGGCAATATTGTAAGTGACCCACGAGGTAAAGCTAACCTTCTTGCAGATATTTTCTCCACCAACTCAACCTTAGATGAAATAAATCAAGATGTCCCTGTACTTAATTTTAATTCACCTGAAATTCCCTCACTTAAGATCCACACCAGACATGTCAAAACTATTTTGCAGAATCTCTCAGTAGATAAGGCTCCTGGTCCAGATGAAATTCCTCCAATAGTACTTAAGAATTGCTCCTTGGTGCTCGCTCCTGTATTGGCAAAAATTTTCCGTCTGTGTACTCATACCTCATGCTTCCCAGTACCCTGGAAAGAAGCAAACATCCATCCAGTTCCTAAAAAAGGTGCCTCTTCAGATCCATCAAACTACAGACCAATAGCTATAACTTCCACTCCTGGCAAAGTTTTTGAAATTATATTAAATAATCACATAATTAAGCATCTGGAGAATAATAAATTAATCAGTGATAGGCAATATGGTTTTAGACGATGTCGATCAACTGCAGACATTCTTTGCCTTCTTACGCATCAAATCAACCAAGCTACAGACCAACATGGTGAAACACATACAATAGCACTGGATATATCAAAGGCATTTGATAGAGTCTGGCATCAATCCTTATTGTCGAAGATGTCACACTACGGCCTTGCATCATTAGTTCCACTAATTTCTTCTTATCTTCATAACAGAAAAATATGTGTAATGGTAGATGGCCTTTATTCTCAATTTCACTCAATAAATGCTGGTGTTCCCCAGGGATCAGTTTTGGCCCCAACTCTGTTCCTCATTCATATCAATGATCTCATATCTACCACTCATAATCCAATACATTCCTACGCAGATGACTCAACACTCCACAGTTCCTTCACATTTACCAATTCTTTCAACCAACCCGATCTTATAAATTCAAAAATAAACACTGCAATTTCTCTGAACCAGGACCTTTCTAGAATTAATGAATGGGGACAAGAGAATCTAGTTTCCTTTAATGCACAGAAAACCAAGTTCATTCAATTTTCTAACCGACAGAATCTCACTGACTCCCATATATTTTTTAATGATGTAAATATTCCCACTTCCCCTAGTATTGACATTCTCGGTGTAACATTAACTACTAACTTGAGCTGGACACATTATGTTAGAAGCATTGCTAAGAATGCCTCTAAAAAACTGGGACTCCTGTACAGAGTTCGAGAATTCTTCACTGACGAGCAGTTGGCCGTAATATATAAAAGTCATGTGCGCTCTCAGATGGATTACTGTTCACCTCTGTGGGGTGGAAGTGGAGTGGTTGCATTGAGGCAGTTGGACAAAATTCAAAATAAAGCTATTAGATTAATCAATAACCCTGCAATCACACAGGACCTTCCTACATTAGCCATACGAAGAAACGTTGCATCCCTTGCATTATTCTACAGATATTTTCACAGCAATTGTAACGAGGAACTTGCTTCAATTGTGCCGCCTCTCCACATCTTTCCCCGTAGAACTAGGGCAGCTGAGAGCGCCCATGAATTTACACTTTCTCCTCCACAATGCAGAACTTCTGCTTATCAGAATTCATTTATCCCCAGAGCTACTACTCTTTGGAATTCACTTCCCTCGAATTGCTTTCCACAAACTTACAATCAACAAATGTTTAAATCCAGTTGTTACAAACATTTTATGAATGGAGGATGCCTTTAGGCACATGGACCTATTTGTTTTATCTGTGTTTTTCCTTCCTCCGTTCATTGTCTCTTAAAAAAAAAAAAAAAAAAAAAAAAAATCTGTGGTAGTAAAAAGGGTTAAGTGTGATAGATCGAAGCCTGTTAATTGCCGGAGGCCCTTTTGAAACTAAGTAAAATCGTTAAGTAGTAACCAGAATAAAGTGATGCATATGGAACACTATGGATGCAATTTTACTTAGAAAAGTATAATAAGCACGATCTGACCACCTCGGTTATGTAAAATACAGACACACCCAGGGCTGATAATGTCATTACCAACAGTAAATTATAATAAGCACGATCTGACCACCTCGGTTATGTAAAATACAGAAACACCCAGGGCTGATAATGTCATTACCAACAGTAAATTGCACGACCAACTTAATGGGCCATTCGTAGCCGACGCAGAGCTAAGGCTGCCATTATAATTATCAGGTAATTAGGCCGGTGGTTTAATGCTTGGGAGGAAATTGAAATATATAGTTAATTGTCAGCGAGTTACAGTTGTGCCTCGTTGTACTTTAATGAGTATAATGATATTATTGATATTGATATTGATATTATTTCATGAATAAATGTATATAGTGTTAATCAATATAAAATATAATGGTAGTTATCACTGTTTTAAAAGAACAATTGTTTCCTGTATGATATCATAATATATATGTATATTTAAGATATGAAATACTTATAATCGGAATACTGAACAGACGTTCCACCTAATGTTTCACACGCCACGTTCTCGGCGTAGGGATGTGGCGACCACACCACCCTTCACTTTGTGGAGCAGATAGCCCCTGGAGGTTAGGACCGGAAATTCCACCTCCAGAATTGTTATGAGGAGGCTGTAGGCACCAGCCGAACAGGGCGGTACTCCCGGTGAGTGCTAGGTGGCTGATAACGACAGCGGGAACTCCTGTTTCACCACCTGGCCTCCCTAGCTGATCCTTTCAGTGCCTCATCAATATTGAGGGCAACCCCAGCCTGCCCTCCAAAACACCTCCTCCTGTCCATACATTATACTACATACACCTTACCTACTACACTAGCTTTTTCCAAAAAATTACAATGGCGAATTCTCGACCCGCCTCAGAGTCCCCGGGGGCGGGGGGGGGGGGGGGGGGGGCAGAAATGCTCCCATCTGCATGTTCCCTAGAAACAGCTCGCCAAAATGCTATGGACAACCACCTTCTACTCCTACTATTAATTTCTGTAATATTCGTGGCCTTTCCTCTAACTTCCGCTCTGTGGAACACCACCTCTCCTCTGCCAACCCTGATCTTCTCTTTCTCACTGAGACACAGTTGTCTTGGACTACTGACAGCAAACCCTTCTCAGTATTCTCCTGCTATCTCTATCCTTAGTTTCAAGCCAAAGGTGGATGTTGCGTCTATGTACGCAACAATCCTTGCTTTCTCTCATGTTCCCAACTTAGATTCTTCTGAATTTTCAACTCTCTGGCTAAAGCTTTCTTGTCTCCCTCAAACTTGATATTTCTGCACTGTTTATCTCTCCCCTAATTCTACTGACTATCCAATTTTTTTTGACTATCTAACTTCTAAAGTGGAACACATTTTATCCATCTCTCCTTTCGCAGAAATCTCAATCTTAGGAGATTTCAATGTTCACCACCACCAATGGCTCTCCTCTGTTTCCTCTGACCAACCTGGTGAACAAGCCTACAACTTTTCTATTTTAAACGACCTAGAGCAGTTAGTCAAGTAACCCTCCCGTATCCCGGATCGCTTCGGAGACTGGTCCAACATAATAAGTCGTAGGCGTGTGCATAAACCTTTAACCGTCCTGGTGGTGTAATGGTTAAGGTGGCAAAAATCTGTGTGTGATAACCCGGGTTCGAATCCCGGCGGATCATATATACTTTAATTAATTTCATTGGGGGTGTTTGGTGTTGTGGTGAAATTAATAAAATATAGATTATCAGTAGGTTCAGGGATATTTCGTCGCGGGGCCGGTCTATATGATCTGTGCCCCATGAATATTCTTTCCTCTCATTTAAACATTAGGCTACCATAGCGCGGTTGGGAGTATGAACATGATTAGATTAATATCCAGTATTCGAGAATGGACAATAAGTCGTAGGCGTGTGCATAAACCTTTAACCGTCCTGGTGGTGTAATGGTTAAGGTGGCAAAAGTCTGTGTGTGATAACCCGGGTTCGAATCCCAGCGGATCATATATACTTTAATTAATTTCATTGGGGGTGTTTGGTGTTGTGGTGAAATTAATAAAATATAGATTCTTTACTTATTTCTAACCTCTAACTCTTCTGCTTATACTGTAAATCTATTTTCTCCTTTGGGATTCTCCGACTATAAACTAATATCTGTCACCTGTCCTATCTCTCCGGTACAGCCTCCCAACCGGTGGCGCTTGTGGCACTTTGGCGCTGCCAACTGGGAGGCTCTTCTGCAGTACTTCTTTGATTTTCCACGAATTGACTTTTGCTTCCGTGGCCGGGAACCCTCGGATAGTGCTGAACACATTACCAAGGTAATCCTTTTGGGCATGTAAGCATACATTCCATTTTCTAACTCTCACTCTAGTGCAAAACAAATCTTGGTTTACTCACACTTGTTCTACTGCTGTCCGCAATAAGGAGGTAGCATTCAAACGGTACCGACGCCTTAAAACTCAAGAATCTCATTCTTCTTATGTTTCTGCCCGGATTCAAGCCAAATCTGTTCTTTGAATTTGCCAAACTCTCTTTCATAAATAATTAATGCACTGAATTATCCAACTCTAGCTCTTCCCAAACTTTCTGGCATCTAGCCAAAAACCTCTCCAACAATTTTTTGTCTTCGTCTTTTCCTACCCTTTTCCACTCTGATGGCACAACCATCACTTCTTTCTCTAGCAAAGCTGAACTCTTCACTCAAACTTTTGCTAGAAACTCCACCTTGGATGATTCCGGTGCTATTCCTCCCTCCCCTCCCCTTTCTCTTCTTAGTATGCCTAATATCCTAATTTCTTCTAAATATGTTCTTTCTACCCTATCTGGGATTAATACTAAGAAGGTGTATGGTCCGGACGGTGTTCCTCCTGTTGTACTACAATACTGTGCTTCAGTGCTGACTCCCTGCCTAGGTAAACTCTCTTGTCTCTGTCTCTCCTCTAACTTTTTCCCTTCTTGCTGAAAGTTTGCTCTCGTTCTACCTGTCTCAAAGAAGAATGACCGCTCTCAACCCTCCAACTATTGTCCAACCGTGCTCATCTCTTGTATCTCTAATGTGTTTGAAACTATTCTTTCTTTCAAATTTCTTAAGCATTTCTCTTTTCATAATCTACTCTCAGATCGCCAGTATGGCTTCCTTAAGGGTCGCTCTACTGGTGGTCTTCTTTCATATCTTACTAACTCTTGGTCATCCTCCTTTCGGGACTTCGCGAGACCTTTTCTATTGCACTAGACATATCGAAGGCCTTCGATAGAATCTGACACATATCCTTAATTTGTAAACTACCCTCCTTCAGTTTCTATCCCTATATCTCTAATTTCCTTTCCGGCCGTTCCATAGCTGCAGTTGTGGATTGCCATCGCTCACTTCCTCATCCTATCAACTTCGGTGTTCCTCAGGGCTTTGTCCTACCTCTCATTTTCTTTCTCATTTTCATTAATGATCTTCTCAACTGTACCTTCAGTCCCATCCATTCATACGCCAGACGACTCTACCTTACACTACTCATTTAGTTTTCCAGAATATCCCAGCCAGCAATCCCTGAAAAACAAACGTAATGAAGCCATACAACACTTATCTTCGGATCTAATTACCATTTACAATTGGGGCAGAGAAAACTTTGTTGCATTTAATGCCTCCATAACCCAATTTCAACATCTTACTACCCATCGGGAACTCCCAGAGGACTATCCCCTATACTTCAACAATACAATAATCAATCCTTCATCTTCTCTCAATATTCTCGGTGTCGCTTTCTCTTGTGATCTCTCTTGGAAGGACCATATTACTAGTCTTGCTAAGGCAGCCTCCCAGAAGCTGGGTGTGCTCAACCGCTTTAAGGGGTTCTTTACCCCTGCACAGCTTCTGGCTCTGTACAGAGGCACAGTGCATCCTTGTATTGAGTATTGTTCACATGTGTAGGGAGAACCCTTTCACACTGCTTTACCCCCCGCCCCCCCTTCTCTCTCTCTCTCTCTCTCTCTCTCTCTCTCTCTCTCTCTCTCTCTCTCTCTCTCTCTCCACGAATGTTTATGAGTGACTGTACATACCTTGACGTTTGGTCTAGTGACTGTGTTCTTTAGTCACCTTAACCCTTTCAGTAACAATGACGTCTTTTTATTTTTATTCTAGCTATATTTAGAGGATTTTGCACAGTAAAAGAAATATCTGTGGTAGTAAAAAGGGTTAAGTGAGATAGTTTGAAGCCTGGTAATTGCTGGAGGCCCTTTTTAAGCAGAATACAAACGTCTTTTAGACGCCAGAATAAAATTAAAAGGACGGAACCGATACTGTAAAGGTTAACACAGTCAGTACCGGTGGCATTCTTTTCATTACATTTTGGCAACTATTAGACTACTTAATTCAGCGTAGGATGGACGTCTACCAATTAAAAGGCTACATACTCTCAAATAATCCTTTCAGCTACCATATATCCTTCCCACGCTTCATAAAATCGTCATAATGTAGGTGAAATCATGTTAGAAATCCGTCGGAGGTACAGAAGGGATTATAAGGTGAGATTTGGCTTGTCTGGAACCCCTTCTCCCTCATGCTTAGCCCCATATGCTTTGATATTTAAAGACATTCACTTCATTAGTTTGGTGATTTTAAGACCTTTTGTGCCATTTAGGTGTCTATTATTTCCTGGCAAGCGATAACATGCCTGTAATTAAGGAAACACACATATATACCGAAACATTCACAAATTTATCACGCAGGGTGGTCATACGGGTATTATATATTATATACATATACAGTATATACTGTATATATAATGTATATATGTTTAGCTTGATGGAGGTCTTGGGCTGAAACTAAAGATAATAATAAATATGTACCCGGTATATACATTACAAACTAAATACAAATCTCCCTTTAAGTCAAGTTGGCAGTAATTGGCTTACAGTTTAGATGAAAAGCTAAATCATTTAAGAAGGAAGAGCTTATAATATGCACAAATTTAACTCGTTTTCAGATATTTTACACCTTTTAATGTTTGTCTTCACTCCTAAGAATGAAACGTATATGTTTTCCTTTGGTTCTAATAACGTAATCTTTATTCAAGGTTAGCATCGAAATTTGGTATGTGGATGTATGTACAGTTACGATCACTAATTTGGATGTATGTACAGTTACGATCACTAATTTGGATGTATGTAGAGTTACGATCACTAATTTGGGTGTATGTAGAGTTACGATCACTAATTTGGGTGTATGTAGAGTTACGATGACTAATTTGGGTGTATGTAGAGTTACGATCACTAATTTGGATGTATGTACAGTTACGATCACTAATTTGGATGTATGTACAGTTACGATCACTAATTTGGATGTATGTAGAGTTACGATCACTAATTTGGGTGTATGTAGAGTTACGATCACTAATTTGGGTGTATGTAGAGTTACGATGACTAATTTGGGTGTATGTAGAGTTACGATCACTAATTTGGATGTATGTACAGTTACGATCACTAATTTGGATGCATGTAGAGTTACGATCACTAATTTGGGTGTATGTAGAGTTACGATCACTAATTTGGGTGTATGTAGAGTTACGATCACTAATTTGGGTGTATGTAGAGTTACGATGACTAATTTGGGTGTATGTAGAGTTACGATCACTAATTTGGATGTATGTACAGTTACGATCACTAATTTGGATGCATGTAGAGTTACGATCACTAATTTGGGTGTATGTAGAGTTACGATCACTAATTTGGGTGTATGTGGAGTTACGATCACTAATTTCGATGTATGTACAGTTACGATCATTAATTTGGGTGTATGTACCGTTACGATCACTAATTTGGGTGTATGTAGAGTTACAATCACTAATTTGGGTGTATGTACAGTTACGATCATTAATTTGGGTGTATATTTCTCTTACTGGGTTGCATTAATTCGGCCCCATTCAGCCTACTGTTATCAGTCGTTTATCTCCATCCAGGTGGCTATTTATATCCTGGCAAGCGATAACAAGCCACTACATTTTCGGTAATGAGTTAGACAGCTGCCAAAATGTGTACATATTTTGATAGAAAAATGTCTCCAGCGAAGCCGGATTTCTCCATAAAATTATAGCTCGCTATCGCTCGCCAGGAAAAAATCGACACCTGGATGGGGATAAATGTCTTAAAACAGTAGGCTGAATGGGGCCGAATGGACACAACCAAGAAAGAGAAAAAAAGTAGGTCACCCCCCTTAAGGAGTGAGAAAATGGTTCACGATGATGGAAAGCAGAGTTTCACACATATTATGAACGCAAACATTGTTACTGCCTCCTACCATACACCAACTGGCTGGGAGTTCCACTGATAATATTGACATTAAGGGGGAATGGTTCACATTATGGTAGATTTGTGTATGTATTCTTTGTTTTTTTAGCTTCCTCCCGAGGCCTCCATCAAACTAAAAAACACATCCATTAGATCCCCCTTGTAGATTAATGTGTACTTTTTTCGGTAGAACAAATTTCCCGGCCAAAGGCCGGTTCTTCCAAAATTACAGGCTTACTACTGTTCATCAAGAAAAAAATCGACACCTAAATAGCACAAAAGGTCTCAATATTGACAATGAATTGGGGCGAAAGATCTTAAAATCGACAAACTTAAGGGAGAAGCATCTTAAAATCTGAAAACTAATGGGGTTAAACATGAGGGAAAAGCGGGTCAAGAAAAAACAGCCCATCACCCTTTAAATGCAACCAATTAAGAAATATATTGTTACCACTGGATACACTCTTTGAATACATACATACAGTATTAGGGTGCTCACAATGCTCACGAAACACCGACCTAATTTCAAAGCAGTGAATGCTGATACCTCGAATAATACTGTTAATATAAATACTTGCCATACTTAATATGATAGTAACAAAACAGTGTATGTGTGTTTTTTGTGTTGTCCTTGAAATATATGTATAACCTTGTCAATGTAATAATAACAGCGCAATATGTTATAGCAATATATTCAACACTGCTTCATAACTGTGCTCGGGAGTTGGGGTTCAGGTGAGTGAAGCGTCTCGAATCATAAAGTGGCCGTGTCTCGATCGCTTGAGTTTCTTTAAGGGGTGATGGTTCACTTTTTTGTTCTTTTTTTGTTTGTAGCCTATATATTATTTTTCTAGCTTTCACGCTAGACCTCCATCAAACTTAAAAACACCTCCCTAGTCCCCCTTTCAAGATAAATGTGTACATTTTTCGGTAGCCGGTTCCTCTTAAATTACAGGCTCGCTATTGCTCGCCAGGAAAAAAAAAAGACACCTTAATGGCAGGAAAGGTCTTAAAATTGACAGACATGGCGCGAAAGTTCATAAAATCGCCAAACTAAAGGGGCTAAAGAAGAGGGAAAAGGGTTCTACAAAAGCGACATATCTCCCTTTAATCCAGGCCTGGACTCGCCTTGAACCAAAGGGGTAAATAAATTAGGGATCGTTACTGTACTATCAACGATAACAGTTCGTTCCCCAACCTACCATTGTATGAATCTGAATCACCTGGGGTCGAACAAAGGAGCATTTACTGTGTGCAAATGGAACTTCACACATATTCTGTTCCTGAATATCACAGTAAAATCGTATTTTGGCAACGCCACACCCACCTCCCCAACCCTCCTCCCTCACTCCACCTCATACCTTTCACCCCACCTTTCCTCCCTCCCTTCCACCGAAGTTAGTGAAACATTTAATGTCCTGATCGAATGACTCGAAGTATCTCACGGTTATGAAGTAGGTGTGTTGTAAGACATTCCACCATTTGTTGTATTTTAATTATAATATTTTGATACTCTTATCTGTATTTCATTACATTAACTCTCTCCGACATATGACGCGATTTTGAGCCTATTGGGGATAATTTAAAGCCTTTATTACCATCAGGGGTATTTAGAAACCTTTAGTTTAGTTACTTCAACCTCTGCAGTTGTCTTTGAGTTAGCTGTGGGCAGAACACTAATTTTGGAGAGGTAATTACAAGAGTGAGAGAACTCTATTTCTTATTGCTCATCTGGCAACCTCTGCATCATATGAGTCTGAAAGGGTTAAGAGAGGCTCTTACAAAGTTCAGTTGAGTTATAAATATTACGTATTCACATTTCATAAAACAATGCAAAGATAGGCTATGCATGAAGCATACTTATGTCTGACAATTTTCTTTTTAATTCCTGAATTTCTAGTTAAGCTCTAGTATAAATATACCTCATTCGGCCAGGAAATACATATTCTCACCAACCTTTTCCTCAATAATGCATATTCTCTCTCACTAATCGAAATCAACACTAAATCTTTCTTGAATAATACATTTCTACCCAACAATAATCAAACTCAATCGACAATAGATTTTCACTAAATCCTATACTATTGGATCCTATTTCAAACAAAAATAAGCTCTTTCACTAAACTTCACTTCCAATATAGTTTACCAGTTTATATGTTCGAACTGTACAGTTGGATATGTCGGCAAACTTAGCGAAATTTATAGCTCAAATTTGATGAACACAAGGGCAGATCTGCTCGAACAGGTAATTACTTTACTTTCACTTCTAAGTCTGCTATTCGTATACATACGCGTGACGATGATCACCCATATAATATCAAAGATATCTACATTCTATGTCAAGATATAGGAACACTAAGAACTTAACAACACTATGTAAAACACCTTTATCCAGAATGATATGACCATAGACTACATATAACCTAGACGCGAAAGCGTGACGTCACACGGTTAGTTTGCCGCGCGTCCTAGGGATTTGGTGGCAGCACTATTGTATTGTACTGTAGCAAAGCACCTCAGTGGCTTGTCCTTATTATAGATAGTCTGTGCGCCGCGCGCGCCTGCCAGCTAGCTTGCTGCAGTGTTTCCAAAGTTAAGGGAATATCCGCAAAACGAGGGAGCAATAGATTAAAGAGGGAATGTATTTAAGAGTTAATTAATGTTGGTAAAAACACTTGTAAATTATTTAGTATAAATTAGATATATATATAAGCAAGATGAAAACATTAACACCTTACGAGCGGCCTATGCGGTTTATTTATATGTACCGCCCAGCGGGGTGTTTTTAGCCAAAATAGGGCTGTTTACGTGATCATTTTCATGCCTAAATAAGACCCAGAACGTAAAACAAGTACCTATCCCTGAAAGGGCATAAACAGAGCTTTCGAATGACACCATAACGATCCTTTTATGATGGCTAGTTTTCTTGCAATAACCGTGCAACGCGAGTGCAAAAAGCATGTAATTCGGTACTTTCCCCATATAATTCAGTATGTAGCGAGTGAGAGAGGGAGGAGGGAGCTGAGATTCGTGTCAGTAGGTTCGCCGCGGTGGTCTGGAGCAGTCATACGCTCGCTAGTCTCCTGCCACCACTTGTCTCTCTCTCTCAGCAACATTACGTGCTGAAATTGCCACTCGACCTATGTCGAGCGCCGCCACATAGTCCAGCTTTATTTAACTCGACTTATGTGGTGAGCCTCTAATTAAGGGTTAAGTATACATATACACTATAAAACATAGGCTACTCATTTTTTATGCAAGCTGTATACCTTCAAGCAACACAATAAGAATTAAATTGTCATTTTGAATATATATTAGTATGTTACATGTTATGTAGATGTTAATTTGTCAAGTAGCACTAAAACTGGACATTTATACATATGACATCTAGGGATATTTTGTCCCACCATTGACGTTGGCAACTCCCGAATCTCACATCAACAATGGCGGGTGTTGGAGGAGTTTTGCTTGTGTACCTCCTCATGAAGGCGACAATTACACGATGACTGGCGCCTTTACAGTAGCCTCTACTTATGTCTATTTAACTATGTCATGTCTGCAGAGTCTCTGGATAATGTTCAATTGATTATTAATAGCGTTATTAGTACAAGGTAGGGATTATTACGAATTAATGAGGACCAAGGACAATGATAGTCAATATAATGTCTTTGTGGTGACCCTCCCCCCCATTGTCCTTTGTGATCGTACTGCCATCTCTCGAACGCGCGGCTCACTATTTACAGATTTGTGGCGTCTTCTTTTGTGTCTAGGTTATATGTAGTCTATGGATATGACTCCTCACCTTCTTGCCTTCTTTACACATTACAATGAAACCTATCTCGACACCACAAACCTCTTTATACGTCATACTTCTCTCTCTCTGCCCATCCGCATCGTCGCTCAGTCCACTACCAGTGTCCAGGGGAGCTAAACCTATTCCAGGTTTTGTTTATATTGTAACATTTATATTATTTTGTTTAGGTATCTCGTCACCAATTTATATACATTTTAGCGACATATAGCGGATTGCTACAGTGTTTTGGGTAAACCTGACTTTTTGGACGGACAGCGATTTCAGTAAGTTTGTTTTGTTATTGTTTTATTTTTTATTTTTTTATTTTTCCTTCAGATATAGTGTTGTTTTATGCTGAAGAGGAGCTGAAATGAGTATTTACCCATTATCCAACAATCTGAACCCCCCCCCCCCCACTAGTGGGGAAGGCTATGAAGTTCAGGGAAAATAAGGGGTTAAAAATGTTAAAAAGTAATAATATAGCGTGTTGTAGCAAAACTTGGCTCTGGTATTAATGATTTTCAAAGGCATAAATCCTGATATTTCGAAAACACGAGCCAACTTTCGTCAAAAGTTGGCTCAGATTTTGCAAAATTTAATAATCGAAAAAGGCAGTGACCTAATAACGAAAGATGGCTCGGGTTTTCCCAATTTGCAACCCCATAAAACCAGATTTTGTGAAAACCCGACCCAACTTTTGATGAAAGCTGGCTCGGATTTCACAGGGTGGAGTTGGTAATAGCCTAGCTTACGTTATAAAATTAGCTAACTTTGAGAAGACATTAACCTAACCTAACAACCTTACCTAACCTATCCTAGTATTATGGGTGGGGGCTGCCGCCCCCACACCCCCGCTGGTTTAGTAACAGTGCAAAAAACACAGTATTATGGGACATACCTTACTCCAGCAATGAATGGCAGTGAGAGGGCCGAGAGGTTCACAACAATAACATGAGTGAGGCGGCGGACGCAAGTTAAAATAAGAAATAATCGTATTTATTACCCATTAATTTAAGAAGTTTAAACCTATGTGAAAACATCTTAATCTTTGTTACTTTGCCATCACCCATTAAGATTGCACTGCTAGCTGTGGTGCGTATTTTAGTGTTTCATTTGTTCTCCCTTATAACACATTTCAGCTCTTAATGACATATATAGCAATGATGTATATGCTCTACCGGACATATTAGGTCTAAAAAGATCGATGGGATAATTGTTGGTCCAAATCATCAGTATAACCGTGTTTTGTTTAGATTTGCGTATGCGTATTAATGGGCTAGTTTAAATTTGATTGTGCTGTATTTTGGATATTAGATACTTGTTTGAATTAAAGTGTTGTATTCAAATGTAACTTGTATTGGAGTAAATTGTATAAATAATGTTTAATGTTTATTATTTCTGTCAACAGAAAGCGGTCGTTACGTGTTCCTGGTCGGTTTCCCAGCCCTTCTCTTGCCATCTTTAATTTATAGGTAATTATTATATATTTTGTTATGCCTAATTAATAGTTTAAATATTTCAATTTCTTATTTCAATTTGCTAATTGTGTCGAACGCCCCAAGGCATATTAACTATATACCTATTATATCACTGTATTACAATGCATATATAAGTACTTAAAGCTATCCTATTACATTTCTCCACTTACTTGATTGACATTTCAAAACAGCTTTTAAAAACAAACATCGATACTGGTGGGTATTTAATTAATAACACAACACATATGTATATGTGTGTGTATGTATCTATGGTTGCTCAGGCACATACCCTATAGCTGGAGGTGGCCGACTCGAGACAGAGCCCGGACAGAAATATTTAAAGTTTGTGACGCTTCTGCATAGTAGCCACGTGCGGGCATGCGCGCGCGTCGGCTGCCCAGCCGTTTAGAAACCGGCTGGCGGCAGCCGGCCGGCCGGCTTTTCCTTAGTATATATCCTACGACAATGTAACTAATGTCTGGGATATTCTTATGTTGTTTCACAGCTTGTAGCTGCCCTTATTCTTAACCAACGCATCTTAGTATATTTTATTCTCGATAGTTGATTGTTTCATTATAATATATAAGATGTAAGTTTGGTGAGAGTGGGAGGAGACGAGCGGGAGAGAGAGAGACCGGCTGGGGGACGTTGCTTCGCGCAGAGAGTCTAGCTTGGGACGAGCCTGATGTGCCACATGCATTTGTTCGCAACGTTAGGCTTAGTTTCGACTCACGCACGGGGTAGACGATTTTGACCCGGCAACTGTGTTGAGTGTTGCCAAGCCTAGGATGTATTCTGCATGCCTAGGGCGGGGTCCAGACAGATTCAAGACTCAGAGCTCACCTCACTGTCGTACCCTTCGGACCCCCTTGATATCTATCCCTCTCAACCCCCCTTAGAAACTTTCTCTCTTACTTTGTATACCTTCTTTCCACTACTTCACCAATCTATTTAATTATCCCATCCCCTTGATAGACCTTATATCTATTATTGTATTAACGACGAGCTCTCAGATAACTAGATAGGATTTTGGGCCTTATGCAGAGACGTAATTGTTAATGAGACCTAGGAAGCTTTTTTGTTGTCTCATATTTGGTGGTTTCATGCTTGGTAGTGTGTTCTTGTGTCAGGTTAGCAGGGGCTAGACCGGAGGGTGGGCTTTTTGCGATCCTTTAAGTAAAGTCTGCTGGTGCGAGTCCTGGGGACCCGCACGACTTTACTAGGATACCCGTGGGAGTCTGGGGGCATTTTCTTGTCTGTGTCCCTGTGTGTCTAGTGTTGTGTTGTGTGAGGGCCCTTGCCTAGTCCACTCAGCACTGCGCTAGCACGTCTTGCTTTTGTTTTAGGGTCGCCAGGAGAGAATCAGATACTTGCGATCTGAGTCTCTCAAGAGAGCACCCTTTCAATTAGAGTAATTTGGCGCACAGACTTGGGAACATCCCTAGGCTAGAGCAGGTGGCTCAGCCCGGGTATCCGAAGCCTATATCCTTCCGGCTAGACCTCTGCGCCTGGCAGATTAACAGCTAGGGGTTTATTATTTCTGTATGCTTGTTATTGTGCCACAGTTTACCGTTTTTGTGAGCATTGTGAGTCAGGGTGGGGCTTAGAGACTCTGTCCGAGCAGGCTTGCCTGACTAAGAGTAAGAAGCACACCTGTATGTGGTTATGTTGCGAGTTGCTGCCTTTATTTAATTATACCTATGCCATTATACACTGTATGGGCTATCACTAGTATTTATTCCTGCTTATGAGTTAAGAGTTCTCTAAATCCGTAACGTATTTTCTTTGCTAAGCATCAGATCCTACAGTAGCCGCATGCAGTTTAGAAACCCGCATCTTGTCTACCTGTACGATGTTTTGAGGACTGTTTGCTTTCACCTTCTTTCACGCAGGGGTGATTAGTTGTATTAATTAACGAACGTTAAATGTACTTTCTTCTAGTTTGTTATTAAATTGTTTCTGCAATTTAATTCCGGTATCTATCTTTTCCTTGAAGCTTTAAGTCAACTTAATTGTGTGATCTTTTATATAGCCTGCTTGACTATCAGCAGTCTATAGTGCGTGCACCCTGTAACCGAGTCATAGGATACCTTGTTGTCCAGGCAGGACTCTTGACGGTTTAGGGTGGTTTGTTGCCTGGGTTTATAGATAAGGGTTGGATCTAGCGTTTTCCGTTGTTGCTTGTTGCCGCATACCTAGCCCAATAGAAAGAGCCCAGTGTTTATATATCCCAGGACGTAACAAGTTCCAATTCTTAGGGTCCGGGACCACTTTCACGTTCCCTTGCCCCTTACTTTCTCGTCTAGTAGGTGAAATTTACAAGGGAAGGAGGATTCCTAACCCCCTTTTCCCACTTATAAGCAGTTCATAATACATGTTCATGATTAAATTAATAACCCCCGAGTAACAAAGCAATTCATTCTTAAATCAAAACAATTGGTTTAATAAATTAAAAGAATCCAGCTGTGAATGATGACATCAGTGTATTCAATTATGATCCAAGTATGATAGCCTATGCAATAGCAAGACTAACACCGTTTCGGACGTTTTTTTTTTTTTTTTTTTTTTTTTTTTTTTTTTTTTTTTTACCCAAGGTGGGTCTAAGAAAGGAAAGAAGGGGTTTAGGTGAGAAGGGGGGAAAGGGAGGAAATTATGAAAAAAAGTAGTAGGTAAAAAGTTGAGTTTATTCTATTATAATCATTGCTATACAGTATACTGGTGTAAATGAATATTTTTTTCAGTAGACTTTGTAGGTTAAATTAGGGTGGAAGCATGAAAGGCTGCCATAGTGAATCAGTGTAGCCCTATGTTTTCCCCTTTCCATCGTATTTCTAGGATTTCTATATTAATGCTAACACCAGGTAAGGTTGTTTGGTCAGGTTGATGAAAAAGTATGGATTTCGGGAGGCATATGTAAATACTAATTTGCACCGGTAATTACATATAGGAATGACGGATTGGTCATACCAAGTGTATATATGGCATCATTATCAAGTTACCTCCATTATAGTATACACTTAACCTTGACCTTAGTTTCTTGTGTAGACTGTAACTCTGTGATATGTTGTAGAGGCTGCCCCACTGGTGAAAGGTCTTGTCGTATATCCTTTAAATTTAGCGGGGCATTGGCCACTGTTCCACCAAGAACTTTATTAGGGTTGGTCATGTTGCCAAATCTACACTGCTCGAAGTTATGCCCTACAGCAACAATAGCGTTCTGAAATGTGACCCAATTTTCGGATAAACCCGACAGCGATGTTTTTGTTTTTATTCGTCTGATATACAGTAGTGTTGTATTATAACGGGTTGGTGCAGAAGTGAATATTAAGAGAGAGAGAGAGAGAGAGGCGGTATTGTGTTCCTGGCAGCATTGTGTGTGTGTGTGTTCATAATTGTATTCATAATTGTATCTAAAACCAAGCTGCTACTATTGCGGAGAGCTATGAAAATCAAGGAGAATGTGGGAAGAGGGTAAACAAGCAAACGTAAGCTATATATGACGATAACTGTTTGCCATGGGATACAGGATTTGTTAAAGGAGGGAGCTTCGTACCCTTCCCCCCTCCCCTGAAATTATTGAAATTCTAATCTATTTCGTCAATAGGGGGCAAAACACCCATATTGGTACATATTTAGGTAAGGATGGTGGAAGCGGGGTATGGTCGCTTTGTTTACATAAGTCGCATGCTCGTAGTTATGTTCGCGATCAATTTGACTTTTTTGTTTTGCGATTTATCCAACGGCCAGCTGTTATTTGCCCCTTGCTGGTAATATATATGTGTTGACATTATGTCATAGGAAGGTGAGGGAGGCAAAGCCCCCCTCAACCCATTATTGTATCCCATGGGGCTCTTGGGTAAATTGTTGGGTTAATTAATTTCCACTTGTGATAAGTCAATCATACTTACTGTTATTTGATAGTGTTTTGTGTTTACAAGACAGTGTGAGTTGTTAAATGAAGATTTAATTAACCTCATACTTTTTCATTGTATATTACATGGAAAGGTGGCACTGTTTTTGTTGATTTTTATCTTGCTTCTAAAAACCCATTGTAGACACACCCTTCCTCATCCAATGCACTAAGCACACTTACATAAGTATGGTGACAAGCTTAGAACATCTTGGTAGAATCTGGCAACAAGTGGGGTGGGTTGGTGCAACAAACACAACCGGTACTATACAAACTTATATTTATGTTGGCCGCAGTAGCCCTTTTTTTTACAGAGGGAAGGCAATTCACCCATTTATGCTGTACCCTAATTCTGGCTCCAAGTAGAAAATGGTGCGACAGACCTGCCTCCACTCCTCTAAATGCTCTCGCGTCCATCACCGACCTCCTCAACCTTTCAGCTATTCTCACATATTACATCATTGCTTTGCTCTCAACTAGTTCCCATTCCCTCCTGCTTTCAATACCTCTACGTGACCTTTACTTAATTATGCTGAAAATATAATCTAGGCCCAGCACCTTACATACTGGTAGAGGTAGAAAGCCGGGGATTTGAGTACGCCGTTATCATTATAACAAATCTATACTTTAATTTCTAGTAAATATAGAAAGGAGTTTTTGTCTACACTTATAAAACTATGTTGCTTAAGGTTTTGTATATGTTAGGATGTAGAAGCCTTCCTTATTCAAACTACTATTGCTTTTGCACTCTCCCTAGTTACTCATTGTACAATTACAGATATTCCTAATATATTGTGGTTTTCAGTAGGGGGCTTTAATGAGCTCTCGGATCCCTGACTACCTGGGTGATCAGCCCACCCTCCTTGACTAATTTCTAACTAAATATTTCTACTTACACTGTAAATCTTTTGTCTCTGTAGGGCTGCTCGGAGCATAACCTTATTTCTGTGACCTGTCCTATCTCTCCAGTGTGGCCATCTGACCCTCCCAACCAGCAGCACTTGTGGCACTTTAGCACTACAATCAGTTACTAATTTTGGAACCTTGTTTTCTACTAATATCAAGCGGGAGCTGCTAACATACTTGTAACATAAGGGCAATACTGCTAGGTTTTGGCTACACTGCACATTAATGCCTCCCCTAGCCACCAGCAGCCACCCAAACTTAGTCAAACTTAGGACAAACTTAGTCAAACTTAGGTTTTCGTGGTGGGAGGATGTTGTCTAGCCGCGATGAGTCTTTTTGGCCAGAATGGCTGGTTCTGTAGGGTACATACATTACAAAATGCTCTAGTATAATATGAAGTAATATTATATATCACATAATTATAGGTGTGTTCCTCGGGAACCGTAGTTTAAGTAGGAAAAGAATTACCAGCGAGGCAGCGAACATCATCTTTATTTTCATTATAGTGGATCCAAACGTTTCGGCATAAAACACCACGCCATCATCAGTGGTCTAAAAAGTAAAATTAAACACTTAAAATAAATTGCTTTGAAATTGGCAACATGTTTAAAACTCAATCTTATAGATAATAGAAAGGGAAGTGGATATAATTATATTTAATGTGGAGTTTTGTAATACAAGTATGAATTAAATGACGAAATCAATGCAAGCTCTACATTCTGATTACATAACTACACAAGAGAGAGGGGAGTAGCAGACTACATGTTATTTAATTGGGGCTTATTTAATTTTATATAGAGGGATTCAAGTGTTCTCAAGTTATTGTTCTGGCAAGAATCTATAATTTTAAATTTATCTTTTTTTAATCAACTTTACGCAACTCGGCGTGTTCCCTTACTGCAGAGTGAGGAGGCGACTGCAGCCTACGACATATTCTGCTCGACTGACCTAGGTGCTCGTCGGTTCTAGTTTTGAAGGCACGAAAAGTGCTCCCCAAATACCCAGCTTGGCAAATCGGGCATGTATATTTATAGATAACCGATGAGCACAGATCAGACGGCATGCGGTCTTTAAAATGAAAGAATGAGCTAGTTTTGAATGAATTTACATGTACAAATTGAAAGTTGATTTGAGGATAAAATTTTAAGAAATTATCTTTTAGAGTTTTCTGAATATGTTTTGATAATTGACCGAGATATGGCAAGGTTAAATAGATTGACTCCTTACTTACAGTGGGAACAAGTTGTTTTGGTTGATACTTATTGACCGAGATATGGCAAGGTTAAATAGATTGTCTCCTTACTTACAGTGGGAACAAGTTGTTTTGGTTGATACTTATTGACTGAGATATGGCAAGGTTAAATAGATTGTCTCCTTACTTACAGTGGGAACAAGTTGTTTTGGTTGATACTTATTGACCGAGATATGGCAAGGTTAAATAGATTGTCTCCTTACTTACAGTGGGAACAAGTTGTTTTGGTTGATACTTATTGACCGAGATATGGCAAGGTTAAATAGATTGTCTCCTTACTTACAGTGGGAACAAGTTGTTTTGGTTGATACTTATTGACTGAGATATGGCAAGGTTAAATAGATTGTCTCCTTACTTACAGTGGGAACAAGTTGTTTTGGTTGATACTTATTTACAAGGAATTTATTTAAAAGTTTATCAAATAACTGACCAGTATATCCGTTACATTAAAAGAATTTCTTCAAAAAAACAATCTCATTGTGAAAATATTCATAAGTTGATGAGGAAGTATATGAACGAAGGCGGGGCTGGTTGGGGGGAGGGGCGTCGACTGACCGGGCACAGAGGTGCATGGGGGCGGTTCGTTCGTGGCCACCCCTTCGGGGATCACGGCGTCAGGCAATAGATAGATAGATAGATAGATGAAAGAGAGTAAGCTCTGTGGATTAGAGTGTTTAATTTTACTTTTTAGACCACTGATGATGGCGTGGTGTTTTATGCCGAAACGTTTGGATCCACTATAATGCAAATAAAGATGATGTTCGCTGCCTCGCTGGTAATTCTTTTCCTACTTAATATTATATATTAGTTATGTTTCCATTCTCATTGGCTAGTATGCTACTGCGATAATATTTATATATATATTTATATATATATATATATATATATATATATATATATATATATATATATGTGCATTTCATTTATTTCATATATTTTCAAGAAGTTTCTATTTCCCTGCTTTAGTCATATTTCGTCACCTGTATCATGTTATTCAATTAATATGTATAATTGTATATACATATATGTTATGCTTGCAATACCATCATGATTCACAGTGATGGCAATGCAAATGCGACGTTTCTGCGATGACAAGACATTTTCTGGCCAATGGACGTTGCACTCAAATTTCTTGGGATTTGAAATGTTCTGGCCGGCAGGCGACACACATGGATTACCCTGCGATTCCGATAGCCTCGCGCAAGAAACCCTTACGAGTACCACGATTGCCAATACGATTTTGCTATGTTTGCTTTTTCATACCCTCGCACAAAGTATGTCATGAATGTGTGATGTACCCTTAACTCTCAAACCCAAGAGTGATTTCGTCAGTCTTTCTTCCACTTGAGGGATTTTTTTCTTGACCCCTTTTTCCCTCATGTTTAGCCCCATTGTTTTTGATATTATAAAACGTTTGCCCCATTAGTTTAGCGATTTTAAGAACTTTCACTCCATATAAGACCTTTCGTGCCATTCAGGTGTCGATTTTATCCTGGCGAGCGATAGCGAGCCTGTAATTTAAGAGGAACCGGCCTTCGGCCGGGAAATTTTTCTACCGAAAAATGTACAAATTTATCTTGAAAGGGACTCAAGGGGGTGTAATTTTAAGCTTCATGGAGGTCTAGGGAACAAACTAAATACATCCCCTTAACAAGTAAACCCTATGAATATTCTCGTTCATCGTACAACTTCAACTGCTTTAATCTATGTGTGTCCGGACATTCTGACCCTAACTTATCCTGAATTTAGCTCTTTGGTTACTTTCAATTAATATTTTGTGTCTTGCCCCAGCGAGAGTTCGAACCCAGGCCAGTAGTGCAGCACTCCAGCACCTAACCAATTTTAAGAAGGGTAGGGGGAGGGGTGCTCGTTACAATCCGATTTTCTTTTCGTCTCCATATACATAGAAAACACAATATGGTGAATTTCTATGTAAGGAATATATATTAATATAGTATTTCCTATTGTTAACAAGATATTCTTCCTCATGCATATCATCGACTACCGATAGCCATATATAATTCAAATTTATTTTTTGGTTTGTTTTGATATGTTTGCTGTGTCTTATAGTATCTGGTGAGGCTCAGAGGCTACTGTCTGTTTTGAGATCGATATATTTGTTCAAACTATCCTGTTTGGTATGAAATTGTAGGTAGCAGTAATAGGTCATGTTTCAGCTGTCGTTGCATTTGGCTCGCTCTGTGATGTATTTATGTATGTCAGATGTTGAATAGCATGGGTAAGTGTAGGAACATGTTTGCTTATCTCACTCGAAACGAATAAATCAAGTTTTAGATATTGCTGATACCAATTATGGATCAAAATATACTTGGTGCCGAAACATCACTTATTTGGCCGACTGCACACTTGAGCTAATGTTGCTCTGAGCGTGTGAAAACCATCTTGCACTTTAATTAATTCTCTGAGGATCGGTGATGCATGTTTATGTTTTCTGGCTTGTATTAAACTATTTTATACAGATTAAGAAGCGTATATAGATGGAAGAGGGTTAAATATGAGTTTTTACTCTTAAAGATCCCTTAGATCCTTCATAAGTTGCATAAAACCGTCTTATGATAGCCATAATAAACTGCTAAAACGAGTTATATCCTCAAGGTGTCAATAGTCTTGTTATATGTTTCGCCAAAATTGAATAATCAAAATGATCTATTTCACTCCCAACACCAAACACTTCCCAATGAAATTAATGAAAACATGTGATCCTACCGGGATTCGAACCTGGGTTACCACATACAGATCTTAAACACTCAAACCATGATTACACCATCAAGACATGCACGCTATGTCGTTCACATCTCCAATGAGGCTAACAATACGGGCAGTGAATGTACAGTTGACCATATAAGTTCTGTTCCACGTTGTGATCTATGTATGAAAGTAAAATAGTATGAATTAATTGCAAGTTCTGTTTCTTTTGATTATCAGTGGACTTGTCAGAGGAGTTAACCACTGCCTAATAAACTTCACTCGTAATTCAATTATGCGTAGTATATTTCCATGTATACAACCACGGAGGGGATCATACATTGTGTGGGCAACTGCACATTGAAGATAGATGAAGCAAAACTTAAAGATGTGAGTAGAAAAGAAGTTGGAGAAGTAGTAGATGTGAGATGAAGCAGGAGGGGAAATTTGTATTCATTGGTTCACTGATTTATTATTTTTTAGTGTCCTCCCAAAACCTCCATCAAGCTTTAAACAATAAAACTAATGTCCCGAACGAAGGCTTGTTCCTCTTAAATTATATGCTCGCTATCGCTCGCCAGGAAAACAATCAACACATATAAATGGCACTAAAGGTCTTAAATTCACCAAACTAATGGAGCGAACGTCTTTAATTAAATCTAATAACTAACGGGGTTAAGCATTAGGGAGAAGGCAGTCCATATAAAAAACCAAGCCTCCACTAGGTCTGGCTGGGAGAGAATTGGCAGAAACAGATAAACCGGATTATTATCTGGCTCAAGGCTGCAAGAAAGGAAAGAAACATAGCTATATATTTATTTAGTTTATATACTGTATATACGGATTTTTTGTTTCTCTCTTCTATGGCTGGAAATGCCGGAGGGGTGAAAACGCTACCTGTCAGTCAATATGTTAGGAGGGGGGGGGGGGTAGTGTCATTGTTATTGTTTTATTTATTCCTTCATTTACTTGTAAATTACCTCGTTAGACCTCCATCAATCTTAAAACAGAAGAAGAGCAAAGCATAAAACTTAGACTCTCCCTTCAAGATAAATTTGTAATTTTTTTGGTAGAAAAAATGTCCCAGCCGAAGCCTGATTCATCTTAAAATCACAGGCTCGCTATCGCTTGCCAGGATAACAAAAAAACACTGAAATGGTACGAAAGGTCGTACAATTTACAGCAAAATGGGACAAAGGGTGTTAAAATCGCCAAACTAATGTAGCAAACGTCTTAAATTATCAACACAAATAAGGCTAAAATCGAGAGAGAAGGGGGTCCCGAAAAACGAACCCTCCCCCTACAATAGAGAAATATACTGCAGACACCAAATTACAAATGCTTACCTAATAAAGAATAGTTTTACACTTACATAAAGTTGACAGGTGAAAAAACAACTATATTAGTTCTGCCTACCGTACGACTTTACTACAGTACAATATTGTCCAATAGATGTAACGATGGCTAAATTATTATTCCGTAATTACATACAGTATATGTTATTCCTCACATTTCTTCGGGCAATGTTTGAATAATTTATTTAATATACAGTATATGGATAAACAATCTTAATCATGTACTTAACCTTTTACATGTATTGATGGTGTAATTCTTAGTGTTTAAGATCTGTATGTGGTAACCCAGGTTCGAATCCCGGTAGGAACACATGCTTTCATTAATTTCATTGGGAAGTGTTTGGTGTTGGGAGTGAAATTAATAAATTCAATTGTAAATTACAAATTTGTTCATCCTGCTTTCATAAGTCAAATATGTTCTGCTTAGGAGAGATCTCTTATTTTAAGGTAGAACAGTTAAACAAACTCGATTCATAATGCTTGTCAGTATTCTTGTTCTATAGATCCCTCATTTACTTATTTATTTATGTGTGCTTCCATCACATTTTGTATACGGACATAATTTTGCTTTGGAATGTGTACTGTGAGTATTTGTTCTGTATAGTAAATGATTTACACAGCATACACAAAATAAGATGTTGTATGGCTATGAAAAATATCGCATAAATATTATTCTAGGGTCAAACACATTGAAATACCACACACTGCTGACAAATATACGAGTACACAAGTATACCATCGACACAGAACAAAAAAATCAGCACAGAAAACTAAACTTCACCATAATTTTCCTGGAGAATATATTTTAGTGGCTGGAAGAGTCCCAATCAACCGCATTTTGGGCTAGACTGGTTAATCACATGGTTTGATCCTTTGCTACCCTAACATTGATATACCTGGATATAGCATATACATATTATACCGTTGGCATTCACTTATGACTTTGACCTTTGAGTATGATTAAATATGATTCCGACTGAGTCATGCATAGGCAATACAAAAATAACTTCTTCAATTATTTTTAACCCTTTCTGTACCAGCGACGTCTTTTTTGTTTGATTTCAGCTACATTTATACGATCTTATTTGCTTAGGAAGGATATATGGTAGATAAAAGGATTAATTGAGATAGTCTGTACCTTTTAATGGGTAGAAGTCCTTCTTAAGATGAGTAAAATTGTCTCATACTTGCCAGAATATCATAAAAAGGACATCACCGGTACTGAAGTGATTAAGTATAAAATTACATATACCTTTGTCAGTAGACAGTTGAGTAAGAAGGAATTTCTTCAGGGAATTAGGGATGAGTTCAAGACAGAAGTAAACACACATCTAGGTAGGTTCACCTTGAACCATATGAAGATAATTCAAGAGGTGAATCAAATATGTCCCAGAAGGACAGACAAAGAGACAGACAGAATTGCAAAGGTTGGGTAGAGAATGCCAAAACTCACTCTGCATGATAATATTAATAAATATACTACTACTACTAATAATAATAATGATAATAAAATGTTAAAAATAATGATAATAAATATACATAAGTTAAACTTATATAAATTTAATACATAAGTATATAATGCACCCCTTGACACATGACTCGTTGCCGCCGTTTGGGGGCTTCCGGGCTTGTAGGTGGAGCGGCCAAGGTTCTTGGCCGCTCTCCCTATCACCTCCAACTAATTGTGTCATGTCCTTTTCTTTCTCCTCCTTTCTAGTTTTCGTTTTTCCCTCTTCCGCTTTCTCCTGGGGCAGCCATCAGAGGCCGGTCTCCCACCCTTGAACTTTTGTGGTCCCGTCCCTCCCTTCCCTTCCGGTTGACTTCCCTGTTTGCTTCCTTCCTTTCTCTTTAACTGCTTCGGAGGTTCTAGTTTCCTTAGGGCTTCGCTTTGGTGTCTCTGATCACTGCTGAGTTGGCAGAGTCCACCTGGCGACAGGTGCTGCCGGCCAGGGCTTGCAAGGCTCGTTGCTGGAGGATAGGCACTATTGGGTTGCTTTGGGGTTTCTGACTCCCTTCTCTCTTCCCAGTGAGTGTGTCAGGTGACAACACAAGCCCCGTTCTCCGTGGGACAAAGTTGCAGGACAAATGCCCGGGTTGTACAAGGTCCCTAGCTTAAAGCCGAGACCTGTCCCATCTCATTTGGCCGCATTCTGGGTTTCGTGGCCCTGCGGAGGTCTTTCTCCCTTTCGTTGCCAGGGGCACCTGGTAACCACAGTATCTTCTTCCATGCTTTACCCCCTTTTTTCTTGCTATGGTGACGACGTATGCTTTTTTCCCTGTTCTTCCCTGTTTATGGCTTGTGCTTTAGTGGTTCCGGTGAGTGAGCCCCTTGTGGCATGCAGCCTGCCACATGGGGTCTGTTGTCTGGCTGTCAGTCCGGTTCACCGCAGGAGCACGGTGAGTCGGGGATGGTTTTGGGTGCTCTCGACCAGCCCGCTGAAATATCCCTCGATCGTCTCTCGTCCATTACCGTTCCGAATCCTTCTACTACCCTTCCGTCTTCGTCACGTCTTTCTCCACCCTCCACTACCCAGGCTTTCATCTCCTCTCCTGTAGTTATTTCTGCGTCTTCCTCTTCTTCCTCTTCTCCCTCTAGTCCTGTCACCATTGACCCTTTTCTGCCCTCCCTCCCTCGTTCTCTTTCCTCTTCTTCTCCAGTTTCGTCCTCTTCTCGTCCTCGCTCCTCGATCCTCCCTCTGTCCTCTCTCTTTGCACCTCCTTCCTTTACTAAGTTTTTCTCCATCCCTGCATCTGCGCCTCTAGCCGGTGATGACCTCCTCTTCCACCTGTGTCTCCTTCAACAGGTGGGAAAGGACGTCACCTTCCACTCCCGCCATGATGCCTCCCGTCTTGTTACTGTCCAAAACGAATTTCAGGCTACTGCTATGTCCTCGTTCGTCGATTGTTCTGGCACCCCCATCCCGGCTCAAAAAGATCAACGACTCAACTCCTGTACAGGGACAGTCCTGATCCCCGCTTCCATCCGTCTCGGGGGTCGTCCATTTGCGGATTGCGCCGACCTCGTCAAGGACATCGTTGTCGCTCAAGACCACAAGGTGGTTAGTGTGGTATGCTACACTATCGCTCCTCGCGACCTTCGCCGCCATCCCGCTAACATTGCCAAGATCTCTTTTGATGGACTTTCCCTTCCTGCCCATGTTATTGTCTGTGGTACTCGCCTCCCGGTGACTGCGTCTCTTCCCCGTCCACTCCAGTGTCGCAGCTGCTGGCGTTTCGGCCACCCGGCGAAGTTCTGCCGTACAGCCGCTGAGAGCCCACTCTGCCCGCGCTGTGCGCAGTCCGGACATGCCGTTGGAGAATGTCGGTCAACGTCCCAGTTCTGCCTTAATTGCCACGGGTCTCACTCGGCCAACTCTAAGATTTGCCCCGTTCATCTGTTCGAGTCTGAGGTTGCTGTCCTCAAAGCGAGACATTGCCTTACGCTCACCGCAGCCCGTCAAGAGGCTCGTCGCTTGGGCTTCGCCCCTCAGTCATTTCCAAGACTCTGTCTCCTCCCTCCTCTTCTTCGCCTCCCTCTACCACGCCCCCCCCTTTTTCTGGTTCCTCAGTTCCTTCCACCGCCTCCGCTCCCTCCGTCCCCCCGGTCGACCGGTGCTTCTCCCAGATTTTCTCCTTCCTCCTTTTCTGTCTCCTCCGTTCGTCCTTCCATCTCTTCCTTTTCTGTCCCTTTGTCTAACACTTTCTCTGTTCTCAGTCCTTCTCCTACTTCTGCCCCTTCATCTTGCTCTCTTCCTTGTTCCTCCTCTTCTAGTCTCCCTCAACGCTCTCACCGTTCCAAGCCTCCCCCCCGTTCTCCGTCATCTTCCTCTTCTAGTCGCCCCATATATCCTACTCGTTCTAAACTTCCCTTCTCCTCTACCAAACGGGCTCCTGCGCTCCGTTCTTCCTCTCCCGCTTCCTCTTTTAAACGTAAGGGTGGTCTCCGTGATGTGCGGAGCTCAAGTCCCTGCGAGAAGAAGAAGAAGTCGCCTACTTCTCCTTCTGTTTCCCTTTCTCCTCCCTCCGTCCAGCCTCCTCCTCCTCCCATCACTACGTCCGTAAATTTCACCTACGAAACCCTACCTAAGATTGATGAATTTATCCGTTCTTCCTACCCATTCTCATTCATCGTCGAGGGAAAAGAGTAGATTTTTGTTGGGTCCCTGCACATGTTGGTGTCAAAGGTAATGAAAGGGTGGATGCTTTGGCAAAGGCTGCAGCTTTGAGACCTTCGCCTGTCAATTACCCTCTGCCTGCTTCTGATCTGCGTACTCCTCTCATGTTTGCTGTTTGTGCTTGTTGGCAGGCACGGTGGGATTGTGTTATTGTAAATAAGCTCAGGGAAGTTACCAAATTAGTCTCGCCAAGAGCTTGCCCTACCATTCTTCGCAAATTGGAAACTGCTTCGGCTCGCCTCCGCATTGGACATACCAGACTAACACACGAGTTCCTTATGTGTGGCGGTGTACCACCGTACTGCGATGACTGTCTAGTTCCCCTTACTGTCAGGCACTTGCTGGTTGAGTGTCCCAGTTTGGTCGAATTATGCCGGAGGTTGCTTTTGCGGCACCGGAAGGCAGATGGTAATTACTGTCTCTCTTCGGTGCTTGGAGGGGAGGCTGGTTCCCTTGGAGATGATGTGTTTTTATTTTTGAAAAAGGCTGGCCTCTTTCAGTTTTTATGATTGCATTGATTTTCCTTTGGTATCTACTTTTACGCGTTGTTTTTACGGTTTTATTTTTCAGCAAATATGTTAGCTTGTTCGGTGCCATATGACCTTGTTGGTGCGGTGCCAAGATTTCTATCAATAAATTCAAATTCTTCCCACCCACCGCCTTCAACCGTTCATGCCGAAGTTCATCCTACCCCCTCTTCTCTCCCCCCTACCCCTCTCCCGCCTTCCCCTGCCCCGTCCTCTTCCTCCACTCCCCCTTCTGGCCTTCCTCCGGGCCCTCCTCCTCTTCCTCCTCCTGACCCTCCCCCTCTTCCTTCTCCTGCCCTTACCCCCTCCTTCTCTTCCCACCTGCCGTCCGTCCTTCCTACCTCTTCCGGCCCTCCTCCTTCCTCTCCTCTTTCTCTGTTAGACCTCCCTATGCCCCCCGGTTTCCAGTCTTCCCCTTCAACGTCTTCTCCAATTCCTGCTATTATTTCCCATCGTTAGTCTCTCTTGGCTATATTTTCCACCCACGGTGTTAACTGTATTTTGTAAATATGTTGCATATAGTGTACGTATTTTCTTCCCTCTTGTACGCATCTTCTTTTTAATCTTTTTTGTCTTTTTTAATGTCCATTTTACAATGGAACATTCGTAGTTTTGCAGCACATCGTGTTGATCTTCGTTGCCTTATCTCTAGGTTTCGCCCACTTGTTATTATCTTACAAGAATCGCGTTTATCTAATGCCCCCCCCCCCCATACCTTTTTACTCCTATATAAGTTCTCCCCAATCTCAGTATGATACTTGCCTCCTCGTACATCATGATGTCCCAGTGTCTCTGTTAACTATCCGTACCTCTCTTAAATGCACGCTTGCCAGAGTGTTCCTTTCACGCTGGCTTATAGTAGTTTCCATATACCTTTCCCCCTCAATCCCGATCGATGTTCCAGAATTAAACCGGGTCCTTTCTCTATTACCTCCACCTTTCCTCCTTTTAGGGGATTTTAATTGCAGGCATTCCCTGTGGGGTGTCTCTACCGTTAATACACAAGGTCGTTCCCTTGAGGCTCTGATTCGTACGCACGATTTATTTATTTTAAACACTGGTTCCTCTACGCATTTTGATAGCGGCGCCCGTACCTTCTCATGTATTGACTTGTCTCTGTGTTCCCCTACACTATCCTTGGATTTTACTTGGAAGGTCTTTAATGATAACTGTGCGACTGACCACTTCCCGATTGTCCTCTCCCCTACGTCTTACTCCCCAGTGCCGCGCCCTCCCCGTTGGTGTTTTGATCGTGCCGACTGGACATCTTTCGCTGATTTCGCCGTTCCGCCTAATCCGACCCCTGCTTTCCCGGACCCTGATGCCATTCTTACCAGTTTCCTGATGTTTGTGCTCCATTCTGCCTATACTTGTATTCCACGCACCACTCGGAGTATGTCTTCTAAGTGTGTACAGTGGTGGACTGCTCAGTGCACTTCGGCTTTGCGCAATAAAAGAGCCAAGTGGAAGAGTTTCCGTCGGAAAAAAGGCTCTCCATATGAGCGGGATGCGTATACTCTTTTCAAACAGGCTAATTCCGTCTTCCGTCGTACAATCCGCTCTGCAAAAAAATCTAGCTGGATGTCGTATGCCTCTACTATCAATGCAGATACACCTGTTCCGCAAGTCTGGGCTCGCGTCAGGAAGATTGCAGGGAAACATGCGCCTACGCCGGCCCTAGTCCTCCATACCAACACTGGCATTGTGGGCGACCCGTCTCTGGTGGCCAATATGTTGGGACAACATTTCAGTGATGTTAGCACTGGCTCCCATCTCCCGCCCTCCTTCCAGATGCATAAACGCCGTTCTGAACTTAAGCGACTTGACTTCGCCTTATCATCTGATCAGTTTTTCAATGCCCCCTTCTCCCGGGCTGAGCTTGAGTCTAGCCTGGGAGCCTGTAAGGATACATGTGAAGGCCCTGATGGTGTCCATTACTTGATGCTGAAGCACTTATCTCCACCTGTGCTTGGCTTTCTCTTATCCATCTACAACCGTCTGTGGTCCACAGGCTTTTTTCCGGCTGGGTGGAGACATGTCATCCTTCTCCCATTCCTTAAGCCGGGTAAGTCGGGCCATGCACCAGCAGATTATCGTCCAATTGCCCTGGTCAGTTGTGTAGGCAAATTATTAGAATGCATGGTTCACTCCCGCTTAATGTGGCTCCTAGAATCAAGAGGCATCCTGTCACCTTTTCAATATGGCTTTCGCAAGGGCCGTAGTACTTTGGACCCATTATTGAGATTGACGACGTCTATCCGCGACGCCTTTTTGGACACTAAGTCAGTTTTAGCTGTATTCTTCGATCTTGAAAAAGCTTATGATACTGCCTGGAAATACAACATCCTTCATACCCTTTTACGTTCTGGTGTGTCTGGCAACATGGCAGTATTCTTGAAGAACTTTCTCCGTGATCGTACTTTCCGAGTCAAGCTTCAGAATACATTCTCACGAACATACCCCCAACACGACGGTGTCCCACAGGGTTGTGTTCTAAGTACCATCCTTTTTATCCTAGCTATTAATGGTATTATTTCTTCTCTCCCTCTTGGTGTCTGTACTTCTTTGTATGTGGACGACTTCGCTATTTACGCTGTGGGTTCGGATATCGCTGCCCTAAAAAATTTCATGCAGAAGGCCTCGATGCAGCTGCGCAGTGGGCTACGGCCCATGGTTTTCGGTTTTCGCCCTCGAAATCTTGTGCAAATCTTCACAAAACGCCATACAGTCCCGCATCCTGTTCTTACGTTGTATAACCGCCCTCTGCCTTACAGGTCCTCAGCTCCATTCTTAGGTCTCATTTTCGATACTCGGTTGACATGGTACCCGCACATTACTTCGTTACTGACCTCCACCACCCGACGGCTTCAACTCTTACAAACCCTTAGCCACTTGTCTTGGGGTGCGGACCGGACGACTCTTCTGCGCCTCCATTCAACGCTTATTCTATCCAAGATCGATTATGGCTGCCAGGTATATGCCTCCGCTGCACGTACAAACCTTAAGCGCCTAGACTCCCTTCACCATCACGGTCTGTGCTTGTCGCTAGGGCTTTTCGCTCTACTCCGGTTATTAGCCTTTATGCTGAATCAGGTGTCCCACCGCTATCATCCAGGCGGGATAAACTGACCCTTCGATGTCATCTTCGCCTTGTGCAACACAGTTCGGCTGGTTTTCCTCCCACGGCTTCCGGCTTAGCCAGATCATCGTCTGCTACTTCGTTCCCCGGTCGGGTCTCTGCTTTACTAGTCTCCTTCTCTTTTCCCATTCCATCAGTGCTACCCCTCCGACAGTCAGAGTTCCCCCCATGGCTACTCCCTCGCCCTACCGTTTGTACAGCTGCCCTCCCCCCCTCTAAGGCCTCTTCAACCCCACAGTTGCTTTATGCTCAGTTTGCGGAACATATGCTACACCATTCTTCAGCCGTTCCAGTGTAGACTGATGGTTCCAAGACCTCCGCCGGTACAGGGTTTGTGGTTGTGTTCCCGGACCGGACCTTCCAACGTCACATCCAATCATGTGCTAGTGTCTTTACGGCCGAGTTATTTACAATTTTATTTGCCCTACGTACTATTTTTTGTTCACACCTGCATACCTTTGTAATTTTTAGTGACTCCCTTAGTGCTCTTCAGAGTATTCAGTCTATTCCCGCTGTTAACCCCTTAGTGCTGGAGATTCAGGAATGGTTGTTCCGCATCGCTACTAAATTGAAGTCCCTGTCTTTCTGTTGGGTCCCGAGTCATGTTGGAGTGCCTGACAATGAGCGAGTTGATTTTTTCGCCCGCTCTGCTATTACCTCTCACCGACTCGTGCCACGGCGTATTCCTGCATCTGATTACTTCCCGCATGTTACTCAATTACTACGTCAGCGCTGGCAGGACGAATGGACCTCCATGAGGGTGTCTGATGTCAAACTGCGTTCTGTCAAACCTTTCGTCCTACCTTGGAAGTCTTCCTCTCATCACAATCGTCGATGGGAGACCGCTCTAGCCCGTCTTTGGTTCGGCCACACCAGGCTCACGCATGGTCATTTGATGTCCTGTGATGTCCCCATGCTCTGTCCTTGCTGCCATATGCCAGTGTCTGTCCAGCATCTCCTGATCGACTGTCCGCGTTTATCCAATGCCCGACGGCGGGCATTCTCCTTCATATCCTCCCTTAATCGCCCCATTGTCTTAGCCGATATGCTTGGAGAGTCCCCCACTTTCTCCCTCCCACATCTTATGCGGTTTCTCCTCCATACCCGTCTCCTTCAGCTTCTTTAATTAGTGTTTCCTAGTCTTCTTATCCTCTACTCCGTATTGCGCCCAGCCCCACAACAACTCCGATGTTTTTTTCCACAAAGTTTATTTTGGTGCCACATAGTCTTTTTAGGCTTGGTGCGAATCCCTATTTTAATAATAATAAGTATATAAATATATCTCTCTCTCTCGCTATTCTATCGCTACTATAATAATCAGTGTTCCTCAGAGCTTTCCCAGTGTATACCACCTCCTTTACGTAGGGCACGTGGTACCCGTCTTGCAACTCAATCCCACCCCTACTCTGTGCAACTCTCCAACCCAAGAGTGAAAAGTTACTCTCAAACTTTCTTCTACTCAACAGCTGAGCTCTGGAACTCTCTCCCAGAATCAGTCTTTCCCTCTTCCTATGACTTAAATTGCTTCAAACTCAGTGTGTCCAGGCATTTTGGCTTGAACGTCCCTTGATTTTGGCCGTGTCACTCTTTCAACTATGGGGGAGGCACTCGTTATAGGCAGTTCTGCCTTTTGCCTTCCTCAATCACATAGAAAAAACAAAAATACATAAATCTGCTTCGTATGATGTTTCCCGGAGTTAATGGTTACGCCAATTAACCCCCTCCTGTATCAGCGACGTCTTTTATATTTGATTTCATTTTCATTTAGACGATTTTATGAAGCTTCGAGAAGATGTAAGGTAGCTAAAATAGTTAATTGAGACAGTCTGTAGCCTTATGTGTAAACATTCTTCCTAAGCTGAATATTATTGTCTAATAATTGCCAAATTATAATGAAAAGGACGTCACCGGTACTGAATGGGTTACAAATTCGAAATGGAGCAAGCAAGATCATTACATTTTTAGAATTAATGCAGTTGAGGTAGTTAGAATAATAATAACTATTACTATTGAGCCTCTTCTGAACGCTTCGTACATTTATATTCTTCTTCTCTGTACTACTTACACCCTCTGTGTTATTTGTGCGAACTCTGTACTACACATGATCATAAATTATATTCTTCCCCATTTCCTAACTCCTTGAGGCCTTTGACGCATTTTGACAGTTTATTTTGGCTATTGTTAGACGATTTTATTCAGATTCGGACAGGTAAATGGAAATCAGAGGGATAATTGAGATTGTCTTTACCCTCTTAGTTCCCACAGATCCGTCCAAAGCTGTATACAATTGTCTAATGATAGCTAGGATAGACCGTCACAATACGTAATGATCCTCAAGGGGTTAAGTAATAAATGTTCGGGTCTACAATAATAGGCATTACATGTTACATTGGGTTTATTTTACTGGTTAGTATGGACCCAGTAGCAAACATTACATTCAGTTTCGGTGAATAAACAACAGCACATGCATGTGTATATATACTGACTATCCAAATAGTAATATCCTCTTAGATATTTGTTTTGCATAGTAAATCTGATGGCAAATGCTTTAACCCATTCAGTACCCCTACCGTCCTTTTAACTTTATTCTGGCTACTATTAGTTTAGAAAGGGCCCCCAGCAATCAACAGGCTTCGAACTACTTCACTTAACCCTTCTTATTACCACAGATCTTAAGCTCTCTTAGAGAGTGTACGGGAGTAAGGTGGAAAGACAGAGAGGGAGAGGTAGAGCGAGTGAGAGGTGGAAGAATGGAGGACAGAGGTGCATGGGAGCATTTCGTTCGTGGCCACCCCTTCGGAGATCACGGCGTCTGGCAATAGATAGATAGTTAGATCTTAAACTGCATACAATTTTCTTCATATAGCTAGAATACAAAAGACGTCGCAGGTACAGTAGGCGTTAAAATGACTTTGTACCGGTACTACATTAACGCTCGTCTGTCCTATATTTGTTACTATTTGTCAGTATTTGTACTATACCGTAACTGCACTATCCCTATTACTCTTTAGGGATCCACAGTATTATTTTAACCTCTTCTGTGCCAGCAAAGTCTTTCTATTTTTTTCTAGCTATACTAAGACAATTTTACGAAGCTTAATAGGAAGGATGTGTGGTAGCTAAAAGGATCAATTGAGATAACCTGTTAATTCGTAGATTTCCTTTCTAAACTGAATATAATTGTTTATTCAATGCCAGAATATAATGAAAATGTCACTGGTACTGAATGGGTTAATTTTATTTATCAACTCTGGGAAGCAGAGTGGTATCGCGCACACATATCCCTTTCGTATACTGTGCACCATCAGTTAGCTTGTCCGTCGTCCGTCGTCCGTCTGTCTGTCCGGAAACTCCTAGACCGTTCAATGGATTTTCACCAAACTTCATAGGTATATCCATTTGGTAAATGCAATGGTCAGTCAAAAAGACATTTTCCGTTTTACATAAAGGTTAGGGTCAAAGGTCAAGGTTAAATATAAGGTCAATATTTAATATTTTTTATTTTTTACTCAAATGTCTTTATTTTCAATGAAAGTTACTGGTAACTTTGATATCTTATTGACCAAATTTCAGATAAATATTCTAAATCTATAGGGTAATGTCAAAGGTCAAGGTCAAAGGTTAAAATAAGATTTGTATTAGTATGTCTTATACTAACTGTTAGATTCTCACTAGGCTTACCATGTATATTCGAAATACCTAGGCTGAGGTCATACAAGGAACTATACAATTTCATACGAAAGGTCAAAGTCACAGGTCAAGATCATATATAAGGTCAATATGCTATTTGCTTTACTTTTCATGCAAACTTCACAAAATTTGGTGAGATAGTTGCACTTTCAATGAAAAGGAAAATTATATATTTTGACACATCATGGAAGTCAAGATAAAGGAAAAAGATCAAGGTCAACTATTCTATTAATATGTATGAAACTGTTGGGTTTTAATGAAATTAGCCATTTTTTTTTTAATTTTCCTGGGCAATGTCAATGACAACAAATGTACTCTTACATAAAGGTCAAGGTCACAGGTCAAGGTAAAAAGTAAACTTTTACTATATTTTCTTAGTTTTTACTCAAATGTCTTCATTTTCACTATGCAAGTTACTGGTAACGTTGATATCGCATTGCCCAAGTTTTAGATAATATTCTAAAGGGTAAGATCAAAGGTCAAGGTCAAAGGTCAAAATAATTGTTTTACCAGTATTTCTTATGTTAACTGTTAGATTCTCACTAGGCTTACCATGTATATTATATATACCTAGGCCAAAGTCATAAAAGAAACTATACAATTCCATATGAGAGGTCAAGGTCACAGTTCAAGGTCAAATAAAAGGTCAATATTCTATTTTCTTTACTTTTCATGCAAATTTTACATTTGGTGAGCTAGTTGTACTTTTAATTAAAAGGAAAATAATACATTTTGAGACATAAAGGTCAAAGGAAAAGGTCAACTATTCTAATAATATATATATAACTAACTGATGGGTTTTAATGAAATTAGGCATGCTTTTTTTATTTTCACGGGCAATGTAAATTCAAAGAAAGATGTACTCTTACATATAGGTTAAGGTCACAGGTCAAGGTCAATGGTCAACTTTTATTATTAATTACAAGAGATTACTCAAATTTTGGAAAACTAGCTGTGTTGGTTACTTATTACTTAAATAACATATAATTATATCAAATTTCACATAAATATTGAAATAGTTAAGATCAAAACAAGAGTGTTCGTTATTTTCCCTAAACTCATCCTAGACTGTTTAATGTATTCTCACCAAATTGTATAGGCAAATTCAGTTGGTCAATGCGACGACCATCCAAATATATATATTTAATTATTAGTCACAGGTTAAGGTCACAGGATATGATCAATAAGTGTAGTCTATAAGTTTTATACGAATTACACCATATTCTTAATGCTAGTTAATACGAACATTGGTGTTTAGTTACCTAAATCCTCGATAAGAATGTCTAAGGTCGAAGGTCAAGGTCAAAGTTCAAGGTTAAAGATCAAAATAAGATTTGTACTAGTATTTCCAATTAAATGTAATATTCTCACTAGGCATATCATGCACATTTAGAATGCCTAGGGCTAAGTAATACATGAATAACCATAATGCTATTTGATAGGTCAAGATCAAATATAAGGTCAATATCCTCATTTCTTTACTATTCATGTAAACTTCACAAAATTCGTTGACACAGTTGTGATTCTAATGCAATTTAAAATGTTAAATTTTTTAGACATCATAAGGGTCAAAATGAAGGTCAAAGGTCAAGGCCAACTATTCCTTTAATACCTCTGGAACAATTGTTTGATCTTTAATGAAGTTAGGCATGCTTATATGATTTTCCAGGGTTACATCAATGAAAGCAAAAAATATATTCCTACATAAAGGTCAAGGTTACAGAGGTCAAAGTCAAAAGTCAACGTTCATCATAAAATACATTCAAATTTTGATAAGCTGACTGTTAGTCGCATTTTACATAAATAACATATATATTAATTTCATTGACATATTTTAATACTTAAGTTCAAAGGTCAAGGTCAAAGATCAGAAGAAGAGTGTTAATAATTTTGTACAAACATTTCCTAGACTGTTTACCCCTTTCTGTACTGGCAACATTTGTTTGTATCATATTCTAGCTACAATTAGACGATTTTGTGGAGCTTAGGAAAGATCTGTGGTGGAAAAAGGGTTAATTAGGATAGTTGAAAGCCTGCTAATTAAGCTGAATAAAATCATCTATGATTATCTATATAATATTTTTGATTGTTTGTGTGTGTGTGTGTCTGTTCTTAATAGGCGGCCGCAGTTTTGGACCTGGGGAGCTGAAACTTTGCATGTGGGTGTCAATTGACCTGCGTCAGGTCATAGAGTGGGCGAGGCCACGATCGGAGATTATTTCGAGGCCGAAACTGAAAATAAATTGAAAAAAAATGAAAAAAATTGCCGTTTGGGGCAGAAGGAGGCCTCCGATCGAAAAGGTGTATGGATCAAAAGTTGTTCGCAGCCCCCCAAAATGGGGGTACGGATGAGGTCAGATCCAAAATCGGAGGTCATTTAGCGGCCGAAATCGAGGTCACCGTTTATTGAGGCACAGGGATGTCGAGGCCGGTGATTATGGTAGTAGTATTGTGATGATTGTGGTAGTAGTGATTGATGATGGTGATTATGGTAGTAGAAGTTAAACCCGGGCAACGCCGGGTACCCCTGCTAGTCCGGTATAAAATGAAAAGGACATAACTGGTATCGAACGGGTTAATGTATCGTCACTAAATTTTGCAGGCAAATTCGGTTGGTCAACGCAACGATTGTCGTCCCCTGTTATGGGCGAGTTACTTTCGGGGCAAATTCTCCTGTATTCTTGGTGTTATTATTTTGTGATGATGGTGATAGTAATAGTGATGGTGGTGACCGTAGTATTGATGATTGTAAGATGATGGTGAAAATAGTAGTGATGATGGTGATAGTTGTAGTGATAATGATGACAGTAGTGATGATGTTAGTGACGATGGTGATAGTAATGGTGATGGTGACTGCTGTAGTGATGATAGTGATAGTTGTAGTGATGATGGTGACAGTTGTAGTGATAATGGTGATAGTAGTAGTTAAAATGGTGGTAATAGTAATGATGATGGTGTAAGCCATCGCAGAGTTGGGTATGCCGTTTTGATTTTGGGCAAAGCGGCACTTCTAATTTATTCATATTTGTGTTCACCAACCCACCAATTAGCTTACAAATATACCTAACTAGTGAAATCAATGAAAGTAATTAATACAAGTGGTACTCCAGGGACTCAAACCTAGGATACTTACCGAAATTCCACACACTAAGCATTAGGCCAAATACCAGTACTAGTATCTCATCTCTGGGAATTGTTACTAAGCTCGTTCCCGCACACGAAGCAGGCAGGCAACACACGCACTCAATTTGCATAGTATTACTTTAGCTTCACGATTAGGAATGTGCTGTCAGAAATTGGCATAGTTACTAGTTTACTCCCTCGCCACTATTTCGTAATTTTCATCATATTCTGGTTACCATTAGATGATATTCCTTAGTTTACAATATACCTCTCCGACTCAAATGAGTAATTACGGTCTTTATAAACCCTCTTAGTAAGATGGGTAATTCTTAACCCCTACTGTACTGTAGGATACATTAATAACAGTCCCCCCACCCACCCCACCCAGTCCCAAGCAATGTGGCCAAAATGGCAAGATAAAACAACCTTCCACCTCAAGAGATGAAGGAAGACTGGCTCTCTCAGCCTTCAGAGGATTGGATATAAGGTATATGAGAGTGGTATTCTCATTCCAATTTAACTCTGTAGTAATCTTTGGACAAATTATATTTGTTAATATGGAGTTTTCCATGTATCCTATGCTATAGAAAGTTGCTACACATAATATAGATATTTTTAGAATATATTAAATCAGTTAGGAAGGAGTTCATGGTGATAAATAAATACTGAATTAATATTTAAAAAAGGTTGTTGGCAGGAATCCCCAGGTATCCACGCCCAACTTCGCTCAATGCACTTTTTATTGGCTAGCATCACAATCCCGGCCTTACTGTTCCTGACGGCGGGAGTTTTGAATATTATGTTTGTTTACTTGTGATATTTAATTAAATACAATGGTTGTTTGTGCTGTGTCAACGTGTAAATTATCAGGGAAGAACAAACATTTATTTGTGTCTTTCTACATGTTCACTAGAAACATTACACTGAGAAAAATATTGCTAGAAGCGTGTAAACAAGACATATATCTGGACAAGTTAAAGCCATGACATTCAATATGTTCCATGCATTTTACACCCGAGTGCTTTAATTTTCACCTATCCCTCACAAGACTGAAGATATCCTTAAAGCCAAAAACTATAGTACCATGCACCCAGTCTCACCTACCTTGTCTTTCCTGGAATATACACACAAACAGGGATGACATTTGTATAGGACACTAGGAAGACATAGTGCCTTTTTATATAGCCTACTGTTCTCGTTCCACAAGTAATCTTATTTATTTAAGTAAACTTGACTTAGTTACAGCATTGTGGCTAGAATATATTGTATCTAAACAATTTTCCTGTTCTTAAGTCTATTTTATTTCTGTCAACTTAATCTTCTGTGTCATACTTTGTATAACACTAAAATGTAAATACTGTACTAAAGTCGAGGCTCATATAATCTTACTTTTAAGCAATGAAAGAGCTAGAAATATGATCCCATTGTACAAAACTATCAAGCATATAACTTATGCAATATCATAGATTGACTATTTTCATTATTAACACTCAACGAGCGGGTAGGTCGGTAACTTCTACTACGTGCCAAGCGGGTGATTTTACCCTAAACGAGCTTATTTCCGTGCTCTTTTTCATGCATAAACAAGAGCCAGAGCGTAATACAAGTATATATCCGTGAAAGGGAGATAATTGAGCTTTCCAATGACACCAGAACCATCCTTCTACGACCACTGGTTCTCTTGCAACGATCGTGCAACACGAAGGAAAAATCGCTAAAATACTGCAATTTCCTTAAATAATTCCCTGTCTAGCGAGGTAGTGAGTGTGGAGGTGGGCCCAGTGCCGGCGCGGGAGCCGTGCCGAACGGTCAGAGTCAACCTACGCTCCTCCCACCGCTCGGACTCTCTCTCAGAGCCAATTATGTGCTCAAAATTGCTACCGACTTAAGGCGGTCCCTGCCACATTGTCCTTTATTCTCTAGATCGCCTTAAGTCGGGCCCCGCCAATAAGGGGTTAATAAATTAAACCGACAGTTTTCAACCATAATTTGTATTTATTAGGGAGCCAAGACTAGCTAGGTTCCCAAGAGGAACAAGTGGGCGTGGCCTAAAGCAGCCTAAGCGTAAAGTTGCCAACTCATATTTTTGCTGTGTTAACATTACACTACCTCTCCCTTTACAGTTCACCTTCCTTGGGTTGGATATAAGCTGAGAAGTGTTGCCATATCGAGAGCAGTGCTCAAACTGTTGCGGTACCAGGCACAGCCTGATACAGGTAGTTACGAGGAAAGTACATTACTGACAGCTCCCAGCTGTCGCTGGGACTGGGGAGTGACATATCTACTGACGGCTGGTAGCTGTCGCTGGGATTGGATGGGTTAAACTGCATATAATCATCTAATTTTAGCAAAACTCGAAGGTAAAAATGCATCATGGTGCTGAAGGGGTTAAGTTGAATGTCTCCTTTGCATGAAGTCCTCTTATGTAATCTACGTCACAACTTATCGGCATAGGAATGTGTTTACTTTTCCATCCTGCATTTTTAGGTTACATATAATCGGATGACCAATTTCTAAAAAAAAAAATATTTTGTTTAATAAAAGAAAGAACAAGTTATTCAGTTGTACAATTCTCAAAACACATATAAAACAGTTTTGTTGGATTATGGCATATACTGTATACTACTAATAGTTTTGTATAGGTATTTTAGGCACAGAATAACAAAAGAACAATGAAAATACGATATCAGGAAACCTATTACATTCAGTCTAGCTCAATTTTTCAGCCAGGAATTCACAACGTTTTACCACCACTTATGATGGGTTAATATATCTGGAAATAAGTGCACTTCACAACTCGTATAATGGCCACCATCTGCCTACAATGTCTCTATTCCTTTCTTTCTGTTATCTATCCCTATCTATCTATGTCTCTCTCTCTCTCTCTCTCTTTGTATATATATATTTAATTATTTAATTGTAATTATAATTATAATTATTCTAAGAAATTATTCTAACATTGTAAATATGTTGAAAACAGGTTGTCAATGAATGAAAAACAAAATCGAAAATATATCTAACTTAATTCGAAATATAATGACGTTTCCAAGATACAAAAATATTATTAATTCAGTTGTCATAAAAGTACACACACAACTTGACACACACCGTACCCCTTGTTTCTCTCCCCATAATCTATGAATCACACTTTCCCCCGACACACCTTCATATCATTTCCTGTAAAGGTATACACTGTCACGCAAGGTGCATCCATATTGACTCATTTCCTGTAAAGGTATACACTGTCACGCAAGGTGCATCCATATTGACTCATTTCCTGTAAAGGTATACACTGTCACGCAAGGTGCATCCATATTGACTCATTTCCTGTAAAGGTATACACTGTCACGCAAGGTGCATCCATATTGACTCATTTCCTGTAAAGGTATACACTGTCACGCAAGGTGCATCCATATTGACTCATTTCCTGTAAAGGTATACACTGTCACGCAAGGTGCATCCATATTGACTCATTTCCCGTGGTAAAAAATATATAAATATAAAATACATAACAAAAGAAAATATAATAAAAAATAACGATGGTGGATGTTTATTAATCTGGACAATACCTTTTATTCTTTCATACTTCAGGTATACGATCATCTTCAAATTACAAATTCAGACACTTCGCTTTAGTTTACTTTGGTGTGTCAAGTCATGAATGTATTGCATATACCGTATCTTCCTCAATTAAACTACATTTTATACTGAATTATTTGATCAAGAATATATAATGAGCTTGAAGACATTAAGCTAAAACAATGTAACATTTGCTGAAGGAGTTACTCGAGTTACTTAAATTACGGGGCAGATAGTTGTTTTCTCTGTACCCCCTTCCCGTTCATGTTTAGCCCCATTAATTGTGAGATTTTAAGACGTACGCCACATTTGTTAAGCGATAATATATGACCTTTCATTCCAGTTCCATATAAGTATCAAGACATTTCGTGTCTATGATATCTTGGCGAGCGGACTTTCGTGACATTAAGGTGTCTATATTATCTTGGCGAGCGATAGTGAGCCTGTAATTTTGGAAATTTGCACGTTTTAGAAATTTGTCTACCTAAATATATACACATTTATCACAAATAGGGGTCTAGATGGTGTTTTTAAAGCTTGATGAGAGGCAGATCGAGGATACTAAATATATATATATATATATATATATATATATATATATATATATATATATGTATATACAGAATATAATATATTCGTTCCATCTCTAATATTATTAGAGATGGAACGAATATAAATTTTCACTATTTGCGAATACGAATACGAATACGAATTTTTTGTTGTAAAATTCGCGAATACGAATACGAATAGCGAATAATTCAATCCTTATTTCATCCTTCAAGAACTGATTATTATTTTTATGTCACCAACAAATGTTAATTAAATTACTATGAAATTAATTACCAGAAGTTAATGACGATGTGAGTGTGTAATTTCTTAAATATCACAAATGAACTGTATGAATTAAAGTTTAATAATTATATTGTAAGAGTTCAGCCATAGAAAATTGAATAATTAAAATTAAATCCATTCAATTTTCTATGTTTCCAGTCCTCAGTCCCAAGTTTGCCGCTTTTTTGGTACTAAAGTACCAGATTTGGTACATTTGACTCTCTCAAGTACATTTTATACATTTTCCAATAAAATAGTCCATATCTGGTACTAAATACGAAATCAGTGAGGAAATATGATGGAATATATTTTAGTGACATGCTATTACATTGGATATGTCTGAAATGGCAATATTGCGACGGTTCAAATGTCCAGGTCCAGCACACGTTCGTTTACCAGGCAGTGATTCCACTTTAGAATAATTTGATAGGCCAACTTTTCACTAGTTTGATCTGGTACTATTAAATACAGTTAAGTAGCAACACAGCTCAGTCCTCCTTCATTCCACTTTAGCGGCCCCAACGCACATCTACACTGTTATTTATTCGTTTGTGTTAACTTTAAAATTTAATATTTAAATTTTGTGTATATATATTATGGGTTTCGTGAACATATTCGCATAAATTTGCAAATAGCTATGAATGGAAATGCGAATACGAATACGAATACGAATATTGAAAAACATAGCGAATATTCGGACATACGAATACGAAACGAATATTCGGTCCATCTCTAGTATATATATGTATATACAGTATATATATCGACCAACAAATAAACACTACCCCTTTAAACTGCATATTGCAGTTTACTACAGTACTAGCCAGATTAAGAGGGGATGGTTTACTTTTTGGTCGATATTTTTTCATTCAGTTATTATTTTTCTAGTTTCCTCTCTAGACCTCTATCAACATATACAAAAAAAAACATCCATTAAATCCCCCTTGTAGATTAATTTGTACATTTTTCGGTAGAAAAATTTCCCGGCCGAAGGCTGGTTCTTCCAAAATTACAAGCTCACTATCGTTCGTCAGGAACAAAATCGATACTTAAATATCACGAAGGGTCTTACTATTGACAAAGAAATGGACAAACTGATGGGGCAAACATCTTAAAATCTGAAAACTAATGGGGCTAAACAAGAGGGAGGATGGTGCCACAAAAAAACAGCAATTAAGTGCGCCCATAATACTAATAATAATAATAATATTTAATCAGTTAGCATTTTACAATGTTGGTACCACATAATATGTTACAAATATGACATGTACCAGCTTTGCATAATCCCCCTCTAATGGGTCGTTTTTCTGCATCCCCCCCCCCCACCCCCCTTTTTCCCTCATGTTTAGCCCCATTAGTTTTCAAATTATAAGACGTTCGGCTCATAGTTTGGCATTGGTAAGACCTTTATCCCAATTTTGTTGTCAATATTAAGACTTTTCGTGTCATTTAGTTATCAAATGTTTACTAGCGAGCGATAGCAAGCCTGTAATTGAAGAGGAACCCAAAGGCCGGGACACTTTTCTATCGACAAATGTATAAATTTATCTTGAAGGAGGGTCTTGGGTGGATGTGGTCAAGTTTGATGGAGGTCTAGGGAAGAAACTAAAAACAAGATGAAAATACATATACTGTATATGAGCAAATAAATAGGCCCATCCCCCCTTAAATTGTGATCATAAAACTGTAAATAACTATTGGTATTGGCAATTACTTAATTTTGCGACAAGTGATATTATTTGGGAATAATACGTCCAGTTATGTTTCGAAAGTATTATATTATCGGCTAGAACAACAAATATGAAAACACTTGTATTGCATATCATGATCGAAGATATTAGTGTATTTTGAAATGCAATAATAACAACGCCAAATATAACATACGAGTTCATTCCTGAACATTTTATCTTGATTCCCGTGTTTTTATTGTGTGAAACAGTATTATTCTGGTGGTGCACAGAAATACAATAACATATATTTCGTGAGAATTGTAAAACAAATCGAAACGGCAAAGAGTAATAACAGTTAAGCCAGTGGGGAAAACAAAACACAGATAAGAAACCCAGAAAAGGAAAACAAAAAAATGGAAAACTAAACAAAAATGAAATACAAAGGCAAGACACGAGCCCCCAAGAAAGAAACGGACACGATAACAGAAAGAGAAAGTAAAGCGGAACTGCCCGAAAACAACGTAAATCTAGAACAATGCCGAGCTGAAAGTAGTGAACAAAAGAGTGGAGAATTCTTGGTTTAGGCAAAAGTGAAGGTGAAGAGGAAGGAGGATGAGCATTAAAAACAAGTGCAGAACATGAGATAAAACCAACACATACAGCTAAATATTGTTTCTGCAATGCATTACTGTTTCCTTTAACTCTTTCACTGCGGCTCGCTCACGTAGATATATGTCATACATAATACTTTAGACTGCGGCCAACGTTAATGTATGTCATCGTATTGCGCACCAGAAAAAAAAATTGGGGGTGCCTCTGGTGGTTAATATCGGTACTACTCACTTGCAGCGGGAAGGAGTGAGCGTGGGAGGCTTGGTTATTCACTCAGTAGCTCTCGACATGGAAGGAGGTCCAAACTTTCACGATACGGTTTCAGCCAAGGCCTCGAGGCCACCATGCTTTTTCCCTTTCAACTTGCTGGCCGCTAAAGGCCTGAGTGACTCTGCCATGGAAGCGCTCTTCTCGACATTTTAATGTCTAGCCATATCAAAAAAAAAATCCTTGATAAATACAGTAAGTTTTATTAGTGTTGACAGTCAGTTTATTACTTTAAAAAATCATTTAGGTTATGTAACTACGTGTGGTATCTAGCCGATTACCAATATATGATTGTGTTAAAATATAGTTTGTTTCTGTGAATGCCATCGTGTCACAGCCATATTCTGAATCCATTTAACTTTTATTATAGCTTTATTTAGACGATTTTGTGCAGCTTAAGATGGATCTTTAGTAGTTAAAAGTGTTAAATGAGATAGATCAAAACCTGTTAATTGATGGAGTCCGTTTTTAAATTGTAAAATCGTCTAATAGTTGCCATAATATAATGGAAAGGACGTCACCGGGACTGAATGGGTTTAAACCTTACCACTGTGAACCTATATGCATAATTATCTAAGCGAATAATTATGAGTGAAAATTCGCTGTCTAACACGAATGGTTGGTATAAGTATAAGGTTCTCTTTCATAAACCCCTTCTGTACAGGCAATGTCCTTCTCATAATATTCTGGCAACTATAGATTATATTATTGAGGTTTTGAACGTCATTTACCCATTAATACGCTACGGAGTATTTCAATAATTAATCCTTTTCATTACTTCAGATCCTTCTTATACTGCACACAATCCACTAAATATAGCTAGAATATAATACATAAGACAACTACAAAACATACATTGTCCTTTAACAGTTCATTCAACTGTAATGTTATATTGTTTATATTGATAGTTTCCAGAGCGCTAAATATATATTCAGTGGTGTAATTGGTTCTTGCCTGAATGCTTAACCCGTTCAGTACCAGGGACGTCCTTTCCATCCTGTTCTGGCAACTATTAGACGATTTTGCGCAGCTTAGGAAGGACCTCTAGCAATAATAAGGCTTCCAACTTTCTCCACCAACCCTTTAAACTACCATATATCCTTCCTAAGCTGCACAATATCGCTTAAATATAGCCAAAGTAAAATATAGCACACGTCGTTGGTACTCAAAGGGTTAAACCGGTTCTGTATCGGCGACATCTTTTTAGTTTTATTCCAGCTATATGTTAACGTTTTTCTGCAGCTTAAGAAGGTTTTGTTAAAGGGTTCAGTGAGATAGTTCGAAGCCTGTTAATTGCTGGAAGCCCATTTAAAGCTGAATACAACCGTCTGATAGCAGCCAGAATAAGGTTAAAAAGACGTCACCGATACAGAAAGGGTTAAATATTGAATACTATAATAATTGTTTCCGGCCTGAATGTTTTTATTATACTTGAGTTGTCACTGATGTTATGTAATGGAAGAAATGTATCATTTGCTTACCACCCACCGCTAACACAAGATGGAGGCTACGAATCAGAATTATGCATGCAGACGAGAGGCAGCTGGTTTCTGCCCAACTCTGCATCACAGACGTTGTACAGAAACTTACTCGACTTTTGTGAATTGATGAACTGATATTGGTGAATAAGATAATATTGACAGGAGGGCGCAGAAAAACCTTGTTCTATGCTCAAGTGTGTCCTCAACAGTCGAGAACGGATGTTGCGCAGTCTGGAGTTGGCTGGCCGTAATATGACTAGCTCTCAGGCCCTCAGGAAGGACAGGTACGACCTCAAGGTTGAACTCAGGGAGTTTCACGTGGGTCAGGAGGTGTTTGATTCTACTGCCCCTTGTAGGTCACCCCTTATCCGCGAAGTACGCTGGTCCTTATAGGGTGGTTGAGGAGCTATCAGACCCTCGCTTACCTGGTTGCCACCCCAGACAGACGCACGCGCAATCAGCTATGTCATGTTACTCCCATGCAGGAGTATGGGAGGCACCCGCTGAGCCTCTCACTTTGCCTGTGATGACGTTTAGCAGTCAAGGTGGAGAAGGAGAACGGGACAGTCAAGCTCAGGTGGGGGATAACTGGAAGGATAAGAAATTCAAATGGGCGCCTGAGTGTGAGAAGGCGTTTGGAGTAGTGAAACACCTGATGTGCACTCACCCGATCCTCAGGGCCCCTGACTTTAGCCTACCTTTCCAACTAGCAACGGAGGCTAGTGGTGTGGGGGCTGGTGCCGTCCTTGTGGAAAAGGATGATGATGGGCTGGAGCATCCTGTTAGTTTCTGCTCGGAGAAGTACAATTCGGCCCAGGGGAGCTGCTCTGTTGTCGAGGAGGAGCTGCTGGCGGTTGTGCTTGCGCTGGGGCATTTCGAGGTCTATGTTCCAGCCTATGGTCCGGTCGTTGTAGTCTACACAGATCATCACCCTCTCAAGTTCTTGGACCAGTTTCACAATCGGAATATGAGGCTGCCCAGGTGGTCACTAAGGTTACTGGTATATAACCTGGACATACGCCATATTGCCGGTTGTGACAACCTGGTTGCCAGATTGTCTTTCGAGGGTAGATGATCCTGGGTAGATTGACACACGGGTAGCCTCCTGCTTTAGTTTGAATAGTATTTTGCGCTTGGTGCTTGTTGGCTCGCGGTTGTAGCCCAGCGTATTGGGTCGTAAAGCAGGAGTTGAGCGTTTGGTATAGAAGAAAAAACTAGGCTTGCCCCTATAGTGCAGCCGAAATAAACAAATTAAAAACATAAAAATCAAATAAAAACTCTTTCTTTTGATAGTTGAATTTTTTCAGTATGTTATAGCAGTAATTCTGAGTTGCACTCCTCTCAGAATGCTGGGCTAGAGAAGCTCGCTCTTGAGGAGCATAACTACATATGATTTAACCTATTGTGTTGGGGAGGGTTATAATTTTGTAAAATGTTTTTGTTGAAGAACTGTGCCAGATATTTTACTGCCGCTGGGTGATGGGAAGTAGAGATATAGCATGGATTCTAACAATCAGATTTTTGTGAGCCTTGGGCCTCTGAGAACAATCTTGGGGGGGGGGGGTGATGTTAACCACTCCGTTAGAACCGCATGGCTTGTCCTACAGTGACTCGCTAGGATCGCCAGGGCAGTGGATGTGGCTACAGTTGATGTATTGTTTTGTGCTTTATTTCATATGAAAGCTCGTGTCATGGGCTGTCCCAGAAAGGCTCTTTGTTTTCGCCCATGTCAAGGCTTTATATATTTAATTGCAAATTACATGTTTTATCATTAAGTAGTAATGATAGGAATTGAGAGAGAGAGAGAGAGAGAGTAGAACAGAGTGAGAGGAGGCGCGTAGTGTTTTGCTATACTCGATGACGTCATAAGCTGGCTGGCCTCGTGGGGTTTCGTTGAGGGAGTTTTTTTTACCATGCTTTGTGACGTCATGCTTGGCTGGCTTCTTTAGTATTGGTTGGAGGACTTGTTACCGCTTTTTTCCCACGCGGCTCGAGCTAGTGCTAAGTATATATACAGCCCTCTCGCCACTTTCTCCCTCAGATCTGGTTTCTAGAACGCATCCCTCTTATCCCTTTGATACCTGTCCCCCTCACAGCACCTGAGAATCTTTTCCTCTGCCTACCTCTCTCTTTTTCCATATCTTTCACCACCTTTTATTAATACTATATCCCCTCTGGTTAACTCTGCAAAATCAGCTTCATGCTGGCCAGTTGTATTGTGCGTTAAGGTCTGATATAACCTATGTATGTTTAGTTGTTAGTTAACCACTCCGTTAGAACCGCATGGCTTGTCCTACAGTGACTCGCTAGGATCGCCAGGGCAGTGGGATGTGGCTATAAGTTGATGTATTGTTGATGTGCTTATTTCATATGAAAGCTTTTGTGTCATGGGCAGTCCAGAAAGGCTCTTTGTTTTCGCCCATGTCAAGGCTTTATATATTTAATTGCAAATTACATGTTTTTATCATTAAGTAGTTAATGATAGGAATTGAGAGAGAGAGAGAGAGAGAGAGTAGAACAGAGTGAGAGGAGGCGCGTAGTGTTTTGCTATACTCGATGACGTCATAGCTGGCTGGCCTCATGGGGATTCGTTGAGGGAGTTTTTTACCAATGCTTGGTGGACGTCATGCTTGGCTGGCTTCTTTAGTATTGGTTGGAGGACTTGTTACCGCTTTTTTCCCACGCGGCTCGAGCTAGTGCTAAGTATATATACAGCCCTCTCGCCACTTTCTCCCTCAGATCTGGTTTCTAGAACGCATCCCTCTTATCCCTTTGATACCTGTCCCCCTCCCAGCACCTGAGAATCTTTTTCCTCTGCCTACCTCTCTCTTTTTCCATATCTTTCACCACCTTTTATTAATACTATATCCCCTCTGGTTAACTGCAAAATCAGCTTCATGCTGGCCAGTTGTATTGTGCGTTAAGGGTCTGATATAACCTATGTATGTTTAGTTGTTAAGATATAGTTGATCACGAAGCATTGGTTTGGCTTTCATATTGCCGCTCCCTATAATTATTAGTGTTTTGCTGGATTAGATAATGCTAGACTAGGGGTCTGATATTATAAGGTATTGTTTCCGATGAGTGCTGGCATTAGGTAAAAGCTGCACGACATACCTGAGAACTGGAGTTTGATTGGGTAAATTTCTAGTCTGTGTGCCATTGAGAGTAGAGCATGCACGAATGAGGGTTTTTTGCCTATACCATTCTGCACTGTTTCTAAGCTCGGTTGTTTTTCTTTGAAGGTACGCCAGGAGAACGCTTGATTCTTCGGTATTAAGGTTTCTCAAGAGAGCTACCCTTCACTATAACTAATATTTGACGCACAGACTTGATATTTACACTAGGCTATGCGGCAATGCCATGCGCACCAGTATCTCGTATCATTGACTCTAGCTATACATTATCAATCAAAGTAGACATTATGTATATTAAACCAAGTACTCTTATTATGCATACCCCATTTATGATTACACAAGCATTTCGCAAGCCTAGTTTGATGTATTGAGACACAAACGACTTAGGCTCTTTTTGTTGATAGGAATACTGCATTGTTGTGGCGATCATATTATTGTTGTAGTGTTTAGGATATTCTGGCTCCGACGGCATTATATATTCTGCCTTTTTGTGTGCATAGCCTGCACGAGCATTGTTCCTCTGCCTGCCTTTTTGGGTTCCATTTCCGATACGAGCATCTTTATAGCATCTAACATTTAAAGAAGATTCCTTGTAGGTGTTGAAGGACCTTTAGTGCACTTTCTTTCATGCAGGAGTGCCTGACATTTATTGATTAAAGTAACGTAAGCTGTAACTTCTCTTACCACCTTACTTTGCATACCATAACCAAGCACCTTCGGTTATAGGTAGTAATAGGTTGGATAAAAAAACACCATCTGAGGAAGAGCACTTTATTGACAACGTTTTCGCAGATAGCTTCATCAGGTCACTAACAAATGCTGGTACATAGGAGGCCTTAAATATCCGTCCAGACAGGTGGGGGGGGAGGAGAGGGAGGTGGGGGTTGGGAGGGAGGAAGGAGGCAGGGCAGGGAGGGGGCAGGAGGATGGGGGGAGGGGAGGGGGAGGCTATATGGGTCAAATACAATCAGTAAGAACTAGCAAAAACAGACATACAAACATGCGTACAGGGTAACAACTCTACTAGTACAAAGAAATAAAAATAACTATAACAATAATAATAATAAAAATAATAATAACAATAATAATATTAAAATAATAATAATAAAAAATAACAATAATAATAATACAGATGATAATATTAATCGTAACAATTATAATGAAAACAGTGAAGATAGTGCTAATATAATTTATAGTGGTACAGTACTAGCAATAAATAACCATAGAGAGGAGAATGAGATGAGAGAGGAGAGACGAGAGAGAGAGAGAGAGAGAGTAGAGGAAGCCGGGATAGGGAAGAGATTATAGCTGAATTGTACGCGAAAGCAAGGGAATATTGGCGCATTTAGTGTGGTAGGGTTGAAGGTGTGACAGGTATAAAGGAGAGGGGATTTTTTTTTTTTTTTTTTTTTTTTTTCCCAAGGTTGGTATTTAAAAGGGGGAAAGAGAGAGAGAGAGAGAGGAGATGGAGGAGCTGAGATGAGAGGGTAGGGAGGAGGGGGATAATCAAGGGGCGGTATCTGACAAGGAAGGGGAGGTAGGGGAGGGTTTAAAGGTGGATGGCATGGCAATAGTGTGAGCTGGGGCTAAAGAAGAGTCTGGGAGACAACTATGTCGAGTCGAAAGAGTGTGACGGCGAGGGGGAAGACGATAGGAACTATAAGTGTAGAAGATCATATAATATTAATGGGAAAGACGAGAAGAGAACTACACATTCATCAATCTTAATGGCTATACAGGCTACATGTATACATAATTATATAATCTTGAATACACTTAAATATGAAAAAGAAAATATAAAATATTAATAAAAATTGTAACACAACCAATAAATATTCATACACATTTCAGAAAGATTTAATAGAGACATTATGGTGTGGTGATGATACGAATATGGACAGAGAGAGAGAGAGAGAGAGAGAGAAGAGAGGAGAGAGAGGAAAGGGAGGAAGGGGTATGGTGCTGGAGTAGGGAAGAGATTAGTATAATTGTAAAACGGAAACGAGGGAAGAGGTGCAATTTAGGGGGTAGGTATGGAAAAGCTAGAGAAGAGGGAGGAGTTCTTCAAAGGGTAGGGTTAAATGATGAGAGAGAGGAGAGAGAGCGAGAGACCCGCGAGGGCCAAAAAAGAGTGAGAGAGAGCCCGAGAGTGAAGGGAGAGATAGAAAGTGGGAACGAGGTAAGCAATATGATTATGGAGATTATATATGAGACAGCAGCAATAGCATTAATAACATAGGGAAAGGTAACAATAATAATACGAAGAAGAAAATATATAAGAATTACATATAGCACTAATGATAAAATACTATTAATAATATTAATACAAATAATACTAATAAAAATATCAATATTAATAATAATAATGCACATGCTAATGAGGGTGAGAGCGCAAGCGAGAAAGGAAAGAGAGAGAGAGAGAGAGGAGATAGAGTACATACATACATACATACATACACATTACACACACACACCAACATAAACACATATAAACATATATACATATAAACATAAAAATTATAATAGGCTGTTTTTTCCACATAACATTAAGCGCTAGAGTAGGACGCACAATTTATTGAGAGTTTAATAACCTATTATTGCATATAGAACTCTGGAGAGTATTTGTGTTCTTTGTTCACTGGGAATATACATCAGAGGTTGGATCTAGAGCGCTTTCCGTTGTAAGCCATTTATGCCATTACCTAGCTCCAATGAATAAGAGCCCTGATATATTTAAAAACCTCAGTGTAACAATATATATTATATATATATATATGTACTGTATATTCATGGATAAATGGGGAATAAAGGGCGGCAAGGTACGAGATTCGCCCTTATTACATAAAAAAAAGGTTCTAAGAATAAACGTGACTTCATTAACACCTCAGCAGCAATACCTTGACTAATGCAGGTTGCTAGAAATAATGCAACGTTTTATGTTAGTGAAACCAATACCAAATTATTTAGCTAAAATAACCATTCCAGTTAGACACTCGTAGTGGAAATAAAGGGAAGTTGGTTTAGTGTAGGACTAATTGCAAAGTGTGTATATTGGTATCTGCTTCTTATCTTAAACATTATCTGAATGACGACCCTATTTATCATTTGTGAGGAAAGTTTATATTACAAAGTATTCCAAGTAGAACCAAGCATTACTTATACAATGTTTTCACTTTAGGGTCACTCTTGATGAGAAAAAAGTCAACTCCTTTTCACACAGCCAATCGTTTGTAGAACTCTTTTCTCTTTTTTGAGAGAGAGATAGAGAGTGGAGAGCTGAGAGCGAGCTAGTGAGCAAACGATCGAGCTGGAAAACCAATGACCAGAATACTGTAAGAAAACAAATTTATCCATTGTGGAACCATAATCTACAGTATTATCATTGTGGAAACCCATAATCTCCCAGGATTATCATTGTGCAACCATAATCTTACAGTATTATCATTGTGGAACCATAATCTACAGTATTATCATTTGTCGGAACCATAATCTAACAGTATTATCATTGTGGAACCATAATCTACAGTATTATCATTGTGGAACCATAATCTACGAGTATATATCATGTGGAACCATAATCTACATGTATTTTTATTCCAATTTGTTGGAACCATAATCTACAGTATTATCATTGTGGAACCATAATCTACAGTATTATCAGTTGTGGAAACCATTAATTCTACAGTATTAATGCATTGTGGAACCATAATCTACAGTATTATCATTGATGGAACCATACTCTACAGTATTATCATTGTGGAACCATAATCTTACAGTATTATCATGGGTGGGAACCATAATCCTACAGTATTATCATTGTGGAACCATAATCATACAGTAATGTATCATTGTGGAACCATAATCTACAGTATTATCATTTGTGGAACCATAATCTACAGTATTATCATTGTGGAACCATAATCTACCAGTAATTATCATTGTGGAAACCCATAATCTACAGTAGTAAGTAAGCCCATTGTGGAACCATAAATCTACAGTATTTAATATGTGAGCATTCTGTCTTTACAACGTCAATTATTTAGTAATTGAATTGGAATCAAATGCGATTTATGATATATTGGTAACTACGGTAACTTAACACACACACACAACGACTAAGCTAGACGTGGAGGAAGGGGAAAGCTATTAGGTAGGAAGTAGTACAAAGGAGCTACAAAGGAAATAAAGCAACAAACAGGTTCTAGGGTGACCACTTCTAGGCTTGCTTGTCCCTCTCCAAAACACTGAGGACCCAGTGTCCAAACAGTGCTTTAGAGGGGGTGAAGGGTAACATTGGATAAGGGAACTACTGTCCTGGAACTAATGTCCCCGTTGGCAGGATTAGGAAGTTAGTAGGGGGGGGGAGGGGGAAAAAAAAAACAGATTGTTTATGTAACTGAGGGGAGGGGATTTAAAATAAATTATTCATTTACAAACGCAGTCAGTCGCGGGTTTGATGCGAGATATTTGTCCTAAGCTGGAGTTTAAATGAATCAACAGTGTTTTTGCAGTCTATAACGTTCTCGGGGAAGCCCATTCCACAAGTTGGCAACTCGATTTGAAGAAGGAAATTCTTAGATTCGTGTGAGTTAAAAGATTTACCAATAATTTTGCAACCGGTTTGCCCAGCATGTAAGTAGATTGGTCCGATAGTGAAGAGTAAGCTTACGTACAGGGGTTCATATTGCTCGAGGCCGGGGGTTTGATGATTTTTGAAAACACCTCTTAAATGGTGTTTAGTCCACCTCTTAATCTGAGCTGGGTTTAAAGGAAAATAGATTTAATTCTCTAAGACGCCTCTTCGTATCTTATGGTTTGTTCTTTAGGCTAGGTATAATTTTGGTAAACTCTACGTTGAGACTCGTTCTAGCTGTTAATGTTTAATGTTATATCTTTTTGGTTAATAAGGGGCACCAGGATTGAACGCAAGTATTTCCCAGAAGAGGGCGGACTAAGGAATTGTAAAGGGTAGGATAACTTCTTTGGATTTATGCTCAAAATGACCTGGCCTATAAAGCCAATTATGTTGTCTTGCCTTCTTAACAACTTCTGACCATTGTTGACTCGGTTTTAGGTTACAAACTACTCGATATTGTTTAATTCACGGAATCGGTTTTCCTCTGTTTACTTCTTAAGTCTTAAGTTGAGTGCAATTCAATCGAATAGAGTTTGCTTTCTCATTTAGGTATCCGATATGTAGTAACGTTTAACATTTTATCCGCATTGAAACCTCATTTGCGCCAAATTTGGGCCTAACATGAAACAATTTATCTATGTAAGAATTGTGTTGCCAATATCTGTCAACTTGTTCTTATTTGAGAGTACGCTATTTGCAATTTTTGTATCGTACAGCAAAATTTTGAGATTTGTACAGCAGTGAGACCCTACATCTATGTCGTTGATGTAAATTAGAAAGAGAATTGGTCCTAGTACGATCCCCTTGGTTACCACCCCGCAACTTAGATTGGATGGCCTTAACCGTTTATGACTACGTCTTTGCTTTCTGGTTCGCATGATGGCCAATTTTCTTATCCATTTCAACACACCGTCTTGTATTCCATGCGCTTTTAGTTTTAGCAGTTAACGTTTGTGGGGAACGTTATGAAAGGCGTTTTGAAATCAAGGTATATCATATCTACAGCTTTACTGCTCATCGTAGAAGGTTTGAGGATATCATGGGAAGAAGTCTAAGAGGTTTGTTAAACAGGAATCGTTTTTTTACGAAAAGCCGTATGTTGAGTATCTGAAGTAAACATATTTTCCATCTAAGTGACTTTACCACGAGTCTGTCGATATGACCGTGTTCTGAGGCATTTTAACATACAATTGAGTTCAGAAGCTAAATTGGGGAAAAACGATAGGTACCTGGGTAGGGATTTGCGCCTTTTTTGGAATATCGGTATTAACGTTGGCTAGCTTCCACTGATCCGGCCATAGTCCCAGACTGCAAGGATTCATTCAATAGCAATGCCAGTGGTTTGGAGAAGCTCACCTTAGCTTCCTTTAGAACTCTAGGCGAGATTGTATCAGGTCCCAGGGCGTTTTTATGTTACCCTTGAGTTTATCTAAAACAATTAATACTTCTCTCTCTGTAACGGTGATATTGCTTAGAACATCTGAATTATCAATCTGAATAGGCGATGGTGTAGGGATATCACTGAGGTCTTCGGTTGTAAAAAGTGATGCAGAGAGAGAGAGAGAGAGGATACGCAGAGGAGAGAGAGAGAGATTGAGAGAGAGACAGAGAGAGAGAGAGTAAGGAGGGAGGGAGAGAGAGGAGAGATAGAGAGGAGAAGAGGAGAGAGAGAGAAGAGAGAAGAGAGAGAGAGAGAGAGAAGAGAGAGAGAGAGAGAGAGATAGAGAGAGAGAGAGAGAGAGAGACCTATCAACGCTACATAACAGTAGACGCCACACACAACCTAAACATAATTGGTAGACCCCCGGAAAAATGAACGACCTAGAACTACGGCGGTGGAACATATGTGTTCACACTGATGGCGTTTATCCTGAATCTTGCTCTCTCTTTATCTACAGGGTTGTCCCAGGAGAAAAGGGCATCATAACTTGGGAATGGATAGACCAAAAATTTCTAAGCCTAAAATGTTCAATAACAAAAAGTCCAAAATCCTCGACTGGTATTGAGGATTGCATGTGGAAAATGGGTATTTTCTCTTCCGTATTTCCCATAAGGCTGGCCTAGCTGTCTTAGTGCCTACGGTACTACACCTCCATCTTTCTGCAATCATTTTACCATGTTATTTAAAGATACTATAATTCTGTAAGTTGCAAAATTTGATTATAGAGCCCATTCTATCCTCACTTTGGAGTAGTTGGAAACTATTTGCGGACATGGCAAGAGTGTCTCATTAACAGTGACGCGGAGGGAGGACACTACATAAAACATTCAATATCTTTCTGACGGTTGAAATTCGGACTTTTTGTTATGGAATATTTTATGCTTAGAAATACCGTGTTTTAATTTCCCAAAGGTATGCCCTTTCCTCCTGGGACACCTCTCTATACAGTCTATATATATATATATATATATATATATATAATAAATATATATCCCCAAACCTTCACAAAAACAAAAATAGCCCCACATAAAGATAACTCTCTCTCTCGCTCTTCCCACTCTCTCCTCTCTCTCTCTCTCTCTGTCAACAAAATACACCCCCCCCCCATCCCTCTCCAAAACACAACACTATCCCCCCTCCCCCCAACTAAAATGTCAACCACCCTGTAAAAGCCATTAACAGGCTTGCTTAAGGGGAGATGCTTTCTAAACACCCTTGTCCCTCATGTTTAGCACCATTAGTTTTCACATTTTAAGATGTTTGCCCCATTAGTTTGTCGATTTTAAAACATTTCGCCAAATTTCTTTGTAAATATGAAGACCTTTCATACTATTTAGGAGTCTATTTTTCTCCTGGATAACGATAGTGAGCCTGTAATTTTGAAAGAACCGGCCTTCGGCCGCTACAGTTTTCTACCGAATAATGTAAAAATTAATCTACAAGGGGGTCTAATGAATGTTTTTTTTTTTTCTTTTTTTAGTTTAATAAAGGTCTAGGGAGGAAACTAGACAAATAATGAATAGGGAACATGGAAAAAATGTACAAATGAATCTACAAGGGGGATCTAATGGATGATTGTTAAATGTTTGATGGAGGTCTAGGGAGGAAACTAGAAAAATAATGAATAAATTTAAATATCGACCAAACAGTGAAACCTCCCCATTAATAACTTCACGTACATAATTGCGACCGTGACAGCAGTGAGTCCAGAGCGAGTGGTACAGTCGGCCAAATAAGTGAGACGCGGCACCAAGTATATATTGATCAATATAATTGGTATCGGCAATATCTAAGCTTCATTTCTCCATATCGAGTGACATATACAAACATGTTCCCACCTTTACACAACCTATTCAACATCTGACAGACATTAATACAGCACACAGCGAACAATTAACAACAAAGCAGTCAATCAATAAACACAGAGGTACAACCAATTAACAAGGCACTATCAATTTACAACAAAGCAGTCAATCAAAAAGGCACAATCAATAAACAACAACGTACAATCAACAAACAAGACAAGGGACAGTGACTGCTTGTTTGGCCTATACATTTATTCATTCATAAATTCTTAGTTTCCTCGCTAGATATCCCTCAAACTTAGAAAAACATCCCCTCAAGATAAATTTGTACATTTTTCGGTAGAAAAATGTCCTGGCCGGAGGCCGCTTCCTCTTACAATTACAGGCGCACTATCGCTCGCCAGGAAAGAAATCGACACCTAAATGGCACGACAGGTCTTAAAATGTATAACGAAATGGGACGAAAGGTCTTAAAATCGCCAAACAAATGGGCCGAACGTCTACAAATCTAAAAAATAATGGGACTAAACACGAGAGAGAAAGGGGTCCAGAAAAACGACCGTCTGCCCTTAAGCACAATCAACAAACATAAAATGGAACAGAACCATCGAACATTAACAAAGGGAAACTATTTTAAAACCATATCACCGGCTTTATTTTGGTGTTTTTCTCTTGTTCTCTCTTTCCCTCGCTTGTATTCATTCGGCCCCATTCAGCCGACTGTTTTAAGACGTTTATCCCCATCCAGGTGTCGATTTCTTACTGGCGAGCTATAGCGAGCCAGCATTGTATGGAAAAATCCGGCTTCGCCGGAGAAATTTTTCTATCGAAAAATGTGCAAATGTAGCTTGCTGTCAAAACAAAAATATATATATGCTGGCTCGCTACCGCTCGCCAGGAAAATATTGACACCTGGATGGGGGTAAACGTCTTAAAACAGTAGGCTGAATGGGGCCGAATGGATACAAGCCAAAGAGAGAGGGAGAGAAAGAGAAAAAAGCGAGGTGGGCTCCCTTAAGAATCCAATATTGTTAGCTGTGAACGCTAATTTGAATCTCTCTCTCTCTCTCTCTCTCTCTCTCTCTCTCTCTCTCTCTCTCTCTCTCTCTCACATACACATACACACTCTCTCTCCCTCTCTCTCTCTCTCTCTCTCTCGTGTCCAAGTCTTCATTTACGGTAATTGCCGGAGGGACGGAGGGTGGGGAGAGAACCTTCTTCGCTATGCTTTCCTTCCACTGTACCTTACTCTCGGGTTAGCTATCTCTACTTGAATTAAGTCCTAACCACCTCGCTGTCTCGTAAGGTCTGTGTGGTCAGTGTATCAATGTAAATCTATGTCTCTCTCTCTCTCTCTCTGTTTAAATGCATTCAGAAAAGGCTAAACGTCAAACTTTCCTACTGCTTAAGAAAAGTATACAAGCATAATTGTCCTAAACATATAGAAATTCGAACATACAGTATGTAGAGCGTATTTTCTATCCTTTAAGGGGGTACTGTTTGGTTTTTGGTCTATATATATTTATTAATTTATCTTTTTAGTTTCCTCGCTAGACCCCTATCAAGCTTAGAAAAACATCCCCTAGACCCCCTTTCAAGTTAAATGTGTAAATTTTTTGGTAGAAAAATGTCCCGGCCGAAGGCCGATTCCTTCTAAAATTAGAGGCTCGCTATCACTCGCCAGGAAAAAATCGACACCTAAAGGGCACGAAAGATCTTGATATTGACGACAAAATGAGGCGAAAAGTCTCTAAAACGCCAAACTAACGGAACGAATGTCTTAAAAAACTAATATGCTAAACATGAGGGAGAAGGGGGTCCAGAAAAAGCGAGTACTACCCCCTTAAGTACTTTCCAGTTAATACTATCTGATCCAACGTCTTGAGGGGCATTTTGAATATTTTGTTTATTTATTGAGAGAACTATATCCCTTTCAGTACCTGCGACGTGAGTTATATTTTATTTTAGCTATATTTAGATGATATTATGCAGCTTAGGAAGGATCTCTGGTAGTTTTAAAGGTTGGGTGAGATAGTTTGAAGCCTTATTATTGCTATATGTACTTCCTAAGCTGAATACAAGTGTCTAATAATTGCCAGAATAGGATCAAAAGAACGTCCCTGGTACTGAATGGGATATAGCCTACCTCTCAATGCTAGAGGTCCTTCCAAAACTGTAGAAAATCGCCTAATATAAGTAAGAATAGAGTTAAAAGAGACGTCAAGTTATGAAAAGGGTTACAAATTGCCGGGAAAATGTGGCGATTTTAACATCTTTCGCCCCATTTCGTTGTCAATTTTAAGACCTTTCGTGACATTTAGGTGTCATTTTTTTCCTGGCTCGCGATAGAAAGCCTGTAATTTTTAGAAGACGGGATTTTTTTTACCGAAAAATGTACAAATTTATCTTGAAGGAGGGTCCAGGGGGTGTTTTTCTAAGCTTGATGGAGGTCTAGCGAGGAAACAAAAACAATTCATAAAGAAATGGCAAAATCGACCCAAAAGAAAACCATCTCCATTTAAAAGAGACGCCAAGTTCCTAAAAGGGTTACAAAATGGCGGATAAAGTGAGTCAGTCAGTGAGTGGTCCGTTTTCTATTAGTAGTGAGTTAGTGAGTGGTCCGTTTTCTATTAGTAGTGAGTTAGTGAATGCTCCGTTTTCTATTAGTAGTAAGTTAATGAGTGTTCCGTTTTCTATTAGCAGTGATTTAGTGAGTGCTCCGTTTTCTATTATACTCAAACCATTATATGAGCGACCCACAGTCCTCCATTCTTGGCGAACCTTCGATCCTTTCGCCGCACGGGCTTCTGTAAACACATTAGCAGCTGATATTGGACAGTTTGGTATATCGGTATATATATATATATATATATATATATATATATATATATATATATATACAGGGTGTTTTAAAACAACTCTGCCAGAGTATGACGACCACATTGATAAAAATATATAATACGCATATTTCTATTCTATTTTTACCAAATATATATTGTAACGGAGATAAATGGTTATTTAGAAATGTAGCAAAACAGGGTTCTGAGCTCAGCACAAAACATATGATACATAATATGAATGATTACCAAGTAAAAAAGGTAAAGAGGAGATAATTATCTAATGATCTAATCTCATATGAATAATTACAAAATCAAAGTAACATAAAATTGGTAATGATATTTTGCAATTAGAAGAAAACTGCTAAGTATTATAATCCAAGTAGCGTAAAAAGATATGCACCATTTGTAACGATGACCAAGAGGTAAAATAGTGAATCTCAAGTCTGGGTCAGGTATCCGAACACTGCTATTGGTAATTTAATCGTTCGTGAAACTGTTTGAATGGGAAAAAATTGTTCCTGCGCAATTTACTGTTTCAATACAAATACCTCATTACGTTACTATTATCACAGAGTACTAACGAAATATGTCTATCAGTTTTATGGTTGAAGTTTGACGATTTCGATTTTACGTATCTGTAGACATACAAGTATACGGTGTTCACTAATGAATATTTAAAATCATCTAATGGTACCCAAAACAAACAATTTACGTCACTTGGACTTAACGAGTATAAAATAACAAGGGCAGAGGCACACCTAAATAACGACAATCCATATTTATGTGATATTATAAGGTAAATAAAATCACTATTACAGAAGATAGCACCATGGCCGAGCAGATGATTAAACACATGAGAAGATTCGTTATGCCTCCAAAGCTTCGAAGAAAAACTCGAACTGGGATGGGAGGCAAGAGGTAGGCTATTTGGGGGGGAGGGGGGGACACTAGCCCGTGTTCGGATTATAGCTCATACCTGGGTGTCACTAATTATTTTACTCTATGCGGTTTAAATCATTAATGGTATATTATTTTGCATTTTGTCATTAGATAATCTTCTTCGTTATTGTATTTACTAATTAGCAGATAATTAGCCATTGTTGTTTTGTTTTATATATATACCCCTGTATATATCTCTTCTCTCTCTCTCTCTCTCTCTTCTCCACCTATCAATCTATATGGCTATCTATCAATCTACCTGTCTTAGATATGCAGGAATGCCAACACTTTAATTTTTAGCAAATAATTAGATACCGTAGATAGATAGATAGATAGACATATAGATAGATGGATAGGTGGAGAGAGAGAGAGAGAGAGAGAGAGAGAGAGAGAGAGAGAGAGAGAGAGAGAGAGAGAGAGAGAGAAGAATTATATATATATATATACAGTATATATATATATATATATATATATATATATATTTTTTTTTAAAGAGACAATGAACGGAGGAAGGAAAAACACAGATAAAACAAAAAAGGTCCATGTGCCTAAAGGCATCCTACATTCATAAAATGTTTGTAACAACTGGATTTAAACTGTTGTAGATTGTAAGTTTGTGGAAAGCAACTCGAGGGAAGTGAATTCCAAAGAGTAGTAGTTCTGGTGATAAATGAATTTTGATAAGCAGAAGTTCTGCATTGTGGAGGAGAAAGTGTAAATTCATTGGCGCTCTCAGCTGCCCTAGTTCTACGGGGAAAGATGTGGAGAGGCGGCACAATTGAAGCAAGTTCCTCGGAACAATTGCTGTGAAAATATCTGTAGAATAATGCAAGGGATGCAACGTTTCTTCGTATGGATAATGTAGGAAGGTCCTGTGTGATTGCAGGGTTATTGATTAATCTAATAGCTTTATTTTGAATTTTGTCCAACTGCCTCAATGCAACCACTCCACTTCCACTCCACAGAGGTGAACAGTAATCCATCTGAGAACGCACATGACTTTTATATATTACGACCAACTGCTCGTCAGATAAGAATTCTTTAACTCTGTACAGGAGTCCCAGTTTTTTAGAGGCATTCTTAGCAATGTTTCTAACATAATGTGTCCATCTCAGGTTAGTAGTTAATGTTACACCGAGAATGTCAATACTAGGGGAAGTGGGAATATTTACATCATTACAAAATATATGAGAGTCAGTGAGATTCTGTCGGTTAGAAAATTGAATGTACTTGGTTTTCTGTGCATTAAAGGAAACTAGATTCTTTTGTCCCCATTCATTAATTCTAGAAAGGTCCTGGTTCAGAGAAATTGCAGTGTTTATTTTTGAATTTGTAAGATCGGGTTGGGTGAAAGAATGGGTAAATGTGAAGGAACTGTGGAGTATTGAGTCATCTGCGTAGGAATGTATTGGATTATGAGTGGTAGATATAAGATCATTGATATGAATGAGGAACAGAGTTGGGGCCAAAACTGATCCCTGGGGAACACCAGCATTTATTGAGTGAAATTGAGAATAAAGGCCATCTACCATTACACATATTTTTCTGTTATAAAGATAAGAAGAAATTAGTGGAACTAATGATGCTAGGCCGTAGTGTGACATCTTCGACAATAAGGATTGATGCCAGACTCTATCAAATGCCTTTGATATATCCAGTGCTATTGTATGTGTTTCACCATGTTGGTCTGTAGCTTGGTTGATTTGATGCGTAAGAAGGCAAAGCATGTTTGCAGTTGATCGACATCGTCTAAAACCATATTGCCTATCACTCATTAATTTATTATTCTCAAGATGCTTAATTATGTGATTATTTAATATAATTTCAAAGACTTTACCAAGAGTGGAAGTTATAGCTATTGGTCTGTAGTTTGATGGATCTGCAGAAGCACCTTTTTAGGAACTGGATGGATGTTTGCTTCTTTCCAGGATACTGGGAAGCATGAGGTATGAGTACACAGACGGAAATTTGTTGCCAATACAGGAGCGAGCACCAAGGAGCAATTCTTAAGTAGTATTGGAGGAATTTCATCTGGACCAAGAGCCTTATCTACTGAGAGATTCTGCAAAATAGTTTTGACATGTCTGGTGTGGATCTTAAGGGGACCAGATGCTTTGTACTCGGAAAAGTAGTGAGGGAATTTCAGGCGAATTAAAATTAAGTACAGGGACATCTTGATTTATTTCATCTAAGGTTGAGTTGGTGGAGAAAATATCCGCAAGAAGGTTAGCTTTACCTCGTGGGTCACTTACAAGATTGCCAGTCGGAGATTTTAATGGTGGAATGGATGAAACAGTAGTGAAGATGGATTTGAATGAGTTAAGAGTAGACCAAAATATTTTGTTATCATTTGGATTATTTAGAAGTTTATTTGCCTGCTTGTGGAGAAAGTTTGATTTAGTTAGATTTAATACAATGTTGGCAAGATTTCTGATGTTTCTAAAGTAATTAAAGGCTTCATGTGTTTTTTATCTTGTGTATGCATTATTGGCTATTGCTTTTTGTTCAGTTACTCTAGCATAATTATCGTCAATCCATTTAGGTGAATTATCTTTTACTGTACTTTTGATGAGGAATAAAAGTTTCCATTCCAATTTTTATAAAATCTTGTATGTGGCTCAAGATGGAGTGTTCATCATTAGAAGAAAAAAAAAGAGGTCCAGGGAATATCAATAAAGAAATCTTGAAGACCCTCCCAGTGTGCCCTATCGTAATGCCATTTAGTCACCAAATGAGGTTCAGAGTGGGAAGGTGTGGTAGGTGATAGACAGGTGGCATGTATCAGACAGTGATCAGAAGATCCAAGTGGGGACCTCACTTTAACATCATAATTTTCTGAATTGGTTGTTAAAAATAAGTCCAGTAGGTGGGAATTATGATCAGGATTATCTGGTACACAGGTGGGTTGGTTGACTAGTTGAGTGAGATTAAATGAGTCTGCAAATAGCTCACATTCAAGACCAGCATCATCAGTCCTGGCTGAATGAGTGAGCCATTCAACATTATGGACATTAAAATCACCCAACACAGTGATTTCAGAAGAAGCATTTAAGTTGAGGACACTGAGTTGTGAGGATAGAGAATCAAAAAGACTTTGCTCTGGAAGAGTATTTGGGGAACGGTAGATGCAACATATGTATTTAAATTTACCAGCAGAAATTAATTTGTATATAGAATAATCAAAATAGGGACAACTGAAACCAGTAACTTCCTCCAGGGCAACTTCAGGTTTTGCGAAGCAACATACACCTCCTTTAGGTCTGAAATTTTGGAGCAGTTGATAACCTGGAAAATTAAATCTAGATGTGTCAGATGTGGATGTTACTTGAGTCTCTGTCAAAAAAAAGGAGAGTAGGGGTTTCTGCTTGAAGAAATTGGTGTACAGAATTGATGTTAGAGCGAAGTCCCCTTATAGTGCTAAAGAAAAAGCTGCACCGACGAGCAGCTTTGGGATGTTGCAATGCTGTTGACGACCGGGAGGGCTCTGGGTCGATGACCTAACCCTGCCGGGGGTGGATATCCGAGGGACCACCAGGTTTGTTCTTAACAATTGTACTGCCATGATTTATAAGGTATATGAGGTCCTTCCTAATTTGAACAAATTCACTTCGGTGTGTTTACTTTATCTAATGATTAATTAATAGAAGTATATTGAATGAGGGAAGAAGAGAGAATGAGAATGAATATGGGAGGTGAAAGAGGTCATATATGCTTATCAAGCAAACTGTCCAACATCAGCTGCTAATGTGTTTACAGAAGCCTGTGCGAAAGGAAGGATGGAAAGGATCGCAGGGTCGCCAAGAATGGAGGACTGTGGGTCGCTCATATAATGGTTTGACTATAGCAGTGAGTTAGTGAGTGCTCCATTTTCTATTAGTAGTGAGTTAGTGAGTGCTCCGATTTCTATTAGTAGTGAGTTAGTGAGTGCTCCGTTTTCTATTGGTAGTGAGTTAATGAGTGCTTCGTTTTCTATTAGCAGTGAGTTAGTGAGTGCTCCATTTTATATTAGCAGTGGTTAGTGAGTGCACCGTTTTCTATTAGTAGTGAGTTAATGAGTGCTTCGTTTTCTATTAGTAGTGAGTTTGAGTGCTTCGTTTTCTATTAGCAGTGAGTTAGTGAGTGCTCCGTTTTCTATTTGCAGTGAGTTAGTGACTTCTCCGGTTCTATTAGTAGTGAGTTAGTGAGTGCTCCATTTTCTATTCTATTAGTAATGAGTTGGTAAGTGCTCCGTTTTCTATTAGTAGTGAGTTAGTGAGTGCTCCAGTTTCTATTAGTAGTGAGTGCTCCGTTTTTTATTAGCAGTGAGATAGTGAGTGCTCCGTTTTCTATTAGCAGTGAGTTAGTGAGTGCTCCGTTTTCTATTAGAAGTGAGTTAGTGAGTGCTCCGTTTTCTATTAGCAGTGAGTTAGTGAGTGCTCCGTTTTCTATTAGCAGTGAGTTAGTAAGTGCTCCATTTTCTATTTGACAGAGGGTTAGTGGAAGGCGCCTGGGGCATACATACTCCAGTCTCGGAGGGGGGGGGGGGGAGCAGTATTGAAAAATACACTGGTAGGCAAGCGGGAAAGAAGGCACACACACGCACGCACACACACACACACATACACACACATACACACACACACGCGCACACACACACACACACACACACGCGCGCACACACACACACATATATATACACACATTATTTGAAGAGGAAAGGGGACCGCCATGATTCTCAAGCATTCACACTTACTTGCACACACACACACACACACACACACACACACACACACACAGATATACACACTGCACTGTATATGTATATAATATACACACAATTGATTCGTATATGCAGGCATAGCTATAAGGGTAGCGTCCGCCATGTATTTCAAAATGATCTGATCGTGTTCATTTTCTTACAGATGATAGATACCACTTCTAGCAACAACATATCCAAAAATGAATAAATTTGGATGAATAGTTTTGTCGCTACCTCGGATTGTCGCATTTTGGCCAAATTTTCAAAACCTAAAAACTAAAACACTTTTGGTCCAATCTACATCAAAAAAATACCATTGGATAGAGGAACAACAATGCAATACAATGTACAGAGGGATTTTTGATACACCTTATAGTTTTTTATTAATATCTTTTTTTGTTTTTTTATATATTTAAACAGTTTCAAGCCTCCTGTCAAAAACGTTATGGGTTTATCAAAAATTCCTCAGTTCATTCTACTGCATTTACTCTCCTCTTTCCAATGTTTTTTTATTAATTAAAATCGGACCAAAATTACGACAGTTTTTAGGTTTTTTGTTCGAATAATTATAGTTTTGAGAAAAAGGCGAAAAACTAAATTTATCCATTACCCAACGATTCCTCTCTCAAATGACGATTTATTGCATCTCTTTGTTCTTTCTTGATTGATTTGATACATGTTCTGGTACTAAGATCCAGTGCAATTTACTATACCACACTATACACATAATTATACACTATACCACATATACAGCGTAAGTAAGGTGGTGCATAATGGGGGGGGGGGGGGGCTGTATTTACGGTAATTTTTATTTTACGAGTCTAAAATTTTGCCAGGAGATGCCTAGAGTGTTGCCCTCACGGGAGCAGTGAAAATCTCAATTTCAGATTTTTCAACTTGCACCTCTAATACCCCATGGCGGACGCTCTCCTTGTCAGACATTCATACTCCTTTCACGCCGTGGTGTAGTTGATTAAAAGCTTGGACACACATTCTGAATGTCGGAGGTTCGAGTCCGGCTGCGAGTATATAAACATTTATTAGTTCACGTGTATTTGTGATATATATATACAGTATATATATATTTTTTGTTCTATGTGAATGAGGGAGACAAAAGGCATAACTGCCTACAGTGAGTGCCTCCCCCAGTTTTGAAAGAATGACAAGGCCAAAATCAAGGGACGTTCGAGCTAAAATGCCTGGACACCCGGCGTTTGAAGCAATTTAAGTCATAGGAAGAGGGAAAAACTGATTCTGGGAGAGAGTTCCAGAGCTCAGTAGTTGAATAGAAGAAAGTCTGAGAATAGCGTTTCACTATTGGGTTGGAGAGTTGTACAGAGTAGGGGTGGGATTGTGTTGCAAGGCTGGTACTACGTACCCTACGTAGGGGAGGTGGTATCCACTGGGAAAGCTCCGAGGAACACTGATATTGTAGTAGCGATAGAATAGCGAGAGAGATGCAACATTGCGACAAAGAGAAAGAAATTGCAGAGAGTTGGTGATTAGATGGGAGTTAATGATACAAAAGGCTTTCCTTTCTACTTTGTCTAGGAGTGCGGTGTGAGAGGATCCTCACCATACATGTGAACAATACTCAATACAAGGACGCACTGTGCCCCTGTACAGAGCAAGAAGCTGCAAAGGGGTAAAGACCCCTTGAAGCGGTTGAGCACACCCAGCTTCTGGGAGGCTGCCTTAGCAAGACTGGTAACATGGTCCTTCCAATAAGAGCAGAAGAAAAATAGACACCGAGAATATTGACAAAAGATGAAGGATTGATTTTTGTATTGTTGAAGAATAAGGGATAGTCCTCTGGAGGTTCCTGATGGGTAGTAAGATGAATACATTGGGTCTTGGGAGCATTAAATGCAACTAAGTTTTCTCTACCCCAATTGAAAATAGTAGCTAGATCAGAAGATAAGTGTTATATGGCTTCATTACGTTTGATTTTGAGGGATTCCTGGCTGGGGCGTTCTGGAAAACTAATTGAGTAGTGTAAGGTAGAGTCGTCTGCATATGAATGGATGGGACTGGATGTACAGTTGAGAAGATAATTTATGAAAATTAGAAAGAGAATAGGAGATAGGACAGAACCCTGAGGAACACCGGAGTTGATAGGATAAGGAAGTGAGCGATGGTTGTCCACAACCGCAGCTATGGAATGGCCGGAAAGGAAATTAGAGACAAAGGCATAGATGGAGGGATAGAAACCGAAGGATGGTAGTTTGGAAATTAAAGATTTGTGCCAGACTCTATCGGAGGCCTTCGATATGTCTAGTGCAACATAAAAAGTCTTACCGAAGTCCCGAAAGTTGGACGACCAAGAGTTAGTAAGATATGAAAGAAGATCACCAGTAGAACGACCCTTAAGGAAGGCATACTGGCGATCTGAGAGTAGATTATGAGAAGAGAAATGCTTAACACATTTGGAAGCAAGAATAATTTCAAAAACTTTAGAGATACAAGAGATGAGAACAATTGGACGATAGTTGGAGGGTTGAGAGCGTTCACTCTTCTTTTCGACAGGTTGAATGAGAGCAAACTTCCAGCAAGAAGGGAAGATGTTAGAGGAAAGACAGAGACGAAAGAGTTTTATATATACTGTAGATATATATATATATATATATATATATATATATATATATATATATATATACTGTATATACCGGTATATATATATATATATATATATATACCGGTATATATAAAACAAAAACAAATATATATAAATAATCTATTAACGTGGCATCCGCTTCTCTTTATATGTCTGTACCTTCTAGTAAATGGGCGTGACGATGTCTTGTTACAATTAGTATCTCTTTGAAATGGACTACAGGGTTTTTGAGATAGTAACTGTTCCTTGTCACGCCTCGTAACTCACTCTCTCTCTCGGCTGGGAACCTGGGCAGCTGAATATTTGAAGAGGAAAGGATATCGTCATGTTTCCCAGCATTCACACTTACTTACACACACACACACGCACACACACACACTATTTCTTAACCTTCACGATGGAACATACCCACATACTTCCTCATACACACACAAATGTACACTTATACATACACACACACCCACACATACTGCATATACATCCACACACACACATGCACTTGCCTGGAGGACAATTTTACACGAATACATTTCCTGTTAAGGCTTGGAGGAAAATATGATACGACTTATATTTCAATGAGAGAGAGAGAGAGAGAGAGAGAGAGAGAGAGAGAGAGAGAGAGAGAAGAAACATATATCCAGTAATATCTGTTCACATATATATATTTATGTAAAATGAACTTCAATATATTTGCCCCATTCGCTTGGCCATTTTAGGACCATTCGCCCCATTTATATATCAATATCAAGACCTTCCGTGCCATTTAGGTGTCGATTTTAACCAGGCGAGCGAAAGTGAGCCTGTAATACAAGAGAATTATAATGACTAATGTACACATTCATCTCGAAAGGGGACCTTGGGCGAAATGTTTAAAGCTTGATGGAGGTCTAAGGACAAAACTAAAAAATATTTATAAATAAAACAGAATAAATATATATATATAAACAAATAAATAGATAGATAAATACAAAATTTCCCCTTAAGGGGAGATGGGAATATTTATTTCCTCACACACACACACACACACACATATATATGTATATATATATAAATATATATATATACAGTATATAATTATGATTCTATCATATTTTTTAGTTTCCTCCCCAGACCTCCATCAAGCTTAAAGAAAAAAACCCAAGACCCAATTTATCAAGATAAATTTCCAAATTTGTTGATAGAAAAATGTCCCTGCCGAAGCCAGTTCCTCCTTAATTACAGGTTCGCTATCGCCAGGAATAAATTGACACCTAGATGGCACAAACAAACAAGTCTTAATATTGACAAAAAATGAGGCAAAAGGTCTTGAAATTGCCTAACTAATGGGCCGAAAGTCATAAAAGCTAAAAACTAATAGGGCTAAACATGAGGAACAAGGGTGGCCAGAACAACGACCCATCTCCTCTTAACATATTACATACCGCATCGTTTAGAGATTAACACTAAGGATATCTGAAAAACAAACATTTATAAATAATACATTTTATTAATTGCATCCTATTAAGGGGGTAGTGTTTGGTTTTTGGTCTATATATTTATGTATTTATATATAGTTATGTATTTATATAGTTATGTATTTATATAGTTATGTATTTATATAGTTATGTATTTATATAGTTATGTATTTATATATATTTTACTTTCCTCGCTAGACCTCCATCAAGTTTAAAAAAACACTCCCTCCCTAGACCCCCTTTCAAGATAAATTTGTACATTTTTCGGTAGAAAAATGTCCCGGCCGAAGGCCGGTTCCTTTTAATATTAGAAGCTCGCTATCGCTCGTCAGAAAATAATCGACATATATTGGGCACGAAAGGTTTTAATATTGACAAAAAATGAGTCGAAAAGTCTCAAAATCGTCAAACTAACGGATCGAACGTCTTAAACCCTTAAAACTAATATGCTAAACATGAAGGAGAAGGGGGTCCAGAAAAAGCGACTACTACCCCTTAAGTAACTCACAATTATTACTTATTAACCCCTTCAGTAACTTTGACGTCCTTTTCATTATATTCTGGCAACTATTAGACGGTTTTATTCAGCTTAGGAAGGACGTCACACAGTTAAAAGGCTACAGACATTCTCATTAAATCCCTTTAGCCACCACAGATCCTTCCTAAGTTGCAAAAATTCGTCTTTATGTAGCCGAAATCAAATCAACAAAAATCGCCGGTACAAAAGGGGTTAAGGAACAAGTCAAATTAACCTAATTATATCAATAAACTTATCAATAACACATTAATTATACATGTATATATATATATATATATATATATATATATATATATATATATATATTCTCTTTTAAACAGACGAGGTTAAAGGCAATAGCAGTTTCAGCATTTAGTATTTTATTGTTACAGCTTTCAATATTTCTAACAATTTTCCTCTGGGGTTCAGAGATGAGGTACAACAGGTTAGCAAAATTCATGGTGGATCCAACGTTTCACAAGTAAACATCTTGCATCTTCAGGGAATGGGCAGGTAATGATTAGAATAAGGACAAAGCAACATATTTATACAAAATTCGAGGATCAAGAATAGGTAGGTGGGCGGAGCTACTGGGTGTGGGGTGGCTGTTCATTGGTGGAAGGCAGTCTATTCGCGAGACGGGCACTAAATCTTATCGGTGGTTGGTTGTTGGCTGTGGGTGGCTGTGATTGGTTGGTGTTGTCAGTAGTGTGCTGATCGCGGAAAGGTACGGGAGGGGGGCACAGGGCGAGAGGAACGAGGGCAGTATGCCTGTAGCGCTTGCCTGAAGGAAGAATTTGAAGGTCTTGTGTTTGGTTGTTGATGCTGGGGTTGAGCGTTTGGATATATAGAGCTTCTAAAATAGCTAGTCTTCTGGGGTCTGATTCTTTGTCGAGTATGGTAGTTTGTTTGTCTAGGTCGGCGCGAGTTAGGGCAAGATGGTGGGGGGCTTGATAGTGATCTTTTATAGCGCCAGATTGAAGGTGGAGGGTTAGTCGACGGGAAAGGCGAGTCTGTGTCATTCCAACATAGGATAGGGGTCCACAGTCCCCAGAGGTGCAAATATGCTGGTATATCACATGATCGTCTTTCGGTTGGTTGGTGGAAATGGGGCGGTTACGGAGGACAAGGTTGGAGGTCTTAGGAGATTTGTAGTAAATAATGAGTTTTATTTTATTGTCAGGGTTGGTGGGGAGGACGTTTTTGTGAATTATTTCTTTCATAATGGATTCGTCTGTTGTGTGGTCGGAAGATATGTAGTTTCTGTAGAAAAATGTAATGTCATTGGCCGGGTTGGTGCTAGGGGGGTCTTGTTTGTACCATTTTTCTAGGTGGTGGTTGATGGCATTGGTGACGTCAGTGTTGGAATACCCATTGTTGACTAGGACCTGGGTGAGCCTTTCCAATTCATTGTGTGTGTCATTCCAGGTGGTGCAATGGGTGAGGGCTCTCCTGACATAGGCGGCGATGGTGGACTGATGGTATCGTTTAGGGCATTCACTTTCCCCATTAAGACATTGGCCATTGTTAGTAGGTTTGGTGTACACCGTAGTTTTGAAGCCGTGGTCGTGGAGGGAGACAAGGAGGTCGAGGAAGGGTAGATGACCATCGGTGGTTTCTTCGTATGTGAAGTTGAGTCCGGAGGCGGCCATGAAGCGCTGCTGGAGGTCCCTGAGTTCGCCCAGGTCCTTCACCCGCACGAAGATATCATCGATGTACCTGCAGTAGACAGTGGGCCGGTGGGCAGCCAGGAGTTCCTCTTCGATAGTTCCCATGAAGAAATTGGCGAACAGGACCCCCAGGGGGCTTCCCATCGCTACACCGTCGATTTGCTGGTACATATTCCCGTGGGGGCAGAGGAAAGGGGACTCCTTGGTACAAAGTTCCAAGAGCGTCTTCAGGGCCTTCTCCGGGTGCCTTCTCGCCCTGTGCCCCCCTCCCGTACCTTTCCGCGATCAGCACACTACTGACAACACCAACCAATCACAGCCACCCACAGCCAACAACCAACCACCGATAAGATTTAGTGCCCGTCTCGCGAATAGACTGCCTTCCACCAATGAACAGCCACCCCACACCCAGTAGCTCCGCCCACCTACCTATTCTTGATCCTCGAATTTTGTATAAATATGTTGCTTTGTCCTTATTCTAATCATTACCTGCCCATTCCCTGAAGATGCAAGATGTTTACTTGTGAAACGTTGGATCCACCATGAATTTTGCTAACCTGTTGTACCTCATCTCTGAACCCCAGAGGAAAATTGTTAGAAATATTGAAAGCTGTAACAATAAAATACTAAATGCTGAAACTGCTATTGCCTTTAACCTCGTCTGTTTAAAAGAGAATCTATTACCTGGCTATACTAACATATATATATAGTTAGTTATTTTAGGGAGTCCTGTCTTAGCCTCAATATTTCTGCTCAGTAAAATATGGCATAATTATATAACATACTACAAGAAGTTTTAAAAAATATATAAATACATGGAGTACAACAATACGATACCAGTCTATCTACATAGATGAGGATCTCACCTGTACAATCTCAAAGTTTGTTGACGATACAAAAATTGCCAATAGCGTACTCTCAAAAGAACAAGTTGACATTATGCAACACAATCTAGATAAGTTGTCACGTTGGGCTTAAATTTGGCAAATGAGTTTCAATGCGGATAAATGTAAAGTACTACATATCGGATACCAAAATGAGAAAGTAAACAATTCGATGAATGGCACTCAGCTTAAGACTCAAGCCGCAGGGCCCCACATATGTCGGGTGAGAGAACCATGGCCAAATCAGCGGGGCCAGACAATATCAAGGTGGGATAATGAGCACATTATCAGCTCTGAGAGAGAGTCCACGCGTTGGGAGGGCGATAGGTGGGCTCTGACCACTCTGCATGGACCTAGTCCCGTCACCGAGGTAACCTCTGCATCATATGTTACGCTGGCCAGCTTGCCAGAATGTACTCGTACTCGCTAGCGCTCGCCAGGGCAGTGAAATGGGCTATAATAATCGTAGAACGATGTTCTTTCTTTCTTAGTATTCATGTCACAGACAGATCAGTGTTTGTCTTTATTCTTGTCTGTGACACTTGGAAGTATTTTATATCATTGATAGAGTTATAAGATATGTAGTGTGAATTGCAAGGAGAGAGAGCGAGGGAAGCAGCGAGGTGGTAGTATGTGCGTGTGTATGTACGTGTGCATTCCTTTCTTGGGCGGGGCCACCCGCTCGTGATTGGATGGCGGGCCTGGCGTGTCATATGACGCCTGCTCTTCATGTCGTAGTGGTCTGTGATTGGAGGCCGCTGTCTTAGCTCGGTGGTGGGGGGCTCCTTCCCGCGTCTCTCCTTAGAGCTTGGTATGTTGTGCTTGGTCCTAGATGTCCCTTGCATTCTGTCCCCAATCTAACCCTCTTTACTGCTTTTCGCTCTCTGAACTCCTTCTTTCCAATACTTCTCATCTTTATTCATTTATCCATCCCTTCTAGTTCTACATACGACTTCCATAGTCGGCCAGTCGTATTACCAGCACCAGTTCTCACATATATGTTTTGCACTAGCTTTAGGGATTATTAGAGTCATAGTCACATGGTATCATAGTATTGGGTGCTTCTAATTATTGGGTTGTTCTTTCCTACCATTTAATGCTAGACAGTGGAGGGTATCTTTGGTCGTTGTCCGAGTTATGTATATGGCAAGTCAGAGCCTGTACGACTTCGACGGAGCCAGGTAGCCTGTAACCCTTGTGCATATTTTTCCTTTGCGAGCGTAGCAGTATACAAGCGAAGGGCTTTTGCCTACTCTTGCTTGTATGCTTGCTACCTCATTTTGTTGACCTTTGTGGAGCGCCAGGGTAAACCAGCTACTTGAGATCTGGACTTACCAAGAGAGCCTCCTAGTCACTTAACGTAACATAAGGGAAATCTGTTCAGGGGAGACAGTAGGCTACGAGCATGGTTGCGCTCTGCCTAGGCTCCTTGTACCTTTTTTGCCGCTGCTAGACTTTATTAGTAGGAAAGACAGCATTGTGTTTATTAACTTTAACTGCTTATGCTTTAGGAAATATTCACGTATTATTTTAGCCTAGGTTGATGCATAGTGCACAACCCAGTTTGGCTGTTACGTTGGCTAAGGAAGTACTGTTTTTGAGTGGCTGTTATTAGTGCTGTCACAGAGTTGTTGCACTCCCTTGTTTTATATATATGTATCCTACTTGTTGGTGTATTTAAGATACACGCTTTGGTGTCCTGCCCCTGCATTATTTCTGTTCTATATTCGACGAGCATCTTAGAGCATCAGACGTTTTCAGAAGATTCCATATCTGTTTGCTGTAGGACTAGACTTCCAGTGTTTTCATAGAGCATTAAAGAGTTTAGTGTGGAGTTCAGACTCACACTAAAGTTAACATAAGCATATACTCCTTTATTAAATCTTGTCATAAGTTTATTTAAGCATTGTTATTTCTTGAGAGCATTTTGTTAACGTAAGTACTCCTGTTGTGAGTAGGCTTTGCCGTCACCGGAAAGCCTTTGTAGAAGTACACTTAACCCAGTTAATTGATACCCCGATATCCAGTAGATTAACTCTGGAGGGTGTAAGTGTTTTGTTCACCGGCTTAATAGTTCGAGGGTTTGGAATTAGCGTACCGTTGTTGCAGATCTAGCCTATCTTGTAGTCCAATATTAAGTGCCCTTGTTTATTTCGTAGTGCCGGTCGTAACACATATCACACCCCAGGCATCGCGAGAACAAAGAAAATCTGATGATATTACCGTATTTTAGGGAATTTCCCCTCGTGTTCCACGAACGTTACAAGAGAACCCGGGGTCGTACAAGGATGATTCAGGTGTCAATGGAAAGCTCTATTATCGCCCTTTCACGGATACATAATTGTATTACGCTCTGGCTCTTGTTTATGCATGAAAAAGAGCATGGAATGAAGCTCGTTTAGGGTAAATATGCCCGCCACACAGGTAGTAGAAGTTACAAACACCCCCGTCCGTAAGGGGTTAAGAGTTTAGACAGAGAAACTGATCTGGGAGTAACAATATCGAGTAACCTAAAATCGAGTCAATAATGTTCAGAAGTTGTTAGGAAGGCAAACAGAATAATTGCCTTTATATGCAGGTCATTTGAGCATAAATCCAAAGAAGTTATCCTAAGTGTTTACAATTCCTTAGTCCAACCTCTTCTGGAATACAGCGTTCAATCCTGGTGCCCTTATTACCAAAAAGATATAGACAAGCTAGAACGAGTTCAACGTAGAGCTACCAAAATTATACCTAGCCTAAAGAACAAACCATACGAGGAGCGTCTTAGAGAACTAAATCTATTTCCTTTAACCCAACGCATATTAAGAGGCGACTTAATTCAAATGTTCAAAATCATCAAAGGCATCGACAATATGAACTGTAGTAAGTACTTCACTATCGACCAATCTAATTTCACGCGGGGAAACGGGTGCAAAATTATTGGTAAATCTTTTAACTCACACGAATCTAAGAATTTCTTCTTCAATCGGGCTTCCCCGAGACTTTATAGACTGCAGCACCGTTGATTCTTTTAAACTTCGCCTAGACAAATATCTTGCATCAAACCCGCTACTCACTGCGTTTGTAAATGAATAACTTTATTATATTCCTCCCACAGATTCATCAAGGATTATTGCGTATATATATATTACTAGGACGTTACTCTCTTTTTCCCCGAAAGATCACTTATAACTGTGTTATGTTACTAACCAATCTGTCCCCTACAAACTTCCTAATCCTGCCACGGACATTAGTTCCAGGGCAGTAGTTCCCTTTCCAATGTTCCCCTACCCACTCTAAACCACTGTTTGGCCATTTGATCCTCAGTGTTTTGGAGGACAAGCAGCCTAGAGGGGTCCCAAGACATGTTGTTGCTTGATTTCCTTTGTACTCCTTTGTACTCAGGGTTGGATTGTGGTATCGTGGTATCGGTAAGTAATTAATACATATTTAATACCATCAGACACTGAACTCTGAGTATCATTTATATCACTTATACTGTCTCGTACATCTAAGTCTTCACGTTCTTGATATCTTATATCTTGTTCATAAAAAAGTACCCCCTCCCCCCCGTTCTCTTATTCATACATACACACATAAACAAATCTGTCGGCTTCTCTTTATATATATTGTTACGAGGGGAGCCGGTGCAACCAGATGCTTACATAGCCTAGCCCACAGCACCGTACTACCCTGCAACAGACACGCTCTTAATATCTGACTCAAACACCAAGACACGCAGGTTCTCTAGGAAAAATGGTTATCTTCCTCTTTGCTCATTAAAGCAGTAACAAGGAGACACAAAAATATCTATTGTCCCCGAGTCTATTCCATAGTGCGTGTAGTATGCAAGAGAACTTCTAAGGTTATTCTATACTGCACCAACATTATCCCACCATACCACTACTAGACTCCCAGAACACTCTGTATCATGCCCAATCGCTTAGGAATTGAGAACAATACAAAGCAAAAACCCATGGAAAGTCCAGTACAATAAACCTCTGTGCCAAGCCTATTATCCCTAGCCTATGTCCTAATAATACACCGAGTGGCTCTCTTCAGCACAGCTCGGCGGTGGTGTTGTAATTGATAAACAACTTTAATGACTTATCGCTTACAACATCATCTGGGGTTAGCTCAATACACCTGAGTACAATGGGGACAACCTCACCTAGTAACAGCCTCTACCCGTAGTCCCTGACTGCACCAGATGTATTGTTGTTAAAAACACAGATAAAACAAAAAGGTCCATGTGCCTAAAGGCATCCTCCATTCATAAAATTTTTGTAACAACTGGATTTAAACATTTATTGATTGTAAGTTTGTGGAAAGCAATTCGAGGGAAGTGAATTCCACAGAGTAGTAGCTCTGGGGATAAATGAATTCTGATAAGCAGAAGTTCTGCATTGTGGAGGAGAAAGTGTAAATTCATGGGCGCTCTCAGCTGCCCTAGTTCTACGGGGAAAGATGTGGAGAGGCGGCACAATTGAAGCAAGTTCCTCGGAACAATTGCTCTGAATATATCTGTAGAATAATGCAAGGGATGCAACGTTTCTTCGTATGGCTAATGTAGGAAGGTCCTGTGTGATTGCAGGGTTATTGATTAATCTAATAGCTTTATTTTGAATTTTGTCCAACTGCCTCAATGCAACCACTCCACTTCCAGCCCACAGAGGTGAACAGTAATCCATCTGAGAGCGCACATGACTTTTATATATTACGGCCAACTGCTCGTCAGTGAAGAATTCTCGAACTCTGTACAGGAGTCCCAGTTTTTTAGAGGCATTCTTAGCAATGCTTCTAACATAATGTGTCCAGCTCAAGTTAGTAGTTAATGTTACACCGAGAATGTCAATACTAGGGGAAGTGGGAATATTTACATCATTAAAAAATATATGGAGTCAGTGAGATTCTGTCGGTTAGAAAATTGAATGTACTTGGTTTTCTGTGCATTAAAGGAAACTAGATTCTCTTGTCCCCATTCATTAATTCTAGAAAGGTCCTGGTTCAGAGAAATTGCAGTGTTTATTTTTGAATTTATAAGATCGGGTTGGGTGAAAGAATTGGTAAATGTGAAGGAACTGTGGAGTGTTGAGTCATCTGCGTAGGAATGTATTGGATTATGAGTGGTAGCTTAAACTACACAAGGCCCAAGGGTTGATATCCTGGGGAAGTTGGAAGCTGGCTGCCACCCAATAAAGGGTTGGATAAGACCCGAGTCATAGGATGCTGTGTGGTGGAAAAAGTTTAGCCTACCATATCACACACCCAGCAAGCTCAGTTCTCCAAGGCCTGACAAAAACAGAGATAAACAGTCCAGCCACCCAATCCCCCCAGTGATATCAACCATGAATAATATGCACATACAATGATGAATAACAATGCAGCAAAATAATGGAAAAGAACATGGAGAAATAAAAGGAGAAGCTTATATGCTAGATTGCCAAAGAATGAATGAATGCAGTAATTAGGATTAAACTGAAGATGTCAAAACAAAACAATATGCTCAATATGAATCCAGCCCTGCTATGCTCCAATCAAATCAAGAACCAAAAAGAAATATGCGGTATTCAAGGGACAACACGAAGCAAGCCTATCCAACACCAAACGGAGATGTTGAAAGAGCGAGAGCTACGACTGGAGTAAGCTCCTACACTCGCTCTAGTTCCAACGACCAGACGAGGGAGAGAAGGGGGAGCACCAGGCACCGCCAGAACATATAATTAACTAGGCAGCCTGGGCTCTCACTAGCAATACAAAGTAATCAAGTAAAACATAAGACAACATTGTGTAAACTTACGATAGACGAAAGAATTGCACAAAGGCTAAATAAACTAATTAATTATAGTAACAGCCAACCGGCCACACAGACTGCAGGCGCCGTCCAGCTAGCCACGAGGTCTAGCTAGCTATTAGCTTTGCACAGGGTCACCCCACCCTCCACAACAGGCCTTGCAACTATAACTCACTCACAAATTATATAGGCTACAAACTCATTTGGGAGTGACACCATGACACCCAGGGGGTAGTCTGTTGGTGCATCTTGAAACAACAGACTGTTCATACTTCAATAACACTACAAGACATACACAACTACAGTATTTTTAATATTTTTATAGTTTTTATATTTTTGTATTTAAATATCTTCTCCTATACCGAAACACAGCAACTCCTACTTTACGACCCTACGCTGGGCTACATACGGCAACCAACAAGCACCAGACGTAAACGTGCTAATCAAACCAAAGTAGGAGGCTACACCAACACTGACTGAACGACGAGGGTTCTCCTTAAAACATACCCTCCCGTGACAAACAATCAGCCATAACATTATCAGTGCCCTTAACATGCCACACATCCAAACTGTGATCCGGCAGCCAAACAACACCTGACACTGATAAACTGCCCAGTCCATCACAAGGCTGGCAAGGCTTCGCTCTCTCCGGCATCGGGACCTGCCAATAACCTTTCACTATTTCCACCTTAGTGATAAATGAGGCAGCCCCGATGCGGTCTATTGGGTCGTCAACTCTGGGTAATGGATAGGCGTGTGTCAGAAATAATGCACCAACACTACTGCAATCAACACAAAAACAGGTCTTGCCACTCTGCTCAGGTTGCAAAGTCACTGGCAAAGACCACTCACAATATCGCTTATCCCTCAGACCCTTCTCCAACATGTAGTCCAGCTCTGCGTTTAAGACAGGCTGTCGAGCAGGATTTATACGGTAGGGAGCCAACTTGAGCTTTTCACTGTCTCCAGCCTCTATGTCGGGTGCCACCCCGGACATCAGGCCTGGAGGATCAACAAACATGCGGAAGTACTGCCACAGCCTAGTAAACAACTCCTCTTGGCGCTTAGGAACAAGAGGTTGCAATTATCTCGAAAAACAACATTCTCATTGCCCTCCCACAACCCAGCTGGGACCGCAGCCTCTAAACTATAGTCTCCCTCCTTCTCCTCCTCCGTCCCTAATACAGCCAGGTCATGAGAGGAACAATCTGTACCACCTGTGTAGTCACTCTCACAGTTTATGAGTGCCAAGGCTTCCCTGCCGATACCGTACATACGCACCCCCGCATTCCTTGCGGCTACACCTGCCAGTGCAGCATCACCGCCTTCAGCGCCACGGCCAGATGCAGTCGGTCTATGGTAGGGCTGTTGCATTTTAATAGGGCAGCATTGGGAGGCTATGCGTCGGTCGGGCGTATCTATTACATAGTTAACCTCACCAATCTGCTTAATTTCCTGATACTGACCACCACCCTTAGCAGCCATGGGTCGACCCTGAACTGACAACCGTGCCAAAGCCTCGTCACCCACCTCGAACACCCTAGATTTAGCCTGTTTGTTACAATGGTCGCTCATCTTCGTGTTCATGCTGCTAACCGGGATAGCCTCCGGGTATCTAGTGGTAGTATCAATTAAAGTGTGCAAGTATTTATCTCCCGAACTGGTGGGTAACAAGAGAAAAACCATGACTATGACACGAGTCAATGGCAGTTCAACTGCAGGTGTAGGGATCAAAGGTGCCACGGGTATTCCTGGGTGGGGTTTTCCAACTACCTTACCAATATGACACATCAAAAAAGAAGCCACCGATGCATGCATATTAGGCCACCAAAAATGAGAATGTAGCCAATTAGTAGTCTGACATACCCCTAAATGACCCACCAGTGGTGCCACCTGTGTTAGCCTAACCAGCACTTCCCGGAACTGGGCAGGCACCACTAACTGCTCCTCCCCCAAGCCTGAGTTCGTATCCGGCTTCCACTGCCGATATAACAATGCCCCTTTCACAACAAATTTCTCTGCTTGACCGTTCTTCCCACCAGTCGTACCAACCTTCTTAAACAGGAGGCCCAGACTGGGGTCCTCTTGCTGCAACTTGCTCAGTTTATTTCTAGGTAACTCCATCAAGGTAGTTACCTCTGACCTCTCAAAAATATCAGAAGGTTGAGTCGGTTTCATTATGTCAGACTCCTCGTCCGGAATTAGGTTACCTCTACTAATCTCGGTAGCTTCACTGGGGTCAGCCAAGCCCACAGTTGCCTCCGGACCAGTGTCATCTAGTAGTGCATCATGGGATGGCCCGCACTCATGGCCGTCGGCCCCCGCATCCACTAAATCATCCACCTGTTGTGCCAAACGTGCCAATGATTGGGTCACTGCACCAACAGGGTAGATAGAGTCCATGTTATCTTTTTGCAAACAACCACCACCAGGGGGTACAAAAGCAGCCTCAGCGATGACTATAGGCGGCGGGAAAACTACTTCTCCTGCCAAGTCAGTCCAGAGCAAAAAGTCCACCCCCTCAACTGGCAGAGTGTCCACCATGGCCACCTTACACTCGGCAGTCAAAAGTGGGCACTCTAGGGTCACCGGGACTAAATCACAGAATTGTTCACTGTTGATGCCCCTGCACATTACAAACTCTCCCATGCTAATAGGTCCCCCTGTCAGGTTGTGACACATGGATTGTTGCTCACCAGTATCCCTAAGCACCTTGACAGGGTAAGTCTGCTCCCCAACCTGTACAAATCCATCATGTATGAATGGCCGACACCAATCAGGGGAAGTCTGGTTATGCTCAGGTGGTGATACCATCTGGGGCGGCAAAGTGCTTACTACCCTGCTTCGCGCTGGCCAACACTGGCCCCCAAACTCACCAGTACCTGGCTTGCCTTTCGCAGGCACCTCCCCTAATGTCGCCACCAACTGGACAGCCTTGGGTTCCTGGGTAGCCTTCCGTTTAGCACACTGAGGTTTAATATGCCCCCAGGTTGGCAATGCTTCGCCGGAGACATTTTTCTATTAATTTATGTACAAATTTAGCTTGCTCTCAAAACAAAAAATATATTATAAGAACATAAGAACATAAGAAAATGGGAGTCTGCAGAAAGCCGATTGGCCTAAGCAAGGCAGATCCCTGTCCCACACAACCCCAATTACAAAGCCCAATTATAGGCTGAACACTCTAATACCCTGAGGATCATCTTACCAAAACGGTTAGAGATTAACGCAGGATTACGGGGTCTGCAGAGCGCTGATTGGCCCAACCCTGCTGATCCCCCTTCACACCCAATCCTTCTTGTCCATATGCTTATCCAATTTTATCTTAAAGCTCCCTATCGTTTTCAATCCCACTATAGCACTTGGTAGTCCATTCCACCCATCTACAACTCTGTTACCAAACCAATATTTGCCTATATCTTTTCTGAAACGAAATTTATCTAGTTTGAAACCATTGGTAAGAGTTCTTTCGCTATCACTGAGCTTTAGTACATTTGTCATGTCCCCTTTGTTAATCCCACTAACCCACTTGAACACCTCTATCATATCCCCTCTAACTCTGCGTCTCTCTAACGAATGTAAGCCTAATTTCTTCAACCTTTCTTTATACGGAAGATTTCTAATATTATGGATAATTTTTGTCATTCTACGTTGTACTCTCTCCAATGAATCTATGTCCATTCTGTAATAAGGACACCAAAATTGAACAGCATAATCCATATGGGGTCTCACTAATGACAAGTAAAGTTTTAAGATAACATCAGCAGTTCTGTTACTCACACTCCTAGAGATGAACCCGAGAATCCTGTTTGCCTTGTTTCGAACGCTTATACACTGTTGTCTAGGCTTCAAATCATTGCTAACAAACACATCTAGATCTTTCTCACAATTCGAGTTTTCTAATTCCATATTAGCTAGTTTTATTTAACATTTGTATGCATCTTCCCTATCTTTAACACCTTACGAGCGGCCTATGCGGTTTATTTATGTGTACCGCCCGGTGTTTTTAGCCAAAATAGGGCTGTTTACGTGATCATTTTCATGCCTAAATAAGACCCAGAACGTAAAACAAGTACCTATCCATGAAAGGGCATAAACAGAGCTTTCGAATGACACCATAACGATCCTTGTATGATGGATAGTTTTCTTGCAATAACCGTGCAACGCGAGTGCAAAAAGCAGGTAATTCGGTACTTTCGGTACATAATTGAGTATGTAGCGAGTGAGAGAGGGAGGAGGGAGCTGAGATTTGTGTCAGTAGGTTCGCCGCGGTGGTCTGGAGCAGTCATACGCTCGCTAGTCTCCTGCCACCACTTGTCTCTCTCTCTCAGCCACATTACGTGCTGAAATTGCCACTCGAGTTATGTCGAGCGCCGCCACATAGTCCAGCTTTATTTAACTCGACTTATGTTGCTCGCCGCTAAAGAAGGGTTAATACCTTGCATTTGTCAATGTTAAACTTCATCTGCCAATTTACTGACCATTCGTGTAAGGTATCTAGATCCCTTTGGAGGCACTCTATATCTCAATCTGAATCAATTGTTCTCCCCATTTTGGTATCGTCTGCAAATTTACTTATCCTACTAGTTATACCTAAATCAAGGTCATGTATGTATATAACAAACAACAGAGGACCTAATACAGATCCCTGGGGGACACCACTTTTGCCTGCTCCCCATTCTGACTTCGTACCATTTATGCTGACTCTCTGCTTCCTACCAATTAGCCATGACCTAATCCATCCCAACAACGCCCCACCTATTCCATGCGCCTCAACCTTTCTCATCAATCTTTCATGGGGGACTCTGTCAAAAGGTTTACTGAAATCTAAATATATTATATCATAATTATGACTTGTCATTATCTACTGCTTCATATACCTCTGAGAAAAAACTAAGCAAATTAGTAAGACAAGAACGTCCCTGAGTGAATCCATACTGAGAAGAATTTATTAAATTAAATGTATCTAAGTGGTTTCTAATTTTACTAGCAATAATTGACTCTAGTAGCTTTCCTATGATTGATGTAAGACTAATGGGACGGTAATTGGATGCTATTGATTTGTCACCTTTTTTGAAGATCGGAACTACGTTTGCAAGCTTCCAAGCTTCTGGAACTATACCTGTTTCCAATGACTTGTTAAATAAAAATGTTAATGGGTAACTTAACTCATCCCTACATTCTCTTAATACTCTAGCATATACTTCATCAGGACCAGGCGATTTATGAGGTTTCAGTCTGTCAATTTCCATAAGCACATAATTTCTACTTATAGTAATCGTACTTAACCTATTTTCTATACTATCGCTATATACCTTACGGACTTCTGGAAACTGTGCCAAATTTTCATTAGTGAAAACGGAAAGAAATTGACTATTTAATGTACTGCACATTTCTAAATAATTTTCTGTCATTTCTCCTATCGAAGTTTTAAGGGGACCAATTACATCTCTAACCTTGGATTTATATAGTTGGTAGAAAGCTTTTGGATTATTTTTTGAGTCATTGGCAACCTTAATTTCATAATTTATTTTTTCTTTCCTAATATCCTTTTTTACCTGTCTTGATAGATTCTGATAGTAAGCAAGTAGGTGAATTTCGCCTTTCCTAATTTTTCTATATATTCCTCTCTTTTGTCCTAGAAGATCTAATAGTCTATTTTTCATCCATTTGGGTTGGTTCTGAGTTGATCCAAATTTTCTTTTGGGGATGTATTTATTTTGTGCATTGAATACTGACTCGATAAAATTATCGTATGTATCTACCAAGGTTGACGTCTCTTCCTGACTTAAGATGACAGGTGCCTGAGAAGTGTTACGATCCAGGTTCTTAACACCTTACGAGCGGCCTATGCGGTTTATTTATATGTACTGCCCAGCGGGGTGTTTTTAGCCAAAATAGGGCTGTTTAAGTGATCATTTTCATACCTAAATAAGACCCAGAACGTAAAACAAGTATCTATCCCTGAAAGGACATAAACAGAGCTTTCGAATGACACCATAACGATCCTTTTATGATGGCTAGTTTTCTTGCAATAACCGTGCAACGCGAGTGCAAAAAGCATGTAATTAGGCACTTTCCCCATACAATTCCGTATATAGCGAGTGAGAGAGGGAGGGAGGAGGTGGGATTCGTGTCAGTAGGTTCGCCGCGGTGGTCTGGAGCAGTCATACGCTCGCTACTCTCCTGCCACCACTTGTCTCTCTCTCTCTCAGCAACATTACGTGCGGAAATTGCCACACGACCTATGTCGAGCGCCGCCACATAGTCCAGCTTTATTTAACTCGACTTATGTTGCTCGCCGCTAATTAAGGGTTAAAGACACAGGGCTCTTCAACATTGGACTAGATAATGGCAAAAAGCAACAACGGTAACACTAGATCCAACCCCTGCCTTAAACACTGGAAAACAAAACACCATTACCGCCCTGAGTCGTGCCTGGACAACGAGGTATCCTATGACTCGGTGACTGGTGCACACACACTAGGCTGACGCTCAATGAAACAGCCTATTCTCAAACAGTATAAGATTACTCGATTATGTTACACAAAGAAAAGATAGTTAACGTGATTAATTAACGTTACGGTAGACACTCAAATAACTGGCACTCCTGTATTAAAGAAAGTGCAATGCTAGTCCTGCAACATCAACTGGAAACTTCTGAAATAAGTCTGATGCAGGGAAGATGTTCGTAAAGAATCTTGAACAATTATAATGCAGAATACGGGTCACAATAAATGCTAGGACATATAGTAATAAGGCAGGCGAATAATAAAGACTGCACAAAGGTAGTAATGCTCGACAACTAAAGAAATGCTTCGTGACACAACACAGCCTACTCGGGTTGTGCAACTCAACAACAAGCTCGGCTCAAAAGTGCAGTGAATAATAATGCTGCATACATATAATAATGGGGCTTATCTCTATCCAGTGTCTGCTCAGTTAATAAAGTCTAGCTGGGGTATCAAGGCAGGGCAACAATGGGCGAGCATGCGGCTCGTAGCCTAACGTTGTCCGAGGGTGGTATAATGAAGATTACGTTATATGACGGGGATGCTCTCTTGATAAATCTAGGTCTCTAGTACCTAGCTCTATCCTGGCGATCCCTCAGAAGTCAACACAAAGAGGCAGCACTATGTTGTGAGGGATAGGCTATGGCCCTCTCACACTACAGCGCTGTGCTCGCAAAGTTAACCAACCCGAAGACAACTTAGGCTCCCACAGTACCTGTCGATGTCGTGCAGAGCTTAGCTAACACTCCACACCTCGGAGACAACGACACAGTAACCTTACCCCCAGTCTAGCTTTAGATAACCAAGCAGAATCACTCAACACCTTGCAAGGGAGACATATACCGGTCTACAACCTTCCCGAGAGAGGACACATACGGAAAAGTCCGTCCCTCTAAACCTCGATAAAGTATAATACCTCCTTAACCTAATACATGGAAATATCTGAGAGCTTCGCGTACAATACGACTGGTCGACGGTGAATGTCTATGCTGAAACCAGAAGGGATGTTGAGTTTAATAAAGATTAGAGAATGGGAAAGGAGAAGTCGAGAGAGAGAAATAGTATGCAAAGTCGCGAGTATGGGGGACAGAATTGCAAGGGATGTAGGCGATACGCGTGTCAGGCAAGCTCTGAGCTGGTAAAAAACACGAGGCCACGACGGGAAGGGACTAGTTGACCACCCCGCCAACGCCATCAGCGCCCAAGCGAGCCGCGTCATAGCTCACCTCGCTGCCGGGTGTACTCCCTCACACTCTCTCGCTCGCCTCCCACACAAGCAACATTTATATTATAGCGAATATAAAATATAAGGCGCGGTCATAGACCAAAACAAAGACCATTTCTAGACTGTCTGTGGCAACACGACACTAATGAAATAAAGCAGATCATTCTAGGACAACTGTAGCCTATCCCCCCATCCTGGCGAGCGCTAGCGAGCTGCAATGCCCCACGCAACCATTCTGCTAACGCCGGGAGGCGTCACCCCCCCCCCCCCCAAGATATGGGACACTCAACCATGAGCCCATATCTGAACAGGCAGAATGTCGCTAGAATCTGCCACTCCTAACCACTCCGCCTCTCATGGAATGCAAGCTCAGTTTCCTCAAAAAAAAATACAACATTTCATATATAAAAAAATCTTATCACCCTTCCCAAATATAATACATTAATTCATAACATTGTGCTCCCAGAGCGAGCTTTAAGAAGCACAGCCTACTGAGGGAAAATCATCTGCACTCAGTACTCAGCTACAATATTATCTTAAAATTAATTATTAAAAAGAAAGAGTTTATATTTAATTTTTCATATTTATTTTAATGTTGTGTTTGGCGGCTACTATAGATGTAGCCTAATTTTCTTCTAATCAAAGCCAACAACTCCTGCCCTGCGACCATACGCTGATGCTACACACACGAGCCAACAAGCACCAGCGCAAAAATATACCGCGAGCCAAGACAGGAGGCTATACCAACATACTGTGGTAGCCTACCCTGGATCCTCCACCCACGACAGACACTGACTGAACAGCGAGGGTTCTCCTGCAAAAAAAGCCAAAACATTATCAGTGCCCTTAGCATGCCACACATTTAACTTGTGTTCCGGCAGCACAACAAGACCTGACACTGATAAACTGCCCAGTTCATCGCAAGACTGGCACTTCTCTTCGCTCTTTCCGGCAACGGGGCCTGCCAATAACCCTTCACTAGTTCTACCTTCGTGATGAGCGAGGCAGCCCCGAAGCGGTCTATGGTGTCGTCAACTCTGGGTAATGGATAGGCGTCTGTCAGGGATAATGCTTCCACACTCTTGCAATCAACATACACACATACTCTGCCACCAAACTCAGGTTGCAAAGCCAGTGGCAACGACCACTCACGATATCCCTCATCCCTCAGACCCCCTCTCCACACGCCGTCCAGCTCCGCCTTCACAACAGGCTGTCGAGCAGGATTCACACGGTAGGGAACCAACTCGAGCCTTGCACTGTCTCCAGCCTGCATGTCGGATTCTACCCCATACATCAGGCCTGGAGAAGCAACAAACATGCGGACGGACTGCCACAGCTTAGTAAACAACTCCTCTTGCCGCTCAGGAACAAGAGGTTGCAACTTATCTCCCAGAACAATATGCCTAGTGCCCTCCCACATCTCCTTCACCATGTGGAGAGGACCCCTCATCTGATGCCCGAAAACAAGCTCATTTGGACTGAAACCGAGACTTTCTCCAGGTACTTCTCTTGCCGCGAACAAAACATACGGCAGACCAAGGTCCCAATCCTTTCCGTTCTCTGCGCAGTAACATCGAAGCATGCTTTTCAGCGTGGTGTGCCACCTCTCCAACACCCCTTGACTCTCTGGGTGATACGCAGAAGAGACGACAGTGCTGATGCCATGCTGAATCATAGTTTGTTTGAACAGATTAGATGTAAAATTAGAACCTTGGTCCGATTGCACCTCTTGCGGGTAACCATACCGCGAGCAATACAAGAGCAAGTTCCGGACAACAGTTTTCGCCGTGCCATTTCACATTGGATATGCATCAGGATAACGAGTGGCCACATCCATGATAGTTAATAGAAATTTATTACCGGCACTAGTAGGGGGTAGGGGTCCGACCATATCAATGATGACCTTACTGAAGGGCGGTCCACTGACAGGAATGGGGTGCAACGGGGCTCTCGGAATTGTTTGGTTAGGTTTTCCAACCCTCTGGCACGTATGACGCCTTGCTATCCAGGTTACCACCTGCCCCTTCAACCCCGGCCACCAAATTTTTTTTTCTAAAGCCGCCACCGTTTTTCTCACCTCTAGATGTCCTGCCAGTGGTATGTCATGCGCCAACCTCAGTAGGCTATCCCTGCACTCCCGTGGCACCACCAACTGGTCCACTACTCCGGACCCCTCTTGCCAACTACGTTTAGGGTCTTGAAAACGCCTATAGAGGATGCCTTCTAAATAAAAAAAATCTCCTGGCTGTGCATCGCCGTCCTCGTCGAGCTCTACAGCTCCATTAGCACACGTTTGGAGCTCAGGGTCCTCTAGTTGCAACCGACGTATATCTGAGGGTGCCAAGCGATCTAACTGCTCCCGGAGCAATGCATGACCTTCCCCGATACTGGGCTGCTCCCTCTGTCTCTCTCGATGTACATAACGTTGCTGTCGTGGAGACTCGTCATGCCCAGCCTCGTCACTCTCGATGACAGGCCCAGGGGCTACTCCAGAATTAAGTAATGGTGCTAATACTGAATCACCCAGGAGAGCCGCCGAGTCAAAACTCTTAAAACCAACTCCAGCTTTAGCCTCCTCCTGTTGATCGTTCCTCCGCTGGTCTGAAGACGGAGGACTAGGCTGTGACACTTTAGCTGCCCGAGCTCGGGTGACAACACACGCCATGGGTGTGTCTGGCACCGCTCGACCCACTCTTGCTCTTCCCTACTCACGTCGGCCGGCCTCTCGGCAACGACTAAGGGTAGAACCTCAGAAGCGGGCATTGCAAAGTCGTTGCCGAGAAGAAGGTCGACGCCCTCCACTGGCAGTTTCTCCACAATCCCGACATCCAATTCACGTGCCACACCATCCACCTCCAACTCCAACCGCACCAGCGGGTATGACCGAGTTGCATTAATACCCTGCACCACTACCACCCGAGCCGCGTTTATAGGGTAGCCAGTCAAGTTTTTCATCAGAGTCTGGGAAGCACCTGTATCATGCAAGACCTCTACTCCATGCTTGCACCCCGCCCACATCACGCAAACCCACCCTCTATGGTCGCAAAGAACGTCCTGAGCAGGGTTCGAGCCTCCCAGGTGCTTCTGCATTGGCTGTGCCTCAGCCTCTGACGAACTGCCCCGGGCAAACTCAGATGATTTCGGAGACACACCAATGTTGCAGGCCAAAGACACAGCTGCTGTAGGTGGTTTGCTAGGACAGACTCTTGCAAAGTGCCCCTTTTTATGACAATGATAACACTCCAACTCCCCTTTGGGCTTCCCTTGGTACTGGGAAGGGCCCGGCCCCTTCTTAAACGGGACGGTGCTAGTCTTGTGGTCAGTCTTGGTATCATGGCTCTTGTACTTGTTTGCATAAGGTATACCACTAACTCGGGGGGGTGGGGCATCACGCCCCTTGTAACCTGCCTCACTACGCTGGGCAGGCCCGCACCCACGAATTAGTGATAGCCGGAGGTCAGCCATCTCAGCTGCCTCCTGTAGAGTTTTTGGTTGCTTTTCTTTCAGGTTTAACGTCAGGTCGCCGCCCGTGCATTTGAAAAACTGCTCTAAAAGCACCAACTGTTTAATGTTGTCAAACGTAGTAGCTTTCTCCGACCTCAGCCAATTCCAAAAAGCATCGGACAGCTCCCGGGCATGCTCCAAAAAGGTGCTCTCCCGACCCTTGGTAACACCCCGGAACTTCAATCTATACGTCTCTGGTTGTAGTTCGTATGCTCTCAGGACAGCCTCCTTGAGTTCCTCATAGATAATACAAGACTCTATAGGTAATGCATCATAAGCCCTGAGTCCCTTGCACACAAGTCTAGAGGAAACAAGGGCTGCCCACTTCTCCCCAGGCCACTGGTGTTCCTGGCACTTCTTCTCGAATCTCATGAAAAATTCGGTGACACCCGACTCATCAAATACAGGGACTAGCTTCAACAGGTGCGACAAAGAGTGATCATGCCCACAATTCCCACCACCGAGACGTTGCCCTGTCGTTTCCACCCGAGTCTTCTCAAGATCGATATCTGCCCGGTACCTGGTAGACTCAGCCTCCGACTCGGATTTTATTCTCGCGAGTTCGAGATCAGTCTGTTGTTTAGCCTTAGCGAGTTCGAGATCCGTCTGTTGTTTAGCCTTAGCGAGTTCGAGATCCGTCTGTTGTTTAGCCTTAGCGAGTTCGAGATCAGCCTGTCGCTTAAGCCTCTATCTTAGCGAGTTCGAGACGTTCCTCACGCTCAGCCTGCATCTTAGCCATCTCAAGCTGGAAGAGCATTTCTGTAGTGAAACCTTGAGGAGGAGGTGCAACTATTGGAGGCCCACCCAGCGATCCTAAACCACGCTGCCAGCGGCTATCGGCTTGCGGGACCGTACTAAACTCCGGCATCCTAGAGGTTCCGATGGGAGTAGAGTGGAGGGGGGGCTCGAGCAGAAGTCCCCGAGCACCCTCTCCACCCTGGACCTCACTAGCCGCCCCCAGTACGCAAGCCCTCAAATCGTTCTTCTTGATGCCATGAGCCACCTTAAGCCCCATGAGGGGAGCCAAACACTGTAGACCATACTTGCTAATTCCCTCTAGTCGATCAGCTGTTATAGGCACCTCCAAAAACTTCTTTGCGGCCTCCTCACTAGTTACTAACCCCCCTGGCATCTGCCCATCAGAGCCTGCATCATTTCCTGAACCCTCAGTATGATCTGATTCGTCTCCCATTGTGTCCACCAAAAATTCTCACGTTTATAAAAAAAAAAAAAAAAAGTACCCAAGCTGCTATGTAGCACTATTCACTTGCCAAAAATGTCTGAAGACTCTCAAGTGCTATACTACTTTGCCAAACAAAATTCTAACGTGCCCACTATATTCCTCAATAAAACAAATGACCACAACAATCCTGCAATTATCTCTTAGTTCACAAGATCCTGAGCTAGGTCGCCATTTGTTACGATCCAGGTTCTTAAAGACACAGGGCTCTTCAACATTGGACTAGATAATGGCAAAAAGTAACAACGGTAACACTAGATCCAACCCCTGCCTTAAACACTGGAAAACAAAACACCATTACCGCCCTGAGTCGTGCCTGGACAACGAGGTATCTATGACTCGGTAACTGGTGCACACACACTAGGCTGACGCTCAATGAAACAGCCTATTCTCAAACAGTAAAAGATTACTCGATTATGTTACACAAAGAAAAGATAGTTAACGTGATTAATTAACGTTACGGTAGATACTCAAATAACTGGCACTCCTGTATTAAAGAAAGTGCAATGCTAGTCCTGCAACATCAACTGGAAACTTCTGAAATAAGTCTGATGCTGGGAAGATGTTCGTAACGAATCTTGAACAATTATAATGCCGAATACGGGTCACAATAAATGCTAGGACATATAGTAATAATAGGCAGGCGAATAATAAAGACTGCGCAAAGGTAGTAATGCTCGACAACTAAAGAAATGCTTCGTGACACAACACAGCCTACTCGGGTTGTGCAACTCAACAACAACCTCGGCTCAAAAGTGCAGTGAATAATAATGCTGCAAACATATAATAATGGGGCTTATCTCTATCCAGTGTCTGCTCAGTTAATAAAGTCTAGCTGGGGTATCAAGGCAGGGCAACAATGGGCGAGCATGCGGCTCGTAGCCTAACGTTGTCCGAGGGTGGTATAATGAAGATTACGTTATATGACGGGGATGCTCTCTTGATAAATCTAGGTCTCTAGTACCTAGCTCTATCCTGGCGATCCCTCAGAAGTCAACACAAAGAGGCAGCACTATGTTGTGAGGGATAGGCTATGGCCCTCTCACACCACAGCGCTGTGCTCGCAAAGTAAACCAACCCGAAGACAACTTAGGCTCCCACAGTACCTGTCGATGTCGTGCAGAGCTTAGCTAACACTGCACACCTCGGAGACAACGACACAGTAACCTTACCCCCAGTCTAGCTTTAGATAACCAAGCAGAATCACTCAACACCTTGCAAGGGAACATATACCGGTCTACAACCTTCCCGAGAGAGGACACATACGGAAAAGTCCGTCTCTCTAAACCTCAATAAAGCATAATACCTCCTTAACCTAATACATGGAAATATCTGAGAGCTTCGCGTACAATACGACTGGTCGACGGTGAACGTCTATGCTGAAACCAGAAGGGATGTTGAGTTTAATAAAGATTAGAGAATGAGAAAGGAGAAGTCGAGAGAGAGAAATAGTATGCAAAGTCGCGAGTATGGGGGACAGAATTGCAAGGGATGTAGGCGATACGCGTGTCAGGCAAGCTCTGAGCTGGTAAAAAACACGAGGCCGCGACGGGAAGGGACTAGTTGACCACCCGACCGCCAACGCCGTCAGCGCCCAAGCGAGCCGCGTCATAGCTCACCTCGCTGCCGGGTGTACTCCCTCACACTCTCTCGCTCGCCTCCCACACAAGCAACATTTATATTATAGCGAATATAAAATATAAGGCGCGGTCATAGACCAAAACAAAGACCATTTCTAGACTGTCTGTGGCAACACGACAATAATGAAATAAAGCAGATCATTCTAGGACAACTGTAGCCTACCTGGCGAGGGCTAGCGAGCTGCAATGCCCCACGCAACCATTCTGCTAACGCCGGGAGGCGTCACAGAAGGGGTACACTCATTTGGACACCTGGATCGACTTAATTTTTTGACCATAGGGTCAGCTAATAGGGCTCTTCTTAACCCACCATAATTGGCTTTTCTGAAGTCAGGTATTAATGTTGTATTCTCTCTGGTATTACCTTTCCATTGTATATTAAAATACACAGAATTGTGGTCACTATTTCCTAGGTGGTCCCCTATCTCTACATTATTTACCATATGTTCATTGTTACTGAAAACTAAATCGAGAATATTATTACCTCTAGTCGGCGTATCTATGAATTGAAATAAAAAACTATCTTGTACTACCTCTATAAACTCCTCAGAGTCTCCTATTTTATGCTGCCAATCTATATCGGAAAATTAAAATCCCCATAATGCACACATTGCTAAATCTTTTCCATTTTAATTTCCTCCCATAATGACGTTCCGTCATTTCTACTCATATTTGGCGGTCTATACATAACTCTAATAACTATGGTCTTACTACCTTCGTAACTCTACCCAAACACTTTCATTATCGTTATTTAGTCTAATACCTGATTTAATACAGCTTTTTAATGTACTCCTGACAAACACTGCTATACTGCCACCCCTCTTACTTGTTCGGTCATATTTAACCAAACAAACTATCCTGGTATATCAAATCCTGCTCAAAAATGCCTGGGTTCTGTATTAATCCATGTTTCAGTTAGCGCTATTATGTCTATATTTTCTTTGCTAACAAGGGCTCTAAGTTCGTTCATTTTGTTACATATCTCCTACAGTTTGTGTAATATACTCTCAATTTACTTCTTTTCTTTATACCTAATTTACCTTTATTTCTAACGACATTTCCATCTTCCGTTGCACCATCACTACTATCATTTGCATTATAGTCATCATTTTTAGCATGAAACTGAATATCCTTATCGCTTTCGCCTGACACTAAAATTGTTCCATTTAACCTCTCATTTTACACTCTCAATATTTCTGTTCAAAACCCCACAACCACCCTATCTAAAGAACTAGCTAATGTAGAAACCCCTAACCGTGAAAGATGAACCCCATCCCTTGCGTACATCCCATCTCTCCCATAGAAACTATCCCAGTTATGTTGGCTCACTACCGCTCACCAGGAAAATATTGAAACCTGGATGGGGGTAAACGTCTTAAAACAGTAGGCTGAACGGGGCCGAATGGATACAAGGCAAAGAGAGAGGGAGAGAAATAGAAAAAAAAACAAAAAAAACGAGGATATAGAGAGAGAGAAAAAGTAAACTAAAAAAAGCGAGGTGGGCTCAATTGTTAAGCCGTAACGCAAACATTGAGCCCACCTGCTGTTTGTTGTTTTCTCTTTCTCTCTCTCTCCTCGTTTTTTTATTTGTTTTCTATTTCTCTCCCTCTTTCTTTGCCTTGTATCCGTTCGCCCTGTTCAGCCTACTGTTTTAAGACGTTTATCCCCATCAAGGTGTCGATTTCTTCCTAGCGAGCGATAGGGAGCCAGCATTGTATGGAGAAATCCGGCTTCGCCGGAGAAATTTTTCTATCGAAAAATGTACAAATTTAGCTTACTCTCAAAACAACAATATATATATATGTCCGCTGAACATGATGGCGGTGTTTAGATTATTCTATCACTCAGCATAGGACAACCAGGAAGGAGGACCGAAGACAACGAGGACAGCAACCTACAAAGGAATTAAATACTAATCCGTCAAGAACCGCGAATTTGGATAAAGCTCCACCAACACGACCCAAATTCAAACCCGCCAGGGATAACGACCGAGGACCGAGGACAGCCATTAATGTAGATCCGACCAGAACCAAAAATTCGATGAAAGAACGTTCTGTGAGTTCTAAAACCGCAACTTTAAAGGTTTCTATGCAAACGCTCGTAGCATACGCAATAAATTTTCAGATTTAGAGGAACTAGTGTTTACAGAAAATTATGATGTGATTGGCATAACAGAATCTTGGGTCAATACAGAAGATAGAGACTTTTTAGCAGAGTATTCACTTCCCGGTTATGTAATGTTTGAGAACAGCCGAATAAATAAAAATGGAGGTGGCGTTTTATTTTATATCAAAGAAAGCCTTAACCCGACCCTCGTGTCAAAACCTCAAATTGTGAACGTCGACACATCTTTTGTCCTAATAAAGAATAATAAAGGTACAAAAATAATACTTGCGTTAATATACAGACCTCCAGCTCAATCAGTGCAAACTGACCGAGAAATTTACGAACAAATTGCAGATGTAAGTAACTCTCAAGATACCGTAGTTTTTCTCGACTTTAATTTACCTGTGACCAAGTGGGGCGATACTCTTACTTCACACTCCGGACATGACTTGTATACGAACTTGCAAGAGAGTTCGCTTTATCAATTTGTTCGAACGCCGACCCGTGGTAATAACGTTCTGACATTGTACTTGCAACAAAAGAAATTGATAGAGAATTTGAATGTTGGTGATGAATTCAGTAACAGCGACCATCGTACGATAACTTTCACTTTAAATTTTACTAGTAACGAACCAAATAGTAGCATCGAAAAAGTCCCTAATTTCAAGAAAGCAAACTTCCATTAGAGCTATGTTTAAAGAAACTGACTGGAGCTTTTTAATTAACAATAACGACATAAATACATCTTGGAAGTTATTCGAAACCACTTAACTAAAAGCAGTGCAAGACTGCATACCATCAAAAATACGGCGTCCAGGCCACAATAATAAGCCCAAATGGTGGAATAAAGCTATTTCAAACTGCTTGCTTGCTAAAAAATTTGCAAATGATAGATTAAAATCCTCACAAAATGACGAAGAACGGGTGAAATTTGTAGAGCTACAACGCAAAGCCAAAAAGTTAATTAAGCAAAGTAAAAATATCTTAGAGTTACATATTGCGAATCAAAGTAAAACAAACTCGAAAGAATTCTATAGTTATATCAGAAAGAAAAAAGTAGTTACTTCAACTGTTGGACCGTTAGTCGATGGAAATGGAGAATACACCAAAGACGAAGTACAAATGAGTAATGCCCTCAATACCTTCTTTGCATCAGTTTTTACAACAGAAGACCTCAGTGATATCGCTACACCATCGCCGATTCAGATTGATAATTCAGATGTTCTAAGCAATATCACCGTTACAGAGAGAGAAGTATTGAATTGTTTAGATAAACTCAAGGTAAATAAAACGCCAGGACCTGATACAATCTCGCCTAGAGTTCTAAGAGCTAAGGATGAGCTCTCCAAACCACTGACATTACTATTCAATAAATCCTTGCAGTCTGGAACTATGCCTGATCAGTGGAAGCTGTTACGATCCAGGTTCTCAAAGACACAGGGCTCTTCAACATTGGACTAGATAATGGCAAAATGCAACAACGGTAACACTAGATCCAACCCTGCCTTAAACACTGGAAAACAAAACACCATTACCGCCCTGAGTCGTGCCTGGACAACGAGGTATCCTATGACTCGGTAACTGGTGCACACACACTAGGCTGACGCTCAATGAAACAGCCTATTCTCAAACAGTAAAAGATTACTCGATTATGTTACACAAAGAAAAGATAGTTAACGTGATTAATTAACGTTACGGTAGATACTCAAATAACTGGCACTCCTGTATTAAAGAAAGTGCAATGCTAGTCCTGCAACATCAACTGGAAACTTCTGAAATAAGTCTGATGCTGGGAAGATGTTCGTAAAGAATCTTGAACAATTATAATGCAGAATACGGGTCACAATAAATGCTAGGACATATAGTAATAATAGGCAGGCGAATAATAAAGACTGCGCAAAGGTAGTAATGCTCGACAACTAAAGAAATGCTTTGTGACACAATGCAACAGCCTACTAGGGTTGTGCAACTCAACAACAACCTCGGCTCAAAAGTGCAGTGAATGATAATGCTGCATACATATAATAATGGGGCTTATCTCTAACCAGTGTCTGCTCAGTTAATAAAGTCTAGCTGGGGTATCAAGGCAGGGCAACAATGGGCGAGCATGCGGCTCGTAGCCTAACGTTGTCCTAGGGTGGTATAATGAAGATTACGTTATATGACGGGGATGCTCTCTTGATAAACCTAGGTCTCTAGTACCTAGCTCTATCCTGGCGATCCCTCAGAAGTCAACACAAAGAGGCAGCACCATGTTGTGAGGGATAGGCTATGGCCCTCTCACACCACAGCGCTGTGCTCGCAAAGTAAACCCACCCGAAGACAACTTAGGCTCCCACAGTACCTGTCGATGTCGTGCAGGGCTTAGCTAACACTGCACACATCGGAGACAACGACACAGTAACCTTACCCCTAGTCTAGCTTTAGATAACCAAGAAGAATCACTCAACACCTTGCCAGGGAGACATATACCGGTCTACAACCTTCCCGAGAGAGGACACATACGGAAAAGTCCGTCTCTCTAACCCTCAATAAAGCATAATACCTCCTTAACCTAATACATGGAAATATCTGAGAGCTTCGCGTACAATACGACTGGTCGACGGTGAACGTCTATGCTGAAACCAGAAGGGATGTTGAGTTAAATAAAGATTAGAGAATGAGAAAGGAGAAGTCGAGAGAGAGAAATAGTATGCAAAGTGGCGAGTATGGGGGACAGAATTGCAAAGGATGTAGGCGATACGCGTGTCAGGCAAGCTCTGAGCTGGTAAAGAACATGAGGCAGCGACGGGAAGGGACTAGTTGACCACCCGGCCGCCAACGCCGTCAGCGCCCAAGCGAGCCACGTCATAGCTCACCTCGCTGCCGGGTGTACCCCGTCACCCTCTCTCGCTCGCCTCCCACACAAGCAACATTTATATTATAGCGAATATAAAATATAAGACGCGGTCACAGACCAAAACAAAGATAATTTCTAGACTGTCTGTGGCAACACGACACTAATGAAATAAAGCAGATCATTCTAGGACAACTGTAGCCTATCCCCCCATCCTGGCGAGCGCTAGCGAGCTGCAATGCCCCACGCAACCATTCTGCTAACGCCGTGAGGCGTCACACCCCCCCCAAGATATGGGACACTCAACCATGAGCCCATATCTGAACAGGCAGAATGTCGCTAGAATCTGCCACTCCTAACCACTCTGCCACTCATGGAATGCAAGCTCAGTCTCCTCAAAACAAAAAATACAACAACATTTTTATATAAAAAAAAACTTATCACCCTTCCCAAATATAATACATTAATTCATAACATTGTGCTCCCAGAGCGAGCTTTAAGAAGCACAGCCTACTGAGGGAAAACATCTGCACTCAGTACTCAGCTACAATATTATCTTAAAATTAATTATTAAAAGAGAGTTTTTATTTAATTTTTCATATTTTATTTTAATGTTGTTTTTGGGGGCTACTATAGATGTAGCCTAATTTTCGCCAAATCAAAGCCAACAACTCCTGCCCTGCCACCCTACGCTGATGCTACACACGCGAGCTAACTAGCACCAGCGCAAAAATACACCGCGAGCCAAGACAGGAGGCTATACCAACATACTGTGGTAGCCTACCCCGGATCCTCCACCCGCGACAAACAGTCCGCAATCACATTCTCACAACCGGCAATATGGCGAATGTCTAAGTTGTACTCTTGCAACATGAGCGACCATCTGGTCAGCCTCATATTCCGGTTGTGGAATTGATTGAGGTATTTAAGCGGGTGGTGGTCGGTATACACTACCACGACTGGCCCATAGGCAGGAACATAGACCTCAAAGTGTCTGAGCGCTAACACGATTGCCAGCAGTTCCTTTTCAACAACCGAATAGTTTTTCTGTGCTGAATTAAATTTCTTCGAAAAGAAACTGACTGGATGCTCAAGACCTTCCTCGTCTGTCTGCAAAAGTACGGCACCAGCCCCTACTCCGCTGGCATCAGTCGCCAACTGAAATGGTCGTTTAAAGTCCGGGGCCCTGAGGATAGGGTGAGTGCATAAAAGGTGTTTAACTACTCGAAACGCCTGCTCACACTCAGGTGCCCAGCGGAACTTTTTATCTTTAGCTAGTAGATCTGTCAAAGGAGCTAACACAGTAGAATAGCCTCTTATAAAGCGGCGGTAATACCCAAAAATCTCATGATCTGCCGCTTGGTGGTCGGCCTGGGGAACAAGTCGATAGCCTGTATCTTCTGTTGGGGCGGGCTCACCTGCCCTAACCCAACCACAAACCCCAGATACTGCACCGTGGCTTGCACAAAGTCACACTTGCCCAGATTAACCACCAAGCCTGCTTTACTAAGTTGACTAAATAAGGCTTCTATGTGCTCACAGTCTATCTATCTATCTATCTATCTATATGCTCAGGCCCAATCCCCATTTTGGGGGTAGCCGACTCAAGACAGAGCAAGAACAGGGAAAACACAAAAACAACATAAAACAAAAAATAAACACAGATAAAAAACACAAACTCACACAGGGGGTCTTCCTGCCCTTCTATCTCCCCTTGTACCTGACTCACATATTCTCTTTGTAAGCCTTTCATCTCCCATTCGTTCAACATGACCATACCAGCTCAGCACCCTTCTGTCCACTCTGGCAGACAAATGTTCCTGCTGCCCGACTCTCCTACGTATCTCTTCATTCCTCAATCTGTCTCTACGAGTAACTCCACACATACTCCTCAAGCAGCTCATCACATCCAGCCCTCTTTTCTCCTTTTTCTTCAGAGCCCATGTCTCAGCCCCATACATCACTGTTGGCACAACAATTCCTTGATACGTGCACCTTTTTTTTACTTTCACTCCGAGATTTCTCGTCTTCCACATACTTCCCATTGCTCCGAAAACCTTCCTTCCTTCACACACTCTCTGTTTTACCTCCACTTCCATACCTCCACTCCTGCTTATCGTTCCTCCTAGATATTTAAAACACTCTACTTGTTCCAATATTTCCCCATCCAGCCTCACATCTAGATTCACCCTATGCTCTCCCCTATTACACACCATCACTTTACTTTTATTGATGTTCACCTTCAGTTTCCTCCTTCCACAAACCACACCAAACTCTTTAACTACCTGCTGCAGTTTCTCATCAGAATCCGCCACCAATGCTGTGTCATTAGCGAACAGCAACTGATTCAACTCCCAATCTCTACCATTCTTTCCTACTAAACCCAATCCTCTTCCCATAGTTTTCCTTTTCACCTCCCTCACCACACCATAACATATTAAACAGCCATGGTGACATTACACAACCCTGTCGCAAACCTACCTTTACCTCAAACCATTCACTCAACATTTCCTACTCTCACACATGCTCCCTTCATAAAAACTCTTAACTGCTTCTAACAAATTTCCTCCTATTTCATAAATCCTTAACACCTTCCACATTGCTTCACGGTCCACACGATCATACGCTTTTTCCAAGTCCATAAAAGCCCAAAATATCTCCTTATGCTTCTCTAAATACTTCTCGCATAACTGTCTTACTGCAAACATCTGATCTACGCACCTTCTTCCCCTCCTAAAACCGCACTGTTCTTCTCCTATTGCAACTTCCGTACACTTTATTATCCTCTCTATCAACACCCTGCCATACAGCTTTCCAACCACAGTGACTTTGGAAATCGTTGTCATAAATGATCACGTCATCAAGGTAGACAGTACAGTTTGGGATGTCTGCTACGATGTCGTTCATTAAGCTCTGGAAAGTGGCCGGTGCATTTTTCAGACCATATGGCATCACGTTGCAACGGTAAGTACTGCCATCCACCACAAACCCGCACACCTCTTTAGCCCGCTCAGACAGTGGTACTTGCCAGTAGCCTTTGACGAGGTCTACCTAGGTCAAGTACCTTGCTTTCCCGATCTTATCCACACTGTCATCCACCCGGGGAAGAGGATATGCATTGGTGGGGGTCAACCCGTTCAACCGCCTAAAGTCAATGCAGAACCGAACTTTTCCATCAGGTTTGGGCTGCAGAGTGACAGGAGAAGTCCACCGTACTGCCCCCTTCTCGATCAAGCCTCTCGCCAGCATATACTCCAGCTCATCCCTGAGCGCTGGGAGTTTAATGGGTGGCACCCGATAAGGTATCGACTTGAAGGGGGGGTGCTCTCCTACATCGACGTCATGCACCGCTTGAGTAGTGAGGCCTGGATGCTCGGCAAATACAGTGGGGTATGAATCGAACAGGAGCTGCACTGCCACCTGCTGTTCCTCCGGCAGGTGCGCCAGAGCATCATGCGCACATTGGCTCGAATTCCCCGCCCACTGATCAGCCGAGACATGACAATCCCAGTTATCATCCACCTGATCATTGCTGCCCCCCTCTCCTTCTCCACCATGACCGCAGCAGGTCAACACAGGGACAGCTAGTGACTCAGGTGGGCGCCTCACATACTCCTTCAACAAATTAATGTGGCATAGTTGGTTACGCTTCTTCCAGTCTGAAGTGGCAACGAGGTAATCTAGATCGGAGATCTTTGACACCACCCGATAAGGCCCAGCGTACTTGGCAGCCAGAGGATGACCTGACAAAGGCAACAGGACCAACACCTCTTGACCTACCTGAAACTCCCGGAGTTTCGCCTTAGTATCGTACCTGTCCTTCATATGGGCCTGCGAACTCACCAAATTACGCCCGGCCAGCTCCAGACTTCTAAGCATTCTCTATCTGCTCTCGAGGACGTATCTCAACATAGAACATGGCTTAGCGGTACCCTCCCAAATCTCCTTCACCATGTGGAGAGGGCCCCTCACCTGATGCCCGAAAACAAGCTCATTCGGACTGAAACCGAGACTCTTTCCAGGTACTTCTCTTGCCGCGAACAAAACATAAAGCAGACCAAGGTCCCAATCCTTTCCGTTCTCTGCGCAGTAACATCGAAGCATGCTTTTCAGCGTGGCGTGCCACCTCTCCAACACCCCTTGACTCTCCGGGTGATACGCAGAAGAGACGACAGTGCTGATGCCATGCTGAATCATAGTTTGTTTGAACAGATTAGATTTAAAATTAGAACCTTGGTCCGATTGCACCTCTTGCGGGTAACCATACCGCGAGCAATACAAGAGCAGGTTCCGGACAACAGTTTTCGCCTTGCCATTTCTCATTGGATATGCATCAGGATAACGAGTGGCCACATCCATGATAGTTAATAGAAATTTATTACCGGCACTAGTAGGGGGTAGGGGTCCGACCATATCAATGATGACCTTACTGAAGGGCGGTCCACTGACAGGAATGAGGTGCAACGGGGCTCTCGGAATTGTTTGGTTAGGTTTTCCAACCCTCTGGCACGTATGACACCTTGCTATCCAGGTTACCACCTGCCCCTTCAACCCCGGCCACCAAAACAATTTTTCTAAAGCCGCCACCGTTTTTCTCACCCCTAGATGTCCTGCCAGTGGTATGTCATGCGCCAACCTCAGTAGGCTATCCCTGCACTCCCGTGGCACCACCAACTGGTCCACTACTCCGGACCCCTCTTGCCAACTACGTTTAGGGTCTTGAAAACGCCTATAGAGGATGCCTTCTAAATAAAAAAAATCTCCTGGCTGTGCATCGCCGTCCTCGTCGAGTTCTACAGCTCCATTAGCACACGTTTGGAGCTCAGGGTCCTCTAGTTGCAACCGACGTATATCTGAGGGTGCCAAGCGATCTAACTGCTCCCGGAGCAATGCATGACCTTCCCCGATACTGGGCTGCTCCCTCTGTCTCTGTCGATGTACATAACGTTGCTGTCGTGGAGTCTCATCATGCCCAGCCTCGTCACTCTCGATGACAGGCCCAGGGGCTACTCCAGAATTAAGTAATGGTGCTAATACTGAATCACCCAGGAGAGCCGCCGAGTCAAAACTCTTAAAACCAACTCCAGCTTTAGCCTCCTCCTGTTGATCGTTCCTCCGCTGGTCTCAAGACGGAGGACTAGGCTGTGACACTTTAGCTGCCCGAGCTCGGGTGACAACACACGCCATGGGTTGTGTCTGGCACCGCTCGACCCACTCTTGCTCTTCCCTACTCACGTCGGCCGGCCTCTCGGCAACGACTAAGGGTAGAACCTCAGAAGCGGGCATTGCAAAGGCGTTGCCGAGAAGAAGGTCGACGCCCTCCACTGGCAGTTTCTCCACAATCCCGACATCCAATTCACGTGCCACACCATCCACCTCCAACTCCAACCGCACCAGCGGGTATGACCGAGTTGCATTAATACCCTGCACCACTACCACCCGAGCCGCGTTTATAGGGTAGCCAGTCAAGTTTTTCATCAGAGTCTGGGAAGCACCTGTATCACGCAAGACCTCTACTCCATGCTTGCGCACCGCCCACATCACGCAACCCCGCCCTCTATGGTCGCAAAAAACATCCTGAGCAGGGTTCGAGCCTCCCAGGTGCTTCTGCATTGGCTGTGCCTCAGCCTCTGACGAACTACCCCGGGCAAACTCAGATGACTTCGGAGACACACCAATGTTGCAGGCCAAAGACACAGCTGCTGTAGGTGGTTTGCTAGGACAGACTCTTGCAAAGTGCCCCTTTTCATGACAATGATAACACTCCAACTCCCCTTCGGGCTTCCCTTGGTACTGGGAAGGGCCCGGCCCCTTCTTAAACGGGACGGTGCTAGTCTTGTGGTCAGTCTTGGTATCATGGCTCTTGTACTTGTTTGCAAAGGTATACCACTAACTCGGGGGGGGGGGGGGGGGGCATCACGCCCCTTGTTACCTGCCTCACTACGCTGGGCAGACCCGCACCCACGAATTAGTGATAGCCGGAGGTAAGCCATCTCAGCTGCCTCCTGTAGAGTTTTTGGTTGCTTTTCTTTCAGGTTTAACGTCAGGTCGCCGCCCGTGCATTTAAAAAACTGCTCTAAAAGCACCACCTGTTTAATGTCGTCAAACGTAGTAGCTTTCTCCGACCTCAGCCAATTCCCAAAAGCATCGGACAGCTCCCGGGCATGTTCCAAAAAGGTGCTCTCCCGACCCTTGGTAACACCCCGGAACTTCAACCTGTACGTCTCTGGTTGTAGTTCGTATGCTCTCAGGACAGCCTCCTTGAGTTCCTCATATATAATACACGACTCTATAGGCAATGCATCATAAGCCTGGAGTCCCTTGCCCACAAGTCTAGAGGAAACAAGGGCTGCCCACTTCTCCCCAGGCCACTGGTGGATCTGGCACTTCTTCTCGAATCTCATGAAAAATTCGGTGACACCCGACTCATCAAATACAGGGACTAGCTTCAACAGGTGCGACACAGACTGATCATGCCCACAATTCCCACCACCGAGACGTTGCCCTGTCGTTTCCACCCGAGTCTTCTCAAGCTCAATATCTGCACAGTACTGCTCAGACTGGTACTTAAGCTCAGCTTCTCGCTCACGAACTCCAGCTTCTCGTTCAGCTCTTCTCTCATGAGCTTCAGTTTCTCGCTGTTGCTGCTGAATCTTAGCCATCTCAAGTTGGAAAAGCATGTCTGGAGGCAAACCTTGAGGAGGAGGAGTTGCAATAATTGGAGGCCCACCCAGCGATCCAACACCACGCTGCCACTGACTATCAACCTGCGGGAACGTGCTAAACTCCGGTGTCCTAGAGGTCCCGATGGGAGAAGAGTGGAGGGGGGGCTCGAGCAGAAGTCCCCGAGCACCTTCTCCACCCTGGACCTCACTAGCCGCCCCCAGTACGCAAGCCCTCAAATCGTTCTTCTTGATGCCATGAGCCCCATGAGGGGAGCCAAACATTGTAGACCATACTTGCTTTATTCCCTCTAGTCGATCAGCTGTTATAGGCACCTCCAAAAACTTCTTTACGGCCTCCTCACTAGTTACTAACCCCCCTGGCATCTGCCCATCAGAGCCTGCATCATTCCCTGAACTCTCAGTATGATCTGATTCGTCTCCCATTGTGTCCACCAAAAATTCTCACGTTTATAAAAAAAAGAAGAAGTACCCAAGCTCCTATGTAGCACTATTCACTTGCCAAAAATATCTGAAGACTCTCAAGTGCTATACTACTTTGCCAATAACAAATTTAACGTGACCACTATATTCCTCAATAAAACAAATGACCACAACAATCCTGCAATTATCTCTTAGTTCACAAGATCCTGAGCTAGGTCGCCATTTGTTACGATCCAGGTTCTCAAAGACACAGGGCTCTTCAACATTGGACTAGATAATGGCAAAATGCAACAACGGTAACACTAGATCCAACCCCTGCCTTAAACACTGGAAAACAAAACACCATTACCGCCCTGAGTCGTGCCTGGACAACGAGGTATCCTATGACTCGGTAACTGGTGCACACACACTAGGCTGACGCTCAATGAAACAGCCTATTCTCAAACAGTAAAAGATTACTCGATTATGTTACACAAAGAAAAGATAGTTAACGTGATTAATTAACGTTACGGTAGATACTCAAATAACTGGCACTCCTGTATTAAAGAAAGTGCAATGCTAGTCCTGCAACATCAACTGGAAACTTCTGAAATATGTCTGATGCTGGGAAGATGTTCGTAAAGAATCTTGAACAATTATAATGCCGAATACGGGTCACAATAAATGCTAGGACATATAGTAATAATAGGCAGGCGAATAATAAAGACTGCGCAAAGGTAGTAATGCTCGACAACTAAAGAAATGCTTCGTGACACAACGCAACAGCCTACTAGGGTTGTGCAACTCAACAACAACCTCGGCTCAAAAGTGCAGTGAATAATAATGCTGCATACATATAATAATGGGGCTTATCTCTAACCAGTGTCTGCTCAGTTAATAAAGTCTAGCTGGGGTATCAAGGCAGGGCAACAATGGGCGAGCATGCGGCTCGTAGCCTAACGTTGTCCGAGGGTGGTATAATGAAGATTACGTTATATGACGGGGATGCTCTCTTGATAAATCTAGGTCTCTAGTACCTAGCTCTATCCTGGCGATCCCTCAGAAGTCAACACAAAGAGGCAGCACTATGTTGTGAGGGATAGGCTATGGCCCTCTCACACCACAGCGCTGTGCTCGCAAAGTAAACCCACCCGAAGACAACTTAGGCTCCCACAGTACCTGTCGATGTCGTGCAGGGCTTAGCTAACACTGCACACATCGGAGACAACGACACAGTAACCTTACCCCTAGTCTAGCTTTAGATAACCAAGAAGAATCACTCAACACCTTGCCAGGGAGACATATACCGGTCTACAACCTTCCCGAGAGAGGACACATACGGAAAAGTCCGTCTCTCTAACCCTCAATACAGCATAATACCTCCTTAACCTAATACATGGAAATATCTGAGAGCTTCGCGTACAATACGACTGGTCGACGGTGAACGTCTATGCTGAAACCAGAAGGGATGTTGAGTTTAATAAAGATTAGAGAATGAGAAAGGAGAAGTCGAGAGAGAGAAATAGTATGCAAAGTGGCGAGTATGGGGGACAGAATTGCAAAGAATGTAGGCGATACGCGTGTCAGGCAAGCTCTGAGCTGGTAAAGAACATGAGGCAGCGACGGGAAGGGACTAGTTGACCACCCGGCCGCCAACGCCGTCAGCGCCCAAGCGAGGTGCGTCATAGCTCACCTCGCTGCCTGGTGTACCCCCTCACCCTCTCTCACTCGCCTCCCACACAAGCAACATTTATATTATAGCGAATATAAAATATAAGGCGCGGTCACAGACCAAAACAAAGATCATTTCTAGACTGTCTGTGGCAACACGACACTAATGAAATAAAGCAGATCATTCTAGGACAACTGTAGCCTATCCCTCCATCCTGGCGAGCGCTAGCGAGCTGCAATGTCCCACGCAACCATTCTGCTAACGCCGGGAGGCGTCACAAAGCTAGCCAACATAACACCGATATTCAAAAAAGGCAGCAAATCCTTACCCAGTAACTATCGTCCAATTAGCTTAACCTCAGTTGTATGTAAAATGCTAGAAACGGTCATACGAGACAGACTCATAAATCACTTAGAGGAAAATAACATACTTAAAGATACTCAACACGGCTTTCGTAAAAAAAAATCCTGTTTAACAAACCTCTTAGACTTCTTCCACGATATCCTCAACCTCTACGATGAGAGTAAAGCTGTAGATATTATATACCTTGATTTTCAAAAGGCCTTTGACAAAGTTCCCCACAAACGTTTACTGCTAAAACTAAAAGCGCATGGAATACAAGACGGTGTGTTGATATGGATAAAAAATTGGGTCAGCAACAGAAAGCAAAGGGTAGTCATAAACGGTAAGGCATCTAAATGGACCAATGTAAGTAGCGGGGTACCCCAGGGATCGGTACTAGGACCAATTCTCTTTCTAATTTACATCAACGACATAGATGAGGGTCTCACCTGTACAATCTCAAAATTTGCTGACGACACAAAAATTGCAAATAGTGTACTCTCAAAAGAACAAGTTGACGATATGCAACACAATCTAGATAAATTGTCATGTTGGGCCCAAATTTGGCAAATGAGTTTCAATGCGGATAAATGTAAAGTACTACATGTCGGATACCTAAATGAGAAAGCAAACTATTCGATGAATGGCACTCAGCTTAAGAATGTAAACAGAGAAACCGATCTGGGAGTAACAATATCGAGTAACCTAAAACCGAGTCAACAATGTTCAGAAGTTGTTAAGAAGGCAAACAAAATAATTGGCTTTATAGGCAGGTCATTTGAGCATAAATCCAAAGAAGTTATCCTAACCCTTTACAATTCCTTAGTCCGCCCTCTTCTGGAATACTGCGTTCAATGCTGGTGCCCTTATTACCAAAAGACATAAACAAGCTAGAACGAGTTCAACGTAGAGTTACCAAAATGATACCTAGCCTAAAGAACAAACCATACGAAGAGCGTCTTAGAGAATTAAATCTATTTCCTTTAACCCAGCGCAGATTAAGAGGTGACTTAATTCAAGTGTTCAAAATCATCAAAGGCATCGACAATATGAACTGTAGTAAGTACTTCACTATCGACCAATCTAATTACACGCGGGGAAACGGTTGCAAAATTATTGGAAAAACTTAACTCGCACGAATCTAAGAATTTCTTCTTCAATCGAGTTGTCAACTTGTGGAATGGGCTTCCCCGAAATGTTATAGACTGCATCACCGTTGATTCATTTAAACTCCGCCTAGACAAATATCTCTCATCAAACCCGCGACTGACTGCGTTTGTAAATGAATAACTTTATTTTATCCCCCTCTCAGTTACTAACCCATCTGTCCTCTACTAACTTCCTAATCCTGCCACGGACATTAGTTCCAGGGCAGTAATTCCCTTTCCAATGTTCCCTTACCCACTCTAAACCACTGTTTGGACACTTGATCCTCAGTGTTTTGGAGGACAAGCAACCTAGAAGGGTCACTAGATCTGTTGTTGCTTGATTTCCTTTGTACTCCTTTGTACTATTATTGGATTTTATAGAAATAAATCTATAACGATAGTTTTTCGCTCTTATAGAATCCATTCCGCAGCAAAATATTAACTCTGTCTGTTTTCACCAATAATAATTGTTTTTTATATTGTTTTGTTTTCATGAACGGCAAGAGGAAAGGTTATTCTATAAGATTTCATCAACAACAACAACAAAAATAACAATATGTGAAATTTCACCGTAGGTGAAAGATATCTCACTATAGGCCTAATCATTTTTTTTTACCCACCTCTCCGAAGTTGCTCTTTGGCCTCGGAAGGTGTGTCTTGAGCATTCCGCGACATCGCAAGGCCCTTCGCATGCCTCGTGGGGAGCATACCCCTGGCGGGTATACTCTCGGCGAGTATTCGTGTGCACGTCGACGACTAATCGACGAGGAAATCGCCGATGATCGTCGATGTTCTCGGAACATCCGAGAGCATCGGCGATCCGTCGTGCGACGTTTTGGAACATTTCAACGATTTTCTTCGTGCTACAAACTCCGCGATGTCTCGCCGATGTCGCAGATGATCGCAGAAACCCTTCGGCGATGCTCGACGATGCTTGCGAGGGTTCATCGTGAGTCCTCGTCCAAAATGTTGAACTGTGCGAACATTATGCAACGACCCGCGAGGGCCCTTGCGAGGCCTAAGAGGCCTTGAGAGTCAAACGATTTTTCATGAGAGGTGTTGAGACATGTCACGAATATGCCAATTTATTGGTTTCGGCGACGAAAATCGTGACTTGTCTCATCAGTGGGAAAGGGGCATATGGGGGGATGGGCGTATTTATTTGCTTACTTACTCATCTGTATATGATATATATATTGTTTTCAGGTTCCTCCCTAGACCTCCATCAAGCTTAAAATAACACCCCAAGATCCCCCTTCAAGATATATTTGTACATTTTTCGATATCAAAATGTCCCGGCCAAAGGCAGATTCCTTAAAGTACAGGTTCGTATAGCTCGCCAGGAAAAAATGGACACCTACATCGCGTGGAAGGTCTTAACATTGGCAAGAAAATGGAACGAACAATCTTAAAATCGCCAAAGTATTGAGGCAAACGTCTTAACATCTCAGAACTAATGGGGCTAAGCATGAGGGTGAAAGGGGTCCAGAAAAAGCAACAACCTCCCCCTAAATTCTCAATTCTGGTTCATTCCAAGACATTCCAAAACCCAATCCCCTTAACCCTATGAAGATACGACTAAAGTATTGCTTTTAGGTTTTCTGGCTATTATTAGACGATAATATAAATCAATAGTTCACCAACAAACACACACCACAAGCCCTCATTTAACCACACACACAAACACAATCCCTCACTTAACCACACACAAACACACACACACACACACAGAAAACACACACAATCACTCACTCAACCCCCCCCCCCACTCACACACACACACACACACAAGCAGGAGTAATAGTGACAAATCGTTCCAAGTTTTTACCAAGATCTTTTCCCAGCAATTTCTTCCTCCCCTTCCTCCCTCCCCACTTCTTCCAACACCCCTCCCTCCCCACTTCTTCCCCACCCCTCCCTCCCCACTCCTTAATCCACCCTCCCTCCCCACTCCTTCTTCCACCCCTCCTTCCCCACTTCTTCCTCTTTCTCTCCTTCCTCCCTCTCCACTTCTTTCTCCACCCTTCCCTCCCTCTCCAGTTCTTCCTCTTTCCCTTCTTCCTCCCTCCCCACTTCTTTCTCCACCCCTCCCTCCCTCACCACTTCTTCCTCCACGCCTACCTCCCCATTTCTTCCTCCCCTCTGCGCCCTTTGCACCGCTTCCTCCTCCTCGCCCCCCTTTGCTCCTTCCCTATCCTCCTTTGGACTCCACCCCCACAATTACCACCACCTCTCCCTCCTCCTCTCTTTGGCCAATACCACACATCACCACCACCTCCCCCTTCCCTCAAACCCCCCTCTCCACACACACCACCTCCTCAACTATCCTCCAATTCCTCCTCCCATCCACCCACTCCCACAACAAACTCTCCCCTATTCCACCCCCATCTCTCAAACTCCCCTCTCCACACCCCTATATCCGCCCCCATTCCTCCAATACCCCCCACAACCAACTCCCCCAACCACCATCTCCTCCCCCTTTCCTCAAATACCCCCTCCCCACCTACCACCACCACCTCCTCAACTTCCTCCCCCACCTCCTCAACCATCCTCTAAATCCCCCTCCCCCCTCCATCCCCCTACCTCCTCAACCCCCTCCCCCACCTCAACTATCCTCCAATCTCCAATAACCCATCCCTCCTCCAAAACAAACTCCCCCACCCCCCCACACACACCGCCAGCGAAAGGATCTGCCCCCCTGATGGATCGGCCCGTCACGATACCACCGCCCGCTAATCCGCTGGATCGCAGGGGGATTGGAAGGGATTGAAAGTAGGATTACTTTTAGGATTGAGAATGGTTTTAGATTGTCGATGTTATTTTTATTTTGTTTGGTCTATATATATAATATATATATATATATATATATATATATATATATATATATTAGACTCCCCCTACCCTCCTTCCAGATAAATGTGTAAATTTTTCGGTTCCTCCTAAAATTACAGGTGAGCTATTGCTTGCCAGGAAAAAATCGACACCTAAATGGCATGACAGTTCCTAATATTGACAAATAAATGGGATGAAAGATCTTAAAATCGCCAAACTAATGGAAAGGACGTCGTAAAATCTCAAAACTAATGGGGCAAATCCGTATCAATAAAAACTTTAAAACTCCCACAGATACTTCAAAACCAGAATATAAATGTCTAAAACCAGCTAGAATATAATGACAAAATTCGCCACTAATAAGTCATGTCCCAGCTGTCATTAAGTTTGTCTTGCTCTGTGCTGTATTAATGTCTGTCAGATGTCTAATAGGGTGGGTAAGTGTAAGAACATGTTTATATATTTCATTCGCTATGAAGAAATGAAGCTTAGATATTTCCGATACCAATTATTGATCAAAACATACTTGGTACCGAAACATCACTTATTAGCGCGACTGTACTTAAATCTACTTAATATATGTGAATAAGCAAAATAATTCATCATATCAAAACATTTCCCAAACCAATATATAAGCCTCATGAATTTTGCTCTTGTAAATCTTAAAGCAAAAAATTGGGTCGAAAACGAAATAGTATTGTCCCCGAGGAAGCCAAAAGAAAACGGAACACGTCGGAACATGGAGGACCGGACCAGAAAACAGAAAACACACAGTGAGAGAGAGAGAGAGAGAGAGAGAGAGAGAGAGAGAGAGAGAGAGTACAAAGGAGTACAAAGGAGTACAAAGGAAATCAAGCAACAACAGATCTAGTGACCCTTCTAGGTTGCTTGTCCTCCAAAACACTGAGGATCAAGTGTCCAAACAGTGGTTTAGAGTGGGTAAGGGAACATTGGAAAGGGAACTACTGCCCTGCCACTAACGTGGCAGGACTAGGAAGTTAGTAGGGGACATATGGGTTAGTAACTGAGAGGAGGATAAAGTTATTCATTTACAAACGCAGTCAGTCGCGGGTTTGATGCGAGATATTTGTCTAGGCGGAATTTAAATGAATCAACGGTGCTGCAGTCTATAACGTCTCGGGGAAGCCCATTCCACAAGTTGACAACTCGATTGAAGAAGAAATTCTTAGATTCGTGCGAGTTAAAAGATTTACCAATAATTTTGCAACCGTTTCCCCGCGTGTAATTAGATTGGTCGATAGTGAAGTACTTACTACAGTTCATATTGTCGATGCCTTTGATGATTTTGAACACTTGAATTAAGTCGCCTCTTAATCTGCGCTGGGTTAAAGGAAATAGATTTAATTCTCTAAGACGCTCTTCGTATGGTTTGTTCTTTAGGCTAGGTATCATTTTGGTAACTCTACGTTGAACTCGTTCTAGCTTGTTTATATCTTTTTGGTAATAAGGGCACCAGGATTGAACGCAGTATTCCAGAAGAGGGCGGACTAAGGAATTGTAAAGGGTTAGGATAACTTCTTTGGATTTATGCTCAAATGACCTGCCTATAAAGCCAATTATTTTGTTTGCCTTCTTAACAACTTCTGAACATTGTTGACTCGGTTTTAGGTTACTCGATATTGTTACTCCCAGATCAGTTTCTCTGTTTACATTCTTAAGCTGAGTGCCATTCATCGAATAGTTTGCTTTCTCATTTAGGTATCCGACATGTAGTACTTTACATTTATCCGCATTGAAACTCATTTGCCAAAATTTGGGCCCAACATGACAATTTATCTAGATTGTGTTGCATATCGTCAACTTGTTCTTTTGAGAGTACGCTATTTGCAATTTTTGTATCGTCAGCAAATTTTGAGATTGTGCAGGTGAGACCCTCATCTATGTCGTTGATGTAAATTAGAAAGAGAATTGGTCCTAGTACCGATCCCTGGGGTACCCCGCTACTTACATTGGTCCATTTAGATGCCTTACCGTTTATGACTACCCTTTTCTTTCTGTTGCTGAGCCAATTTTCTATCCATTTCAACACACCGTCTTGTATTCCATGCGCTTTTAGTTTTAGCAGTAAACGTTTGTGGGGAACTTTGTCAAAGGCCTTTTGAAAATCAAGGTATATAATATCTACAGCTTTACTCTCATCGTAGAGGTTGAGGATATCGTGGAAGAAGTCTAAGAGGTTTGTTAAACAGGAACGTTTTTTACGAAAGCCGTGTTGAGTATCTTTAAGTATGTTATTTTCCTCCAAGTGATTTACGAGTCTGTCTCGTATGACCGTTTCTAGCATTTTACATACAACTGAGGTTAAGCTAATTGGACGATAGTTACTGGGTAGGGATTTGCTGCCTTTTTTGAATATCGGTGTTACGTTGGCTAGCTTCCACTGATCAGGCATAGTTCCAGACTGCAAGGATTTATTGAATAGTAATGTCAGTGGTTTGGAGAGCTCATTCTTAGCTTCCTTTAGAACTCTAGGCGAGATTGTATCAGGTCCTGGCGTTTTATTTACCTTGAGTTTATCTAAACAATTCAATACTTCTCTCTCTGTAACGGTGATATTGCTTAGAACATCTGAATTATCAATCTGAATCGGCGATGGTGTAGGGATATCACTGAGGTCTTCTGTTGTAAAAACTGATGCAAAGAAGGTATTGAGGGCATTACTCATTTGTACTTCGTCTTTGGTGTATTCTCCTTTTTCATCGACTAACGGTCCAACAGTTGAAGTAACTACTTTTTTCTTTCTGATATAACTATAGAATTCTTTCGGGTTTGTTTTACTTTGATTCGCAATATGTAACTCTAAGGTCTTTTTACTTTGCTTAATTAACTTTTTGGCTTTGCGTCGTAGCTCTACAAATTTCACCCGTTCTTCGTCATTTTGTGAGGATTTTAATCTATCATTAGCACATATTTTAGCAAGCAGGCAGTTTGAAATAGCTTTATTCCACCATTTGGGCTTATTATTATGGCCTGGACGCCGTATTTTCGATGGTATGCAGTCTTGCACTGCTTTTAGGTAAGTGGTTTCGAATAACTTCCAAGATGTATTTATGTCGTTATTGTTAATTAAAAAGCTCCAGTCAGTTTCTTTAAACATAGCTCTAAGTTTATGGAAGTTTGCTTTCTTGAAATTAGGGACTTTTTCGATGCTACTATTTGGTTCGTTACTAGTAAACTTTAAAGTGAAAGTTATCGTACGATGGTCGCTGTTACTGAATTCATCACCAACATTCAAATTCTCTATCAATTCTTCTTTTGTTGCAAGTACAATGTCAAGAACGTTATTACCACGGGTCGGCATTCGAACAAATTGATAAAGCGAACTCTCTTGCAAGTTCGTATACAAGTCATGTCCGGAGTGTGAAGTAAGAGTATCGCCCCACTTGGTCACAGGTAAATTAAAGTCGCCAAAAATTACGGTTTCTTGTGAGTTACTTACATCTGCAATTTGTTTGTAAATTTTTCGGTCAGTTTGCACTGATTGAGCTGGAGGTCTGTATATTAACGCAAGTATTATTTTTGTACCTTTATTATTCTTTATTAGCACAAAGATGTGTCGACGTTCACAATTTGAGGTTTTGACACGAGGGTCGGGTTAAGACTTTCTTTGATATAAAATAAAACGCCACCTCCATTTTTATTTATTCGGCTGTTCTCAAACATTACATAACCGGGAAGTGAATACTCTGCTAAAAAGTCTCTATCTTGTGTATTGAGCCAAGATTCTGTTATGCCAATCACATCATAATTTTCTGTAAACACTAGTTCCTCTAAATCTGAAAATTTATTGCGTATGCTACGAGCGTTTGCATAGAAAACCTTTAAAGTTGCGGTTTTAGAACTCGCAGATCGTTCTTTCATCGAATTTTTGGTTCTGGTCGGATCTACATTTACAGTCATGGCTGTCCTCGGTCCTCGGTCGTTATCCCTGACGGTTTTGAATTTGGGTCGTGTTGGTGGAGCTTTATCCAAATTCGCGGTTCTTGACGGATTAGTATTGAATTCCTTTGTAGATTGCCGTCCTCGCTGTCTTCGGTCCTCCTTCCTGGTTGTCCTGTGCTGAGTCGATTTCTTCTCCGAAAATCCTTCACCGCATCGTTGAGAAGACGCCCAAAACGCGCTGCTCCCACCTGGTTCAGATGAACTCCATCATCCGAAAACAAATAGTCATCGTAGTAGAAATTGTCCCAGGTGTCGACGAATCCCACGTTCTCCTTCCTGCAGAGGTTTGCTAGACAACGATTTGTGCTGGTGGCTATGTTGTAAAATCGGCTCTCTACACCGAGCCGGGGGACGATTCCTGAGACGATGATCCTTGATGACTTCTCCTTAAACGACTTGATCAGCTGCTGGTACTTTAAAAGCAAATCTTCCGACCGGGTTCGCTGTATATCGTTGGATCCAACGTGGATGACGTACATTGTATTTGCAGGGGCCAGCTTTGATACTTCGTCAACTGCTGCAACTACGTCATCCACACCACCACCAGGGATACAAAAACGCTTCCTGGTCTTAGGTGCCCTGGCGCAAAACTCTGTGAGCTGACCACGTATCATCGAGTCTCCCACGAGCCGGACTTCTTCTATTTCCTCTTCGTCAGTCTGAGTCTGCGAATATCTGGAAACGGTTTTGACACTCGGTAATCGGTATGTGTTTCCTGGTCTTGGGGCAAACGTTGTTCCTCACGACACGGAAGTTGTCTTGAGGGGGAAGAGAGTCGCTATTTGTATCTTGAGTATCGGAAACATCAGCTGAAATGGCTACTGTAGGCGTTGAATTGTTGGCATTTGACGTTGGGGCGTTGGTGGCTGCTGGAGTTGCGGTGACAATTGAAGTTTGTGGCACTCCAACGTTGAGTGTTACAAACTCTTGGAGTGATTCCAGCTTCATGGTGAGGACGTTGATCTTGTTGTAGGCTTCATCTAATTTCACTGTAAAATTCTCTCGTTGCTGGCAGAGCCGGCAGACTTGAAGATCGATAGTAGCAAACATGGACTCACCAAACCTACCGGCGCAGTTCGCACAAGCGCGAGGCATGGTGACAGTCACTTTCTTCAGATCACTTCACTCACTTAAAAACAATTCACTCACTTTACAACACTTCACTCACTTTAAAAACACTTCAATCACTTCAACCGAAAACAAATATGCTGAAATACGCAGAAATAGGATATCAGGGGTGATAGCCTAACCGAAAACAAAAATGTTGAGATACGCAGAATTAGGCTTCCAGGGGCGATAGCCTAACCAAAAGTTTTTTTTTTTAAATTGAAATACGCAATAATAGGCTACCAGCGTTGAATAGCCTAACCGAATATAATAAAATTGAAATTCGCAGAAATAGGCTACCAGGTGTGATAACCTAACCTTAAACAAATATATGTATAACAGAATATGTAACTAAATATACAATTCACCAAATAGAGATTATATAAAAATAAAGTGTGACTGCACACAAGGGGTTAATATACTGTGTCAACAGATGACCCTGGTGTCACTGAAGCCTAGTAAAGCAGTAGCCTACTCTTTTTAGATAAAAAAGTGTATCAGTCAAAGGTTATTACAAGATCGTGCAAGCAACAACTAAAATTACAGATATATATAGCTACAGTAGGATACCAAATACAATATCTACAAGAGTTAATAATAAAACAGATTGGCTGGCTATAGGCTAGGCTAGGTTTGGGTTAGGTTAAAAGCTTGGCAGGTTGGGTTAGGCTAGGTTAGTTTGTACAAATACCACCCTTAGCTTAAAGTAAAATCAGTCTGAGGAGAAAAAGTCAAGAATATATCTAGGGGGAAAGATAAATGAATGCACTTAAATTTGGTACAAAATTTGCTGGAATTTAATATGTATAATCCCCAAAAAAGGTTTGTTTACAAAATGGTGTCGGCGTTAGTCCCTGTAGGCGGTTAGTTAGTAAACAATATTGTTTATTAGCAAATTAATATGCAAAGCTTTACTTACATACAAGGCAGTTAAATTGATACTTACTACAGTAGGTAATGGGTAAAATTAGGGGCTACGATTTTATATAAAATAGTAATAAGAGAGCGTTTGTTTACAAAGCAAAACAAAACAATAGATGGCGCTAGTGGCGCCCTGTCCGAGAGAGAGAGAGAGAGAGAGAGAGAGAGAGAGAGAGAGAGAGAGAGAGAGAGAGAGAGAGAGAGAGAGAGAGAGAGAGAGAGAGAGAGATGAAGGATAGAACATGGACAGAATAACAGAGAACAAGCGAGGACAGAGCACAGACAAACACTTGAACTGGTCAGAATAGGAGAGGAGAACCAGAGAATGAGCCAAACCAAACAAAATAATGGGATAATAAACAACTAATACACAAAAAGAAATATATATTAAAACAAGGTCAGAAAAAAATTAATACCGGTAACTATATATATACAGTATATATATAAAAAGAGAGAGAGAGAGAGAATGAACAAAAGACTGACAAACTAGAGAAAATAAAATAATTCAAGACGGTACAAATCAAGAGACACATTATAATAACAGTGTAGAGCAAGTGAGAACAAGGCAAAGAACAAGGCAAAGAACAAGACTGAAATGGTTAGAATAAGAGCACATGAGAATAAACACACACACACACACACACACACACACAATTAAGGGGAGGCAGTTGTTTTTTCGAGTTCTCCTCCCTCATGTTTAGCCCTATTAGTTATGAGATTTCAAGACATTCGCCCCATTAGTTTGGCGATCTTCAGACCTTTTGCCACATTTCTTTGCCAATATTAAGACCTTTAGTGCCATTTAGGTGTCGATTTTTTTCCTGGCGAGCGAAAGCGAGCCTGTATTTGACAAGAAATCGGCCTTCGGCCGGGAAATTTTTCTACCGAAAAATGTACAAATTTATATCGAATTTATGTCTTGTGGGTGTTATTAGAAGTTTGATAGAGGTTTAGAGAACAAACTAAACCCCTTCCTTAAACCATTGAACCAAACCTGTAAATAATGCTGCACAATACATACCCCTTAAGGGGGATCACCGTCTTTTTTAATCTTTCTCTCCTTTTCTCTCTTTCCCTGGTTTGTATCCATTTGGCCCCATTCAGTCAACTGTTTTAAGACGTTGTTCCCCATCCAGGAGTCGATTTCTTACTGGCGAGCGATAGCGAGCCAGCATTGTATGGAGAAATCCGGCTTCGCCGGACCCATTTTTCTATCGAAAAATTTATAAATTTAGCTTGCTGTCAAAACAAAAATATATATATGCTGGGTCACTACCGCTCGCCAGGTAAATATTGACACCTGGATGGGGGTGAACATCTTAAAACAGTAGGATGAATGGGGCCGAATGGATACAAACCAAAGAGAGAGGGAGAGAAAGAGAAAAAAAGCCACGGTGAGGAGAGAGAGCGCGGGAGTGGAAGGACTGGGCGGCCTCCCACCTCCCGCCCGGCCCCGTTGCCTTGTTTTCATTATGACTGTATTTTGGATATATCTCGTCGCCTCGCTCTGTTTATCGCTCCCCATAACATAGTTGACTCCCCACCAAGTGGGGAAGAGGAGGTTTACCCAGACCCCACGGCATTCCTCAAAATTCCGCCAGGTCATGGTAGGGGTAAGAAGAGACGAGATAGTGTGTCACGTTGCTACGTACACAGCAAGTTTATGTGTACGCTGGTCCTTCCCCACTCCCCCTGCCTTCACCACCACCTCCCCTGTCTCCACACTAAGAATACATCAAAACCCATATTTCTAAGTCAAAAGTGCCTAAAACAATGTGTAACACTCATATTCTAACTATAAAATATACGGTAAAGTATAAAATCAATAAACAGAATACGTGAGAGAGGCATAATAAACGTGAGAGTGAGTGAAGGGGAAGTTGGGTGTCATTCAGCTGGCAGTGTGTACGTGCGTGAGTCCATGAACAAGGTGGCCGCCAGCCCGCCAGTCGTCACGGTAACCATGGACGCGCACGAGGCTTGCCACTCCCTCGACACTTATAAAACTTGAATATAATATGCACTTATCACACTGTAACTTCACTTACAATGACAATATGTGATACATGTTTCTAATATCTGAACTCTCTCTCTCTCTCTCTGGCATGTTATATAATCTCAATTTTACATATTGGCACATTTTCAGAAGTGCTAATTTGAAAAAATTTCATCCACGATATATTTTCTCTCTCACACACAAACACCACTGAGACTCACACATCCTCTCCCTTTCCTTTACACACACATACACACTTTCTTTCTCTCTACATACTATTTAAATTATTGTTTCTCATTAGAACACTTAGAATTACACCTCTCTCTCTCTCTCTCAAGCATTTGTTCCAGCTTGCCCCCCCCCCCCCCCCCCACCCAAGGTTTACTTAAGACATTCACTATTGAGTACTCTTGCCATTTCTCTTTCATGTCTGTCTTCCTTCCCCCACTCTTCTTTCGCCTTCTCCTTCTCCCTTGCTCTACTCTCAATCTCTCTTACTCACTCACTCTCTCTCACTCTCTCTTACTCTCACTCAGTCTCTCTTATTCACAAACTCTATTTTTCTCTCTCTCAATACTTAATGGGTTTGTCAAAGTGGCTTATAGCAAAATGTTTAGCCTCAATATGAATACAATACGCAACTATGGCTGGAAAATAGAATTGAAAAGGTTCAGCACTAGTATTTGTGTAAACTTGTTCATATATAAGATCTGTTCTACCTGGAACAAACTTCCCTACGAAGTTGTAAACAGTTCTTCAGTAGAGCAGTTCAAGAAGCGAGTAGATAATATTTTGCACACTCTGTAAAGAGTGTAGTGCACTAAACAGTCTCTCTCCTTCCACTTCGAGTATCTCCTCGGAATGGACCGCAAGGTCTCTGAGATACTAACTATTCCTTATAACTCTCTTTCTATACTCTCAATATCACTCTCTCACTCTCTCTCTCTCTCTCTCTCTCTCTCTCTCTCTCTCTCTCTCTCTCTCTCCTGGCCCCATAGGCTGTTCACAGCAAAGCTTCTCTCCCTCCTTTGGTAGAATCGTCAAAAGTTTTGCTCACCTAATTCCGATGGACAGAATGTGTGTCTGTGTGGAGAGAGAGAGATAAAACAAAAAAAAGGGGAGGGGGCAGCTGCAAGCCCATCAGTGCATCTAATTTCCGAACAAAAAGGGAAAAGAAAAAACGTGGGACGGGAATGTGTGTTTTTTTTTTTTTTTTTTTTTCCCGGATACATGAGACAGGGAGAAGAGAAGGTACGGTAAAAATCTATAATTCGCCCCCTTCTCTCTCATGTTTAATCCATTAGTTTTAGGTGTTGATTTTATCCTGGCGAGCGAAAACGAACCTGTAATTTAGAAGGAATCGGCCTTTGGCCAGGGCATTATTCTATCGAATAATGCTCAAAATATTCTTTGTTTTTTGTTTTTGTTATTATTATTATTATTATTATTTGATGGAGTTCTAGGGAAGAAACTATAAACAATAATAAATACAAATAAATAAATACCAATTGAAGGAAAATCTGCCTTTAAAGGGACAGTGTTTATTTGTTGGGTCTATTTAATTAAATATTCATTTATCCTTTACTTTCCTCGCTAGACCTTCATGAAGCTTAACAAAATACTCCCTAGACCCCTCTTCAAGATTAATTTGTAAAAAAAAATCGATATAAAAATGTCGGCCGGTTTCTCTTAAAATTATATCGCTCGCCAGGAAAAAAATCGACACCTAAATGGTACGAAAGGTCTTGATATTTATATAGAAATTAGATGAAAGGTTATAAATACGACAAACTAATGGGGCGAACGTCATAAAATCTGAAAACTAATGGGACTAAACATGAGGAACCAGAAACACGTCCCATCTCCCCTTAACCCTTTGAGGATCTGGCTATCATTTGACGATTTTATTCAGATTAGGGTGAACGTGTGGGAGCTAAAGAGTTGTTGTTGTTGTTGTTGTTGTTGTTCCCTAAGCTGCCTGGCCGAACAGCCCCGAGTCCCTGAGGAAGGCCATGGCCGCGGTCGGGCTTTCCCACAGAGATCTCATTGAGTGTAGATTGTGTTGTTGGCGTAAGTGGTTGTGTGAAATGCAGTCTTCTATTATGTGTTTGATGGTATGGGGTGCTGTGTTACATCCTGAGCAGGTGTCGACGACGGAGTCATCCAGTCTTTTCTGATAGCTCAGAAGAGCTGGATGGTGTCCGCAACTCAGCCTGGCCAGGTGGACTCTGTCCTCGCGAGGAAGGGAGGATTCGGAAGGATGGATTTCGGGAGGTCGTGCTTGCTGCTGCGTGTTGTCTATGAGTAAGTGAATGGATCGGCGAGAGATATGAGTATGGATGTGCTTCTGGAAGTTGGTTTGGGGTGGGCAGGGAGGGAGAGAGGACAGTATTTGTGTGTGATACCGTGTGCTGGGTGTTGTTTTGATATTTGTTGGTGTCTGTGGGTGTGTTGCCATGTAGTCTTGGTGTTTTTTAAGCTTGCCTTCCACTTAGTAGCAAATTCTATTTTATAATTAAGTCTGGACTGCCTATTAGGGACCGCAAGGTATGTGCAGTCTGTGTATGTATGTAACTCTCTAATTTAGTATCACGCTGTAGCATTCTCTTAACATCACACAATCACTTTCTCTCACTATATGTAACACTTTCTATAATTCATCCCCCTCTGCTCGCTCTCTCTCTCCCTCTCTCTCTCTCTAGAATTAGAGAATTAAATCTATTTCCTTTAACCCAGCGCAGATTAAGAGGCGACTTAATTCAAATGTTCAAAATCATCAAAGGCATCGACAATATGAACTGTAGTAAGTACTTCACTATCGACCAATCTAATTACACGCGGGGAAACGGTTGCAAAATTATTGGTAAATCTTTTAACTCGCACGAATCTAAGAATTTCTTCTTCAATCGAGTTGTCAACTTGTGGAATGGGCTTCCCCGAGACGTTATAGACTGCAGCACCGTTGATTCATTTAAATTCCGCCTAGACAAATATCTCGCATCAAACCCGCGACTGACTGCGTTTGTAAATGAATAACTTTATCCTCCCCTCAGTTACTAACCCATATGTCCCCTACTAACTTCCTAGTCCTGCCACATTAGTGGCAGGGCAGTAGTTCCCTTTCCAATGTTCCCTTACCCACTCTAAACCACTGTTTGGACACTTGATCCTCAGTGTTTTGGAGGACAAGCAGCCTAGAAGGGTCACTAGATCTGTTGTTGCTTGATTTCCTTTGTACTCCTTTGTACTCTCTGTAATTCAGCCAGTCCCTCTCCCTCACCTTTCACACGAGTTTATCTCTCTCTCTCCCAGTTAGCCACCCCTATCTCACTCTTTTTTATTGGTCTGACTCCCTTTAGCTGGCTCTCTCACACTTTCTTTTAGTCCTCCCTCCTTTGTTCTCTCTCTCGCTCTCTCTCTCTCACCTTATCTATTCTATATTCAATAGACTATATTTCTGTTTATATTCTCTCTTTCTCTCCACTTTGTTTTATTTCGCTCATTCACTCCCCAAACCCTTCCCTCTCTCTCTTTCTCTCTCTCAACGCCTGACCTGCAGTCCCTCGTTTCATAATACAGTGAACAGCGGCGTCAGGGGGGTTAGTTCTCTCTCTATCTCTCTCTATATATATATATATATATATATATATATATATATATATATATATATATATATATATATATATATATATATATATATATATATATATATATATATATATATATATATATATATATATATATATACTGTATATCTGTCTATATATTTCACTCACTCGCACACTCTCTTCTCTTATCTCTCTCTCTCATTATCTATCTATATATCTATGTCTATATATTGCACTCACTCACACACACTCTCTCTCTCTATGTTGTATAACTGTGTTCGCCGCCTATAAAAAGTGTCCTAATTTTACTGGCTCATATTTTACGTTTTCAATTCTTTTTTATTAAGGGGAGATGGGTCGTTTTTTGCCCCCCCCCCCCCCTTCTCCCTCATGTTTAGTCCCATTAGTTTGCAGATCTTATGAAGTTCGACCCTTTAGTTTGGCGATAATTAAACATTTCGATTTTTGTTTTACTTCAATCTGTAGACCTTCCGTGCCATTTATTTATTTTGTTCCTGGAGAGCGACAGCGAGCCTGTAATTATAGGAGAAACCCGGACTTCAGCCGGCAAATTTGTCTACGAAAATATACAAATATATTTAAAAAGAGGGTCTAGGGGATTTGCTTTGTTTTTAAAGCTTGATGGAGGGCTAGGGAGGAAACTAAAAACATAATATTATAAAGATTAATAACTAAGCAAATGCATACGCCCATCTCACCCTTATGTACATACGCCCATCTCACCCTTATGTACAAATTCATACGCCCATCTCACCCTTATGTACAAATACTGTATATTGAAAACACGTACAGCTATATTTTGAAGGGGGTCTAGGGTTTTTTCTATTTTTTTGAAGATTAATGGAGGTATAGTGAGGGAACTATAATATATGTAAATATATACATAAACCAAAGAATAACCACTACCCACTTAAGCGGGTAGTGGTTATATGTTTGTTTATTAACTTTATTGTCTAGTTTCCTCGTTAGACCTACATCAAGCTTGACACAAAAAATCTTCTTTCAAGATAAATTTGTACATTTTTCGGTAGAAAAATGTCCCGGCCGAAGGCCAATTTCTTCTAAAATTACAGGCTCGCCAGGAAAAAATCGAAAGCTAAATGGCACGAAAGGTCTTAATATTTAAAGAAAATGGGGCGACAGGTCTCAAAATCGCCAAACTAACGGAAAAAATCAAAAAAACTAATACACTAAAAATGAGGGAGGAGGGGTCCATAAAAAGTGACTACCTCCCCCTTAAAGGTCTGTGGGTGGTGGTAAGTAGGGGGCATAATGAAATGTGACAAGCGAGAGGTTCGAATCCCGTGGCATTTCCCTGGAGGACAGTTAGTTAGATTAGCTTGGATGGAATTAGGGTGTATTAGATATTTTTTAACGATTAATTAGGATAGGTATTGGGTTAGGATAAGACATTGTTAGGTTATATAAGTTTCTTTTTGCGATAGATTAAGATAGGTTATCGGGTTAGATTAATTTATCACTCTCTCTCTCTCTCTCCTGTTCTGCTATCCTTTGTTTGGAATTATGCTATCTTTATGAGAAGTAAGTCCTGCCCACCTCGTTTGAATTCGTAATGATATCAATAATTTCAGTTGGGGGCGATTGATGTTAGGAATGAAAATTACTAAAGACTCTCTCTCTCTCTCTCTCTCTCTCTCAAACACACACACACTTTCTTTATATATATATAGATAGACCCGGTTTCAACTATCAACAATTCCCTTCTTGGTATTCTTCGCAAAAGAGTTCCATCAAAAACCATTAAGTCTCGTATCAGGGATAAAGCATGGTTTAATGATGACTGCAAGCGTGCATTTGATGACAAACAGGCTGCATATCGTCTATGGAGGCGTAATCAAACCCCCTTGCATTGGGAAAATTATGTTTTTAAAAGGGCAGCTGCACAGAGAGTTTATGATGGTGCTGAGAGGGATTATAACTCCCATCTTCAGGATGTTCTGGCAGGAGCTACACAGCCTAAAAAATGGTGGTCCGCTATGAAATCCTCTTTATTTGGAATAGATTCCTCCATGCCTCCTCTTTGTGATTCTGATGGCTCCATCTCTTTTGATCCATTATCGAAGGCCAATATTCTATCTATTTTTATTAATAAGCAGAGTAATCAGGAATTATCTTTGCCATTGACATGTTTCCCTAGAATTCACCTCAATTCAATATCATTCAAATCAGCTGAACTGAAAAGGTACCATACTTGCTGGATCTTGATACCTACAGTGGCACAGACCCGGATGGGTTTTTCCCTCTTTTTTAAAAAGGTTGCAGTGGTCTTGGCACCAAAGGGAAATACTGCCTCAGGCTTTTGTCCAGACGCCTTTCCTCTTATTGTAATAGTCATAATTTGATACCAAACTCACAGTTTGGTTTTCGTGAGGGACTGGGTACATATGATGTGCTTCTGACACTCACCCATGACTTGCAATCTTCATTGGATCAGGGACATGAGTCTCGTGTCGTGGCTATGGACTTTAGTTCTGCTTTTGATTTAGTCAACCATAAAGCACTTCTGTATAAGTTACAACTCATCGGTATTGGTGGCAATTTTTTAAGGATCTTTGAAGTTTTTTTGACGAAAATATCTCAGTCTGTGGTCATTGATGGGTGTCATTCCCCTTCTGTTCCTGTTGTTTCTGGCGTTCCACAAGGCAGTGTCCTTGGGCCTTTGCTTTTTATTATTTTTACTGCTGACCTGTGTTCCGAGCTTGAAAATAAACTAATCTCCTATGCCGATGCTACAACTTTATATGCAGTCATTCCATCACCAATAGATAGACACGTACTTGCTACTGCTCTGAGTAGGGATTTAGCCAAAAATTACATCATGGTGTGAACTTTGCGGTATGAAACTTAATGCTAGTAAAACACACTCCATTGTCATCACCAGATCTCGTACTTTGGATCCTCCCCATCCTTATCTACAAGTTTCTAGCAAGCAAATTGAGAATGTGGATACTCTGCGTTTGTTAGGAGTTACTCCGGATCCCAAACTTACTTTTGAAAAGCATATTCGTTCTTTCTTCTCTTCCATTTCCCAAAAAAAATTGGTCTGCTTCGCAAGCTTTATAAAACATTTGCTTGTGACGCCACAGTTATCAAGTCTTTTTATGCTTTTATTTTGCCACAATTCGAGTACTGCTCACCTGTCTGGTTGTCAGCAGCTGACTGCCATCTCAAGTTGCTTGACAGGTCACTAAATTCTATCAGTTTTATTCTACCTCATTTGTCTCCTGATCTGTGTCATCGACGTAAAGTTGGTGCTCTTAGTCTTGTATTTAAAGTTTTTAACAACCCTTAGCATCCCTTACATGGGGTTCTGCCTGGGCCTTATGTCCGGGCTTGTGCAATTAGATTCACAAGCAATCTTAACACCTTACGAGCGGCCTAGGCGGTAATTTATATGTACCCCCCAGCGGGGTGTTTTTACCCTAAATAGGGTTGTTTACGTGATCATTTGCATGCCTAAATAAGACTCAGAGTGTAAAACAAGTATCTATCCCTGAAAGGGCATAAACAGAGCTTTCCAATGACACCCCAACCATCCTTGTACGACCACTGGTTTTCTTGCAACGATCGCGCAACACGAGTGCAAAAACCATGTAATTAGGTACTTTCCCTACATAATTCCCTGTGTAGCGAGTGTGAGTGGGGATGGAAGGGTGGTTTTCACTTCAGTTGGCCCACCGCGGTGGTGGGCGGCGGTCATAGCCTTACTACGCTCCTCACACCGCTCAGCTCTCTCTCTCTGCAACATTACGTGCTGAAAATGGCACACGACATAAGTTGTGAACCGCCACTTAGTCCAAATTAATTTCACACGACATGAGTTGCGCGCCGCCAAAGAAGGGTTAATGATCTTGCCATGAGCCGTGTTACTTTTTCTACTACACAGTTTTCACGGTGTGTTGTGCCGGCCATGGTTGACTTGTGGAATAAGTTGCCAAATGAGCTAGACAATTCAGCTCATATTTCCATTTTTAAGTCTAGAGTTAAAGCATTTTTGCAGCATTAAGTCTAATGTTTAAACGTATTTTTATTCTTTTGTATTGTATTATATTTATACTTGATATCCTCCACTGCATATATGTTATCTGTGTGTAATATATGTATATATATATATGTTTTGTTTTTCCTATGTTGCCGTAGTCTCTCTCCAGTGCCTCCGGGTGTTTTGTGTGGATTCATATTGCTGGTGTTTCTGCACCCTGGTTGGAGACTTCGGCATATCATATAATAATAATATAATAATAAAATAAAAATAATAATAATAATAATAATAACCTATCTATCTCTCTCTCTCTCTCTCTCTCTCTCTCTCTCTCTCAACTTTTCTCACTTTTTTATATTTATTCATCAATTTCTCGCATGTTTTTCTCTCTCATTCTCATTATCTCTCTCTCTCTCTCACTCTCCTCATCACAAGAATACTAATGGCCCCCAGCCCTTGTTGACTTTTAGTTACTGGATTTAGTTAGCATACAGATATATCCCCTTAATTAATTCAAATTATGACTGGAAGGAGAAGCCAATGTCCGGAGTGGTCTGAGTATATTTCGCCAGTGAGAGAGAGAGAGAGAGAGAGAGAGAGAGAGAGAGAGAGAGAGAGAGAGAGAGAGAGAGAGAGAGACAGAGAGAGAGAGAGAGAGAGAGAGAGAGAGAGCTACATAGATACACAGACCACACAGACCTCAAGGTCCTTACTAGGCAGTCTGGCCTTACAAACTATATATGTATATATGCATATACATACATAATTATATACACATATACATACATATATACACCGGTACATACATACCGGTACATACATATACACACATACATACATACATATATATACAGTATATACATACATACTGTACAGTGCACACACATACACTTACATTTTTTTTTTTTCATATCACCCCAGCCCTCTGCAGATAGAGGTCAAGCCTTCCCTTGAAAGCGTTTATTGTGTCGCTCTCCACCACTCTCGCTGGTAGTTTATTCCACTCTGTCGCCACACTGTAGGTGAAGAAACTCTTTGTGACATCTAGGTTTGCCTTTTTGGTTTTTAATTTCATTCCATTTCCGCGAGTTTGATTAGTATTGTTTAATGTGAATAGTGCATTTACATCGACTTTGTCGAAACCTTTTAGTATCTTAAAGCACTTAATAAGCTGACCCCTCAACCTCCTCTTTTATAATGAGAACAGGTTCAATCGTTTAAGTCTTTCTTCATATGGTTTATTTCTTAATGAGGGTATCATCTTCGTCGCTCTACGCTGTACTGACTCGAGTCTTACAATGTCCTTGATCAGATAAGGTGACCAGAACTGCACACCATATTCAAGGTGGGGCCTCACCATACTTTTGAACAGTGGCACTATTACGTTTTCATGTTTATATGTAAATTTTCGTTTAATAAAGCCCAATGCTATGTTTGCCTTATTTGCTGCTGCTATACATTGGTCGGAAGTTTTTAGGTTTTCAGATATTAGTACCCCTAGGTCTTTTACTACCGTTGCGGTTTTTATTGTTTGCCATTCATTTCGTATTTGTATTTCATATTTCTGCTACCAACCTGCAGCACCTGACATTTATCGACATTGAAGGGCATCTGCCATTTTTTCGACCACTCTGATATTTTGTTTAAATCAGATTGCAACGCATTTCTATCATCTTCGTTCAGGACTGTATTTCCTATTTTTGTATCGTCGGCAAATTTGGAAATGGTGTTGTTTACCCCTACATCAATATCGTTAATGTAAATGAGAAACAGAACCGGTCCAAGGACTGAACCCTGTGGAACTCCACTAGTGAGAGAGAGAGAGAGAGAGAGAGAGAGAGAGAGAGAGAGAGAGAGAGAGAGAGAGAGAGAGAGAGAGAGGGGAGGAGAGAGAGAGAAAGAGCAAGAGCGAACAGATTTTTTAATTTACTTTTGTAATTATTATTTGTATTGCTTCTACATTAGTACACATATATTATTAACGTTAATCTTTAGTGCAAGTTAATCAGAATCAATTAGATTAATAGTGTAACTGAATAGTTAGGGTCATAGGATTTATCCTGAATAATGTTGGCAGACCTGAACTGTATTAACTGTGGTGTTCCAGTAGTAGCAGAAGAGTTGGTAAAAAGCTCAATATGAAGATCCATACTAATCTCAGCCTAATGTCAGAAAGCAATAAGGGTTAAACGAGACTCAAACTATGCAAGTATGTAGTTCGGGGGAGGAAAGGTGATAGTTTAGCAGTCGACACAGGAAAATCAGCTTTAGAACACCATGAATAGAGACGCATTTAGTATCAAAGTTTAAACACGGTTACCAGCTACTCTAAATATACCAATAACTCATGAGGGAAATGCTTTACCACAAATGTTTGCCTCGATGTTAATTAAGTGTTCAATATATATATATCCGACGTGAGATATGTCTACCATTTGCTTACTACTTCTTATTACAGTGATATATGTTATCATATCTGTTATATACAGTATATATCTCTCTCATATAAATGTACTGTATATAGGCCTATGTTTTTTTTGTTTTTTTTTTTAAAGAGACAATGAACGGAGGAAGGAAAACACAGATAAAACAAAAAGGTCCATGTGCCTAAAGGCATCCTCCATTCATAAAATGTTTGTAACAACTGGATTTAAACTTTTGTAGATTGTAAGTTTGTGGAAAGCAACTCGAGGGAAGTGAATTCCAAAGAGTAGTAGTTCTAGGGACAAATGAAATTTGATAAGCAGAAGTTCTGCATTGTGGAGGAGAAAGTGTAAATTCATGGGCGCTCACAGCTGCCCTAGTTCTACGGGGAAAGATGTGGAGAGGCGGCACAATTGAAGCAAGTTCCTCGGAACAATTGCTGTGAAAATATCTGTAGAATAATGCAAGGGATGCAACGTTTCTTCGTATGGATAATGTAGGAAGGTCCTGTGTGAGGGTGAAACAGCCTATTCTCAAACAGTAAAAGATTACTCGATTATGTTACACAAAGAAAAGATAGTTAACGTGATTAATTAACGTTACGGTAGATACTCAAATAACTGGCACTCCTGTATTAAAGAAAGTGCAATGCTAGTCCTGCAACATCAACTGGAAACTTCTGAAATAAGTCTGATGCTGGGAAGATGTTCGTAAAGAATCTTGAACAATTATAATGCAGAATACGGGTCACAATAAATGCTAGGACATATAGTAATAATAGGCAGGCGAATAATAAAGACTGCGCAAAGGTAGTAATGCTCGACAACTAAAAAAATGCTTCGTGACACAACGCAACAGCCTACTCGGGTTGTGCAACTCAACAACCTCGGCTCAAAAGTGCAGTGAATAATAATGCTGCATACATATAATAATGGGGCTTATCTCTATCCAGTGTCTGCTCAGTTAATAAAGTCTAGCTGGGGTATCAAGGCAGGGCAACAATGGACGAGCATGCGGCTCGTAGCCTAACGTTGTCCAAGGGTGGTATAATGAAGATTACGTTATATGACGGGGATGCTCTCTTGATAAATCTAGGTCTCTAGTACCTAGCTCTATCCTGGCGATCCCTCAGAAGTCAACACAAAGAGGCAGCACTATGTTGTGAGGGATAGGCTATGGCCCTCTCACACCACAGCGCTGTGCTCGCAAAGTAAACCAACCCGAAGACAACTTAGGCTCCCACAGTACCTGTCGATGTCGTGCAGAGCTTAGCTAACACTGCACACATCGGAGACAACGACACAGTAACCTTACCCCCAGTCTAGCTTTAGATAACCAAGCAGAATCACTCAACACCTTGCAAGGGAGACATATACCGGTCTACAACCTTCCCGAGAGAGGACACATACGGAAAAGTCCGTCTCACTAAACCTCAATAAAGCATAACACCTCCTTAACCTAATACATGGAAATATCTGAGAGCTTCGCGTACAATACGACTGGTCGACGGTGAACGTCTATGCTGAAACCAGAAGGGATGTTGAGTTTAATAAAGATTAGAGAATGAGAAAGGAGAAGTCGAGAGAGAGAAATAGTATGCAAAGTAGCGAGTATGGGGGACAGAATTGCAAAGGATGTAGGCGATACGCGTGTCAGACAAGCTCCGAGCTGGTAAAGAAAACGAGGCAGCGACGGGAAGGGACTAGTTGACCACCCGGCCGCCAACGCCGTCAGCGCCCAAGCGAGCCGTGTCATAGCTCACCACGCTGCTGGGTGTACTCCTTCACACTCTCTCGCTCTCCTCCCACACAAACAACATTTATAATATAGCGAATATAAAATATAAGGCGCGGCCACAGACCAAAACAAAGACCACTTCTAGACTGTCTGCGGCAACACGACACTAATGAAATAAAGCAGATCATCCTAGGACAACTGTAGCCTATCCCCCCATCCTGGTGAGCGCTAGCGAGCTGCAATGCCCCACGCAACCATTCTGCTAACGCCGGGAGGCGTCACAGAGCACACCGCCTACAGCAGTGGTGTCACTAGTGAGCAACATCGGTGTGTCTTTGAGGTCTTCCGCGTTTGCCCGGGGTAATATGTCAGTTGCGAAGTCACAGTCGGTGCAGAAGCAGCAGGAGGGCTCGTCACCCGTCCGTGATGCTTTTTGTGGTCATAGGGGGCACGGCACTGTGAGGTGGGCTGGTGTGGAGCATAGGCTTGAGTTGCTGAGTGATACGGGCGCTTCCCATACACTTGTTAAGAATTTCACTGGCAAGCCTATTAACGCGGCTCGGGTTGTGGTGGTTCAAGGTATCAATGCTACGCGGTCTTACCCGCTGGTTAGAGTGGAGCTTGAGGTGGACGGTGTGACACGGGAGTTGGATGTGGGTGTGGTGGAGAAATTGCCAGTTGAGGGGGTCGACCTCCTTCTCGGCAACGACTTTGCGGTGCCCACTTCCGAGGTTCCACCCTTAGTCATTGCCGAGAGGGCGGCCAACACGAGTAGGGAGGGCAAGAGGGGCTCGAGAGATCTCAGTCCGCTCAGGTGTCACAGCCTAGTACCCAAGTTCCAGACCAGCGGAGGAAGTGTCGGAAGGAGAAAGTCGAGGCTGGTGGTTGGGTTGAGAGTTTGGACCCAGCGACACTCCTTGGTGACTCGGTGCTTGCACCCATTATGAGCTCCGGAGTGGCCCCAGAACCTGTCCCCCCGGCGTGATGGCACTCCGCGACAGAGTAGTTCCCAGGGACAACTAGAAGATCTTAGTCTTGAGTGTTGTGGGAACGGGGCTATTGAACTCGATGAGGACGGGGAAGCATGTCATGTGAACCTGTTAAAGGAGTTTGTGAGGCAACCACCTGAGCAGCCTACTGTCCCTGTGTTGGTCTGCAGCAGCCAAGGTGGAGAAGGAGAGGGGGGCAGTGGGGCACAGGTGGAGGAAAGTTGGGATTGTCATGTCTCGGCGGAGCAGTGGGCGGGTGGACGCGAGTCAGGTGGCTGTGGAAGCGCTTGAGCACCTGCCTGAGCAGCAGTGTGCACCGCTCCAGCACCTGCTCGGTTCATACACCACTGTTTGTGCTGAGCACCCAGGCCTCACAACTCATGCGGTGCACGATGTTCCGCTGGCAGGTCACTTGAGTGTTAGTAAACCGTTGGCCTCGTTGTTTCGGTAGTTCAAGGTGGGCGACGAGGCTTTGGCATGGTTGTCAGGTCAGAGTCGACCCATGGCTGCTAAGGGTGGTGGTCAGAATCAGGATATTGAGCAGATTGGTGAGGTTGGCTGTGGAGTGGATGCGCCTGGCCGTCGCATAGCCTCCCAATGCTGCCCTAGTAAAATGCAACAGCCCTACCATAGACCGACTGTATCTGGCCGTGTCGCTGAAGGCGGTGATGCTGCGCAGGCAGATGTAGTCGCAAGGAATGCGGGGGTGCGCATGTACGGTATCGGCGGGGAAGCCTTAGCAATTATGAACTATAGGAGTGACTGCACAGGTGGTACAGATTGTTCCTCTCATGACCTGGCTGTTCTAGGGACAAAGGTGGAGAAGGAGGGAGACTATAGTTTAGAAGCTGCGGTCTCGGCTGGGTTGTGGGAGGACACTGAGCATGTTGTTCTTCGAGATAAGTTGCAACCTCTTGTTCTTAAGCGCCAAGAGAAGTTGTTTACTAGGCTGTGGCAGTACGTCCGCATGTTTGTTGATTCTCCAGGCCTGATGTACGGGGTAGAATCCGACATGGAGGCTGGAGACAGTGCAAGGCTCAAATTGGCTCCCTACCGTATAAATCCTGCTCGACAGCCTGTCGTGAAAGCAGAGCTAGACTACATGTTGGAAAAGGGTCTGAGGGATAAGGGATATCGTGAGTGGTTGTTGCCAGTAACTTTGCAACCTGAGTTAAGTGGCAAGATCCGTGTTTGTGTTGATTGCAAGAATGTGGAAGCATTATCCCTGACAGACGCCTATCCATTACCCAGAGTTGACGACCCCATAGACCGCATCGGAGCTGCCTCGTTTATCACTAAGGTGGAAATAGTGAAAGGTTATTGGCAGGCCCCGTTGCCGGAGAGAGCGAAGAGAAGTGCCAGTCTTGTGATGGACTGGGCAGTTTATCAGTGTCAGGTGTGGTTTTGCTGCCGGAACACAAGCTGGATGTGTGGCATGTTAAGGGCACTGATAATGTTCTGGTTGATTGTTTGTCATGGGAGGGTATGTCTTAAGGAGCACCCTCGCTGTGCAGTCAGTGTTTGTTTGAGAGTGGAGAAAAATTAGGCTTGCCCCTGCAGTGAAAAGCCACCAAAAAAACTATTAAAAAATATAAAAACCTCATAAATTATAAAAACTCTTTCTTTTGATAGTATAATATTAAGTGCAGTATATTACAGCAAGAATCTAAGACACTCTGAGTTGTTGTCTTAGTAGGCTAGGCTTGGTGAAGCTTGCTCGTTGAGTGTGATATAATTATTATTATGCTATTATTTTGGGGAAGTGTTGTGTAGATTTTTTTTCTCATAATGAAGTGTTTTATGTTTGTGATTGTGCCTTGTTTTCACAACTTGGGAGAGTAGCTGGGTGATGCAGGGTTGGTGGGCATTCTGTCTGGTCAGATGTGGAGTTCACCTAAGGCTGAAACGTCCCACATCTTGGGCGGGGTGTTATGCTGGCCAGCTTGCCAGAATGCACTCGTAACTCGCTAGCACTCGCCAGGGCAGTGAAACGGGCTATAATAATCGTAGAACGATGTTCTTTCTTTCATAGTGTTCATGTTGTCACAGACAGATCAGTGGTGGTCTTTATTCTTGTCTGTGACACTTGAAAGTATTTTATATCATTGATAGAGTATAAGATATGTTGTGTGAAGTTGAAGGGAGAAAGAGAGCGAGCAGCGTGGTGGTATTATGCGCGTGTGTATGTACGTGTGCCTCCCTCGCTCGGAGGAGTTTCCCACGCTCGTGATTGGCCGGCGGGCCTGGCGCGTCATATGGCGCCTGCTCCTCATGACGTAGTCGTCTGTGATTGGGTGCCGCTGTCCTTGTTAGTGCTGCGGGGCTCCTGCCCGCATGTCTCCTGCAGAGCTTGGCATAGCGTGCTTGGTCCTACATGTCCTTTGCAATCTGTCCCCAATTTAACCCCCTGTACAACTGTTTCTCTCTCTGAACTTCTTCTTTTCCAATACTTCTTCTCTTTATTTAATTACTTATCCCTTCTGGTTCTGCATACGACTTCCATAGTCGGCCAGTCGTATTACCAGCACCAGTTCTCACATATATGTCTTGCACTAGCTTTAGGGATTATTAGAGTCATAGTCACACGGTAGCCTAGTGTTGGGGTGCTTCTAATTATTGAGTTGTTCTTTCCTATTATTTAATGCTAGACAGTGGAGGGTATCTTTGGTCCTTGTCTGAGTTATGTATGTGGCAAGTCAGAGCCTGTACAACTTCGACGAAGCTAGGTAGCCTGTAACCCTTGTGCATATTTTTCCTTTGCGAGTGTAGCAGTATACAAGTGAAGGGCTTTTGCCTACTCTCACCTGTATGCTTGCTACCTCATTGTGTTGACCTTTGTGGAACGCTAGGGTAAGACCAGATACTAGAGATCTGGACTCAGCAAGAGAGCCTCCAAGTCACTTAACGTAACATAAGGGAAATCTGTTCAAGGGGAGACAGTAGGCTACGAGCATGCTTGCGCTCTGCCTAGTTTCCTGGTACCTTTTATGCCACTGCTAGACTTTATTAGTGAGAAAGACAGCATTGTGTTTATTAACTTTAATTGTGTATGCTTTAGGAATTATTCACGCCTTATTTTAGCCTAGGTTGATGCATAGTGCACAACCCAGTTTGGCTGTTACGTTGGCTAAGGAAGTACTGTTTTGAGTGGCTATTATTAGTGCTGTCACAGAGTTGTTGCACTCCCTGGTTTCATATACGATATGTTTGACATACGGAGCCCTGTATGTTTATTTAAGAGTTAGAATTCAGAGTTGAAGGAGTGCCGAATCACCCAGGCGGCGAAGCAGACCAGCGAGCGAACCAGCGAGTGGGAAACCAGCTCATCTGCATACCAGCAAACAAGCCTTCACACCTGCGTGCGTCATAGGGGACCCTGCAAACTACTTCGATGACCCGACGCTATGACGATGATTGACGCCAATCGACGCCATTGGACCACACACCTCTTACGCAACTAGAGGAGCTGTGATTGGGGCGCGCACCATCCCCCGCCTCCTGATTCGTTCCTACACCATCATTGCTTAGTATATAAGACCCAAGTAGTGGGCATTCAAATCAGTCTCATTTGGAGTTGGGAAGGTGAACTTGCAGCTGGAGGAAGACGGGGTGAAGTATTATAATGGGATTGTGACTGTCAGTCAGATTATATAAGTGTGTGTTAAGTGTGTTCGGTGTAAACACTTACGTTATGTTGGTTAGTGATATATGTGATTGGGAATTAACGTTAACGCTACTATTATGTACTTAACTATTTTAGTTGACTGACTTGTGGACTAAAGCAACTCTTTAAGTAATTGGGTTATGATTAAAGTAATACTATTGTTTTATATTAATACTTACGAGTTCTTTCATTTGCTTACATTGCTGGTAAGAACAAGAATGGTGATACTATTGTCTCTTATTAGTAATATCGCCTTAGACTAACATGGTTGTTTTAATGTTACTTCTAGTGATTTCCTAAGCTGAAGAAAATTCTTTTAGTTTCAAAATATTATTTTTGCTTTCATATTATTTGAGTGAGACCTGAATCGAATCTATGAAGCGATCCTGTAACTTAATTTACTCATAATCAAACCTCAATGTTACGTGGTTAAGAAATACAATTTTATCTAATTATTAAATATATATCTAACTTTCTATGTGACTTTGATATTAATCCTGATAATAATAATATAATACTATTAACGTAAAACAAGAACCAAGAATAATAACTACATTAAATATAAATAAAAGGACATGATATAAGAAAACTATCTATTCATTTCAAAAAGGGTAAGAGACAGAAATATTCTTACTTTAATATTTATCTTTCAAGACTTTTATAGAATTAATAGTCCTTATTTAGATATAACTTATCGGTTCATAACCATAGCCTACTAATCTTCGGTTAAATAATAATTCTTTATAAATACTACATGACTTTAATTAGTTTCAGTATTTTTCCATAATTAAAGAGTATCAGTCAATAAAGGATACCAAGTCCTAAGATCCAAAAGGAAAGGAAGCAACAACAGGAAATAATTTTATTAGATTTTACTTTTGTTTTGCCTTCAGCTGACTGATACCTTAATATATATCTCTGTGCTATCTAGATTCATCAAGTTAACCACTTGAGGATCAAGATACGTAACAATATGTATCCTACTTTTTGGTGTATTTAAGATACACGCTTTGGTGTCCTGCCCCTGCATTATTTCTGTTCTATATTAACGAGCATCTTAGAGCAGCAGACGTTTTCAGAAGATTCTTTATCTGATTGCTGTAGGACTAGACTTCCAGTGTTTTCATAGAGCATTGAAGAGTTTAGTGGTGAGTACAGACTCACACTAAAGTTAACGTAAGCATATACTCCTTTATTTAAATCTTGTTATAGTTTATTCAAGCATTGTTATTACTTAAGAGCATTTGATTAACGTAAAGTACTCCTGTTGTGAGTAGGCTTTTCCGTCACCGGAAAGCCTTTGTAGAAGTGCACTAAACCCAGTTAATTGATACCCCATTATCCAGTAGATTAACTCTGGAGGGTTTAAGTGTTTTGTTCACCGGCGTAATAGTTCGAGGGTTTGGAATTAGTGTACCATTGTTGCAGATATAGCCTATCATCTAGTCCATTCTTAAGTGCCCTTGTTTATTTCGTAGTGCCGGTCGTAACATGATGGCCTCACATGTTTCAGGCACAATGATGGAGATGGTTTTCCGGGCAATGTGGAACGCGTACTGCAGGGTAGGATAGGAGTCACCCGTAGCCAGATAGCGGAGTGTGATTGCCAATCTCAGCCCAGGTGACAAAGCCTCCCTCCCAAAGGTGTCCTGCTTCTCTATCCTTGGCCCCACACGTTCCACCAACTCCCTAAACATGACTTGGTCCACACGCAAGAAGTTCTTGAAGGCTTTATGGTCCTCTGCCTCAAACTCCTTCAGGAGTTGCTCGTACACACCGAACTGTGCCCGTCTCAATAACCAACTCCTTGCCCAAACTGTCCTTGGTTTCCTTTGCTGTTGACGTCTGCGTTCAGCTAGCGCCTCACCTTCCTCAATGTCTATGAGATCCAATCGCATCTTCAGGAGTAACACCCTAGCTACTGTGTTGCGCCGATTGATGGACATGGTGGGTGGCTGTATCCTGTGGGTCTTTCTTGCGTGGTGTCGAGTGGTTGAGTGGCAATGGGTGGTGGTGGGGGCTGCTTATATATGGTTTCGGGCACAATGTGCACAATGTGCACAATGTGTGGACTCTCAGCGACTCTTGCACATTCGCAGTACACTCTCAACGACTCGCATAGATCCGTGTTGCAATCGTGTAGACCCGTGTTCCATTCGTGTTGATACGCGTTAAACTCTTGTTGACTCGTGTTGACTTCTACCTACTCTTTGTTTTCGTACCCTGGAATGTGACAGTTTTTTTTTAAATTTCTAACACTCGTGCTGGGTTCGTGTTAAACTCGTGTTGACTCTCATTGACTCGTGTTAACTCTTGAATAAACACGTGTTGACTCGTGTAGACTCTTGTAGACTCTTGTTTCACTCGTGTTGACTCAGCCTCATTTGCTGCTCGTGTAATAACCGGCCTCCAGCAACGCCGATAATCGACGAGTGTCACTCGTGTTGGACTCGGGCACCGACTCGTCTATGTGTGAACCAGGCTTAACTGTGTTGGTGGTGTGGTGTAATGGATTAGATGCTTATGTTCTGGGTGTGGTGTTCCGAGTTCGAATCCCGGGAGGACCATATGCTTTCATTAGTTTATTCAAATACATTGGTGTTTGCAATGGATGATTAATGTTAAGAATGGGATGTTACTTATTAGCTATATGATTAAGTAAGGCATTTTGATGATATCTAGAGATCCCATTGGCTAATTGTCAACAGGTATAATATTATCATGATAAGTTAAAGGGAGATGGATCGGTTTTCTGGCCCCCCCCTCCCCCCCCCCCCTTCTTTCTCATGCTTAGTCCCATTATTTTCAGATTTTAAGAAGTTCGACCCATTAGCTTGGCGTTTTTTAGACGTTTCACCCTATGTCTTTGTCAATATTAGGACATTTTGTGCCATTAAGGTGTCGATTTTTTCATGGCGAGCGATAGCGAGCCTGTTATTGTAGGAGGAACAGGCCTTTGGCCTAGACTATACCAAAAAATTTAAACATTTATCTAGAAAGGGGGTCAAGGGGATGTTTTTTTTAAGCATGATGGAGGTCTAGGGAGGAAACTAATCAATAATAAAAAGGTAAATAAATTAGCAAATACATAGCCCATCCCCGTTAACCCCTTCTATACCGGAGGCGTCCTTTCTAGTTTATTCTAGCTATATGTAGAATATTATTTGAAGCTTAAGAAGTATCTGCGGTAGTAAAAATGGTTAAGTTAGATCATTTGAAGTCTGTTAATTGCTGGATGCCCTTTTTTAAACTGAATAAAATCGTCTAATAATAGCCAGAATAAAGTAACAAAAGACGTTGCCGGTAAGGAAGGGGTTCAACTGTTCAATGCACACCAGAAAGGAGGAAAAACAAAACATAACATGGTACTGAAAAGTGTTCAAGTTTCCGATTCGAAGCACCGTGTCGAACATCAGGCGAAGCAGTGAAACAACGAGGGGGGGGGGGGGCGGCAAGCTGTTCTACACATACAGTATATGTATTGGCAATGAAAAGGGGATGGGCTGAATAAAAATTGTGTAGGTCTCTAAAAACATTGGTTTGGATTAAGGGTTTTAAGTTTTGGATTCGAAGCACTATGTCGAACACAAGGCGAAGCAGTGAAACATAGAACATTGAGCTGTTCTACACGTATTGTTAATGGAAAGGGGGAGTTAGTTAGTTAAAATAGGACTTCAGAGGCTATCAACCCATCTGGATTATTAAGCCAGCACACTGTTAGTCAAGTATATTTTCAGAACTGGAGCCCCTTTTCGAGAACCACAGTCCCATGAAGGGGGAGGAACTAAATAAAATCATATAATACACTCTAGACAAAAAAGTAAAACAAAACAATCAAGCCTCGCATTGTACTGAAAAGGGGGAAAACCAAAATTCAGATTCGAAGCACAGTGTCAAACAGAAAACAAAGCAGTGAAACATAGAAGCCTGAATTGGCCTACACGTATTGCCAATGGAAAGAGAAAGAACTAAATAAAACCATCTGAAACACTCCAGAAAAATACGTTGAAAAATATTTAAACAAAAGCATCACATTGTACTGGAAAGGGGGGTGGGGGGGGGACGACGAAAAAAAATCAGATTCGAAGCACCGTGTCGTGTCGATCAAAAAGTGAAACAGTCCAAACCTGAGAGCGAGCTGTCCTACACGTAGTCATTGCAAATGGGGGAGGGGGGGTCAACGGCTATTCCTCCCCACACACAAGGGACTGGGGTTCTCGTGAAGAGGCTTCAGTCCTGGTCGTGATTAAGGGAGACGCCTGGGGTTCCCGAGCAGGACAACCTCTAGGTTTATATTCCCAGTATACCTGGGGGTATTAACTTGTGGGGTCTAGGGGACTCCGGGTTTATGTTCTTCCTGACATTAAGGTGGGCTTAATGATCCTCCAGGGTCGATAGCCTCTAAAGTCCTATTTTAACTAACTAACCCACACACACTTGTCCCATAGATTCGCTGAATTAAGTGTGGGTTGGGCGGACATGGTAGAAGGGGGATCTAATGGATTTTTTTTTTTTTTTTGATGGAGGTTTAGGGAGGAAACTAAAAATATAATAAATATATGAAATAATCGAAAACAAAAATGAACCCATCTCCCCTTAAATAACGGACAACAAAAAAATTAAATAAAATCAAACCTCATACATTTCTTTCTCTCAATTTTACCCAAGATAAGATTGAGAACCATGGCGTACGTACACTCGACCAAGAAACAATCTTTACACTAACGCTCTAATCATTCTGGAAGTGGGTCGAAATCTTATAATAATAATAATAATAATAATAATAATAATAAACGGTTTATTAAAGAATGGCAGCCTCATTAGCTGAAAATACACATTTTACAATTAGTGGATGAACATGAGATGTACAGATATGAAAATGGTAAGCTCAGATTACAATGGGTGAGTATAATATACTTTACATTAAAACAAGAAATTAATACAATAATTATGCTAGTGCAAAATACAAATTATCATAAATTAACCATGAGAGTAAGTGATTTACAGTGCATATACAGTACACATTTATTTTACTCATATATATACAGAACATACATATATACGCATACATACACACATAAATACGCATATATATTCATACATATATAGAACATAAGAACATGAAGTAAGTGTGCACATGCCCGTATACATAAACGCTCACGTATGCAAACAAACATACATACATACAAAAACTGTTCTGGTAGGGTCAGGTGAGGCTAATAATGGGAGTTAAATCCTTGGGAGAGATTAAATGAGGGAAGAAAAGGGTTAATGGGGCAACGGACTGTAGGTCAGGTAAAGCCAATTAGAATGGAATGTCAAAATGTCGGAAGAGATCAAATGAGGAGTTTGAAAAGGGTTAAGGCGAAATGGCCTACGGGTCCGTACAGGTAGGGTCAGGTAAAGCCTACTACAATGGGAGGTAATCCTCGGTAGAGAACAAAAGAAGAATATAAAATAAGGAGAGACAGCTGGGGGGAATTATAGTATATGGGACATTCTTCAGTGTAGGTGTGTGTGTGTGTTTGTGTGTGTGTGTGTGTGGGTGTTTGTTTGTGTGTGTGTGTGTGTGTGTGTGTGAGTGTGTGATAGAATACTCTCAGCCGGGCTCGAACCACAAACAGTATACACTATAGACACACACATATATAGATAATTAACGCATACATACATACACATATACGCACACATACATACACATATACTGTACATACATAAATGCACATATACTTATACACACACATACATAAACAAACTCAAGCAAATACATACATATATTCTAATACACACACGCACACACACTTATGCATACATTATTAAAGGTGGGCGCGTATATATGGTGTGACAGGCCGGCATTACACATTATTAATAATATTTACAATGGTTGGGATAGGACTATTTTTGTATCTGTCAGTTCTTGCCCTTATTGGTTGGAGTGTGTTGAAGTGTCGAGCTGCACGTGTTGGTCTAGGGGCATCTGGTGGAAGTAAGTTTCTGTGTCGTGGGTGAACAAGTAGCTTAGATGCAAACTGCTTGAGTGTATTGTAGTGGTGGGTTGAAAGTGCAGGTATGCTAAGGGTGGTGAGAGCTTCCTCGTACCCTGGGTATGTGCCACCCAGGATGATCCTGCATGCCCTCTTCTGCACTCTCTCCAATTGACGTTGTTGTGTCATGGTTAGAGAGGAGGACCAGGCGGGAGAGGCGTAGGTGAGCTTAGGGAGTATGAAGATGTTATATATACTCTTCAGCTCATTCTCCGGCGCCCCCAGGGATCTCAGCCGCCTTAGCATAAACAACTTGTATGTGGCGGTCCTGACTGTGGTAGACACATGTTTCTTCCAGTTCAGCTTGTTATCCACAGTGATTCCGAGGAGTTTGGTGGACTCAACAAGCTGAAGGGGATGAGGACCAATTGTAACAGTGGGTGGAGGAAGGTCGGTAACGGAGGTGTTGATGTGCATGACCACTGTCTTGTCATGATTGATGGTCACATGATTGACTGTGGTCCAGGCTTGAAGACGGTGGAGGATGTCTTGTAGGGGGTCATAGTTAGGGGAAGTGTTATCGACAGTAATGCCGACTGTCGAGTCGTCCACATACTTCCAGTGGAATGGAGTGTCCTTTAGGAGTTTAGGGCATCATTAATCAAGATGAGGAACAATAGAGGCCCCATCTTTGTGCCCTGTGGGACTCCACATGTGATGTCTAGGAAGGTGGAGATGAAGCCTTGATATCGCACTTCTTGCCGTCTGTCACTAAGGAAGTCGGTCAACCACGCAACCAGGGTAGGATGTAGCCCTAACTTTATGGCCTTGTTGATGATGATGGTGTGGTCAACAAGGTCAAATGCTTTCCTAAAGTCAATAAAGGCAAGAGCGAGGGAAGTCTTTCTCTTCTCAAGATTTGTGTAAATATAATCTAGGAAGCTAATAAGACAGTGAGTGATGGAGGAGGTTTTTACGTTGCCAAACTGTTGGGGATCTATTAAGTGACGGATTTGTGAGTAAGCCCAGGTGAATACAAAGTCCTCACAGATTAGACTAGGGATGGGCGATATGGCAACTGGTCTGAGTTCATTAAGAGAATGTGGGGAGGGGGTTTTGGGAATTGGAGTGACGTATGCAGTTTTCCAGTCTGCAAGGCATTTACTTTGCCTTAAGGAGGCATTAATTATCGAGCAAAGGGGGGTGGCAAATTCAACCGAAAATTCTTTGTATATTTTCATGGGTAGGTCTACTGGGGTTGTTGATCTTTTTTATTTGAAACTGGAAAGCTTTTTGGCCACTTCATATTCTTGAACAGTTACTGGGGGGGGGGGGGGGGGGGGGGGGGGGGGGGGGGTGGGGGGGGGGGGGGGGGGGGGGGGGGGGGGGGGGATGGGAGGAAGGCAGGGAGGTTGGTGCGGTCTAGTTTGGGGAGGGTCTGGCATATGGTAGAGAAGTGATTATTTATCAGTTCAGGTCCATCTTCACGAGGGACATGGGAAACACAGGGGATCGAAGGAGTCCCACTACTTAAGCCACAAAGATTCTTAATTTTAGAGTACCACTGACTGATATTGGTTTGTTTTAAATGATGAATCTTTGTAGGGTAGTAGGACTTCTTCGCCCAATGGATCTCACTTATCACAATGTTGCGTAGGTCCTTATAGCGATTTTTGTCCGTGTAGAAGGCCTTATTCCGATTCTGCATCAGTCTCTTGATCCGAGGAGTAATCCATGGGACGTCAGAGGGGTGCATTTTGGTCCTCTTGGTGGGGAAGAAGTGGTGGTAGGCTTCGGTGGTGGTAGATACGAAGTTGTCCCATTTGGCATTGACATCTCCTTCAGTGAGAACCTCCGTCCACCTCACCTCACAGACGTATGTTTCACGCGATTCATTCCGTTCACACTAGATTATTTACAGCACACCAGTGTAATGATTGTTTCTTGGTCGAGTGTACTTTCAATCACCCGCATCTGTTTATGGGGGGGTCACAGGCTTTTTTTATCTTTCTCTCCTTTTCTCTCTTTCCCTGGCTTGTATCCATTCGGCCCCATTCAGCCAACTGTTTTAAGACGTTTATCCCCATCCAGGTGTCGATTTCTTCCGGGCGAGCGACAGCGAGCCAGCATTGTATGGAGAAACCCGGCTTCCCCAGAGGCATTTTTCTATTGAAAAATGTACAAATTTAGCTTGCTGTATGAACAAAAAAATATATATGCTGGCTCGCTACCGCTCGCCAGGAAAATATTGACCCCTGGATGGGGGTACACGTCTTAAAACAGTAGGCTGAATGGGGCAGAATGGATACTAGCCAAAGAGAGAGGGAGAAAAAGAGAAAAAAAGCGAGGTGGGCTCCCTAAAGGTACTGCAAGGACTTATAATCTATCTATCTATCTACTGCCGGACGCCGTGATCCCTGAAGGGGTGGCATGAACGAAACGGCCCCATGCACCTCTGTCCCCAGTCAGTCGACGCATCTCCTCCCATCCAGCACCGCCTTCACTCATAATTATACTTCTTAACTCCATCCTTCCAACTCCCATTCAGTCTACTCTCCCTCTCTGTCCTTCCACCTCGCTCTCGTACACTCTCTTAGTCATTCTCCCGCTTCCCATACATTCCATATAGCCGAACCATCTCAAGGTGTTCCTTTTCACACTTTCCAGCACATCTACATCCACACCGCACCTCTCTCTTACTTCCTCATTCATCTGTCTATCCTTCCATGTAACCCCGCACGCACGCACTTCTTAAGTATTCATTTCCACCCCTCTCACTCTTGGTCGGAGTCTCTCCACCAACGTCCATGTTTCGCTTCAGTAAGTCAATGTCGAGATTAGTGTGGACACACTGTCATGCAAAGACTTCTTTACTTCCATACTGACCACCCTATTTCTGTTCACTGCTTTCAGCATTCCTACAACCCTCTTCACCTGTTGCACCCTCTCCCGCAATGTTTCATCCATACTCCCATCTTTACTCAACACACTGCCCAAATACTTAACCCCTTATTAGCGGGGCCCGACTTAAGGCGGTCTAGAGAACCAAGGACTATGTGGCGGGGCCCGACTTTAGTCTGTGTGCAATTTTTGAGCAATAATGGCTCTGAGAGAGAGACGAGCAATGGTAAGTCGGCTCATGACCGCTCGGCACGGGTCCCGCGCGACTACTGACGTCTACTCCACACACATCCACACTCACTGCCTCGCTACACAGGGAATTATGTAAGGAAATTACCGTATTTTAGGGATTTTGCACTCGTCTTGCACAATCGTTGCAAGAGAACCCGTGGTCGTAGAAGGATGGTTCTGGTGTCATTGGAAAGCTCAATTATCGCCCATTCAGGGATACATAATTGTATTATGCTCTGGCACTTGTTTATGCATGAAAAAGAGCACGGAAACAAGGTCGTTTAGGGTAAAACCACCCGCTTGCCAGGTAGTAGAAGTTACCGACCTAGCCGCTCCGTGAGTGTTAAATGAGCTGACAATCTCTGTTATGTCGGGTTATAATATTTACAACTCGTGATATAGTCTCTTCAAAAATCCAATTGTGGACTTATAGACCTTGATATAGCCCGACAGGGTCACACCGAACACATTCTCAATAGCACAAAATAGGTATTCAATCAGGATAATGCAGCACTCAATGACAACACACATAGAACATATGAATGATATTTTATTTTTTATAAGTAGCTTCTATCTTGAACTATCATGGACCGTCTTAACATAACCATCTCAATTTCCAACTCTCGAATATAGATCCGTAGTCGGGGATGGTTCCTGGTCTGAAGTAATAACAATAATAATACACAAATGATAGAGTACATATGTTGAGTGTCTTATAAGAATAATTCATACACAAATGTGGTCAATGGTATTAGCTAGTAAAGTGACAATACAAGTAGAATACGAACATAGAAATAATACCCACTAATAATAACAAACGATGTGAGTCAAGTGTCTTACGTGAAAAGAAACAACAAGGAAAATAAAGTACAGTCTCAGTATCGGAGACACGGGGGGAGTTGAGAGCAAAATAAACACTCAGGTAAGCTGGGTGAGTCACACGGTTGAGGGGTACACTTAGAGGAAGTCTCTGTATTCTCAAGTGACCTTCCGACTTAAACAAGGGAGGTCAGGTCACTGAATAGACTGCGGTGGTAGGAAATCTTTACTAGTAGAACTGTCAACTATTTTGAAGTTACTTCAATATAGTTGTTGTTGTTGTTGTTCCCCAAGCTGCCTGGCCGAACAGCCCCAAGGCCCCGAGCAAGGCCAAGGCCATAACCGAGCGCTCCCACAGAACCCTCCCCGCCGACCACAATAAAGCCTGGGTGACCGAAGCCACTCCATGGCGGGGAGCTGAGGAGGGTGCGGAAATGCCCGGGAAACCATAGCCCCACCCAGGGCCCTGTGTCCCTCAGCAATTATGAAGAGAAAGTTGAGGGGCAAGGGAAAAATGTGACGCTTTGGCTTCCAATCTTGGTAGATTGGGAGGTCAATCCACGTTAGAGACGCCGTCACTTGAGATCTAGAAAATATATAAGTAAAAGGAACAGTCAGAGTAAGCTATGGGTATGGCAGAGATTGCTCAGTTCTCACTCTGATAGACCATCCCATCACCACATGACTAGAACCCAATCCTATCAGCATCAGCTAGGAAAGGCCCTAGAAAGCCGCCTATGGCGGGGGGATAGCTCCCCTATTTCAACCCTTTTCGGGGTTGGGCACCCACCCAATATAGTTAACAGTTCTACTAGTGAAGATTTGAGAACTCTCGAATCAATATATATCAAAGTTAATGTGGGGGATAATATGGCCAAAGGTTATCTCTTACCACACCAATCGAAATATAAAATTAATAAACATAAATAATAATAAAGTCTGAGATTGCCTACCTTATTGCATGAACTATGGTAGCCTATCTCTCAGGATGCCCAAACTAAACATTGTATCAATGGCCATGTATATCAATGACTTAGCTATACTAGGGTCCTGGTGTAGTTTCGAGGATTCCGGCTTCGGTAGACCAGGGTTAAAGGGTCAGGACTCCGGGCCTGGTGCGGGGATTGTGGTGGAGGAGATCACGGGACACGTCTCTACCGTTCAACAGTTTACTAGCGTCTGATCGGAACTTCAATTTCCGACTCTTAACCCGGCAAGCGCGATAGGCCTCACGGAAGGCTTCCTATAGGGAACGCGATAGGCCTCACGGAAGCAAGACCATAAAAAAAGCCTTCCAAAAAAAAAAGGGCCTATCAAAACAAAGGATTTTGTCTCTAGGTGAGATAATTCCCCTCTAGTACTCATCCATGTGTTTCTCACCCCTCCCCCTCCCCTCCTTCCCCACCTTATTCCCCCCTCCCCCCCCTCCTCAATTATCACCTATTTATCCTCTTATTATCATCATTTATCGGTTATTTTTCTCTCCCGCGATAATGTAGCACAAGTGGGTTGCATAAAAGATCGTTATGCAACACCCAGACACCGGCACACACCGCCCCGCTCGTCTCAGTTGACTCCCAGACAGCGAGAGGGGAGGGCTGCCTGTGGCTCTCTCTCGCCTGAGATTATGACCGGGTGGCCAATATCTTCGTTTTTCACCACCCAAATGCTTTTCCCACTTATTTTAGCACTCTTGAAGGTTCATATATACATCATATATGTAAAATAAAAGCATACCGAAAACAAATAATGCTTTATATTGTAAATATAACGAATTCTGTCAGAATCTAGGGCTAGAAATGCACAAATAACTACCCTAGCACCTAGGTCTATATCGCGCTTGTCAGGTTAAATAAACTATATATTAATTCGTTACCAAGGGTTCATTCCCTCTTCACGAAATCATATAAATAATTATCAGCATTTAAATTATATAATTATAAAGGTGAACATCGTTTCACAACGATTTAGTGAACATAATATCAAGATATTAACGACCCTAAAGCAAACCGTGGATCGCGTATGCGGTCGCGGGAATATTTAAACTGATCCTTTTTACAGTTCTTCTAAACTTATTTCTACAAGGTTTTATAACTAAATTAACTTGATCAAGGTAATCTTATACAGTACTAAATTACCTAACATTAATTAATCTCTACAATATATACAATCACCGGGTTCTGGTAGGAAATTGTTCACTCTAGTGAGGTTACCCTATCGGAAGGTTGTTGCCAACATTCCTCAGATACCGGTGTAGTCAATTTATTTCTCACAGTTAACAAGCGCCAGTTAAATAATATGTTATCTGCCGCTTCCCTTTCAATTGTATAAATGTTACCCTTTGCTAAATGTTTTTACCTGTATATTATACTTAATTTCTAATGATTTTGAATCTTTTTAACTTTTAGGTGACTGATGATGACATTTAGAATATGTCGAAACGTTTGAAAATATGAAAATAAAGATGTTGTTTGCTGCCTCACTCATTGTCTTATTCCTGCTATTTAATTATACTGGAGAACAAATTATAATTAACTAAAAGAAGTTAGTCAACGAATGCTCTGGAAAAACGCTTAGGATTAAAAGCGTACAAGGATAATTAACAAAATCTTAGTGAACATGAGAACTGGGGCACATACGACGAATTTAGCTGAAGAAACACCATCAGTATTCCTAAGAGGTCTGAATAATATTAACAGAGTGTTTCAAGGAACATGCACTCAAGTAATACGTGTATGGTAAGTGATGTGGAATTAAGTAACAGAATCTATGCAATGCTGGAATTCCTGAGCACGAAGAATCAGAATTACTTACATCAGTAATCAAATGAACGTCAATACGAATTCATAAGATAATTACAAAGGTGATTATGTAATCGAACGTAATCAAGGAAGCTGGGGGGGAGGAGGTGTTCACAGGGATGACTCTAGGGATACGAAATAGGGAAGTGCGAGTATATTCGTTGTAAAATTGGGCGTAGGTTCTTGGTAAAGTCAGTTAGGAAGGGAAATCAAATCCCATAATACACTTCGACCTCAACTCACAAAATACATAACAGAATACATAAATAGTAAGATCTGCGAGCGTGTGGCAAGGTGAATAACTGAACACAAAACCGTATGCATAAGACGTTCTGTAGAAGATAACTCAAATGACAGGTTTAGGGCTTATAACAGTTGTTAACACAGGCAATAAGTAAGGTTCAGAAGGATTAACACAATACAAAAATAAGGATCATGGGCACAGATCTCTGAGGTAATTAACACAACACGGATCACATATCTCACTTTACCTTCACAACAATAACACAACGAAAAACACACAGAACACTTATGGGATATTTGGAGGTCAGGGGAAGAGAGTACAGATCTGGCCAACGTAGGTCGTGGGTCCGAGGTACAACACTTCCGGGGTGTAGGGCAGCACTTGAGTAGCACTTCAGGGAGGTAGGGCTTCACTCGAGCAGCACTTCAGGTGGACACACTCTCCGGGTGGGGTAGGGGCAGGCTGGTAAAAACTACACTGTTGCTTAGCTACTCAGTTCTTGCGTAGGGGTTGAATAGTAGGGTCTAGTAGGGTCGTGTATTTTGCATACTCCCCTACAATTTTCTCGAGATAATGTGTGGCTTTTTTCTTGACTCAGGTTGATAGGTCTTCAAAATCAGAGGGCCCTCGTATGGGGAAATGGTTGTGATGAAGTTGTGAGGTAAATACTTATCGTAGGTATACATAGCGGTGGTTTACATGGATACATAATTATGCTAGGTAGTTAATTATTTACTTAAGTCCTAGTTATCTAGTTTAATAATAGAGAAATGGGATGTGTACGGAAACGTCTATGAGCTGGCCTCCTAGACAAACACTGTTATAACTTGTCTCATAGTAGCTCTTGGTAGAGACATTATATCCCCAGGTCCGTCATCCGGTGTCCTCTTGCCTCCATTAACCTCTGAAGTGCGCATGGGGGTAATTGGAAACGTCCCCCTGTGCTGACGTATTTGAGGTGTTTCCGTCACTAAAATATTCATTGTGCCATTAATAGCATTAATACTTATCCATATGTGCCTATTATGGGTTGATTATAAAGGTATTAACCTGAAACAACAATAAAACGAGTGAAAACAGCGTTTGGATGGTCAAAATCGGAGATATAGCCCGCGAGTTGTATAATGTATGGGTGAGGCAATCTGCTTTCCCGCCAATTTCCCCCAAGGCCACTGAGACACAGTCGATCGATACTCTCTCTCTCTCTCTTGCACTCGCTTGCTATCAGTGATGACCACACCCTCCAATCGGATTTCTAATGTTAGCACGAAAATATACCTCAGAATAAGGGAATAACAGGGAAAATAGGTGATAACTGAAGGAGAGGAGGAAAGTGGGGAAGGAGGGGAGGTAGAGGACTGAGATTTTGCATGGCCCAGGGGCCAAACAAAAATAAATAAATACAAATTTTTTTTTTTTTTTTTTTTTTTTCGATGTCAAAAGTTGATTTTTTTTTTCTCTGACTCTTAAGAGTCTCCCCGCAGTGCGCCGGGGGAACTCTTAAGAGTCTCCCCGCAGCTCCCGGGTTAATTTGTTTCTGTAGATTTCGGGCCGTTGATTAGCAAAACCATCTTTGCATTGTCGGCAAGATCCGGGGCTGAGGAAATGCTAGGCTGTGGTTGGCTGCTGCGAGGGGGAAGAGCAGGGTTTTGATTGGTGTAGTAATTTCCCATTCTCGAAGCTGGTGGCTGTTGTCATAGAAAACGTAGAAGCAGTGGTCGTTTAGGTATTTGTCCAGGGATCGTACACATGGTTATTTCTGGTCTAATAGGTGGTCTTGGGAGAGAATTATTATGTCTCCAGGTCCGTCATCATGTGCTCTCCCGTCTACATCCAGTTGTATCTGTAGACTTCGGGTCGCTGGTGTTTTATCTGCATAAACATCTCACTGTAAGCAAGATCCGGGGGCTGAGGAAATGCTTCGCTGTGGTTGGTTGGTGTGAGGGGGGCGGAGCAAGCTGCTGATTGGTGGAGAGCCTTTCCCATTCTCGAAGTTGGTGGTTGTTGTCGTAGAAAACGGGGAAGCAGGGGTCGCTCTTCCATTTGTCCAGGGATCAGAGCATGGGAAAATTAGGGTGGCTTTTCTATTCTTCTGGTCTTCTCCTGTGGCTTCTTTGTTTGGATAGGGGCTTGGAGTTGCAGACTACCTATTCTGCAACTGTCTCTTGGCGGGTTCGGCTGTAGACCCGTCATTTCAATCTCCATAACCTGACCGTTCAACTTCACCTCACACTCTGTGGCTGCACCCCTTTCAAAGACCATAACCTAGATTTTCCCCGTATTTCCCTTCAGATCCCGTTTTACACACACTGTTTCAAACATATTTACCAGACCCTGCAACTCCCATTCACTAGCACTAATGAAAACTGTATCATCGGCAAACAGCAGTACAGGTAGCTTCCACTCATTTCCCTCCCTTATCAGCAGTACACCAACATCTACTGTTCCACAGTAGACGATTTAGACAATTTTATGAAGCTCGGGATGGATTTATGGTAGCTAAAAGGATTAGCTGAGATAGTCTGTACCCTTTTAATGGGTAGATGTCCTTCCTAAGCTATATATAATCGTCTAATAGTTGCAAGAATATAATGCAAAGGACGTCACCGGTACAGAAGGGGTTAACCAGGAAGCCAAGACAAGAGAGAAAAATAGAGGGAGAGAGAGAGTACTACACAATTAGCGACAACTAGTTATAAGATTCGTAACAAATTCAATTAACACGTAACTAATCAAATACATCCCAATTAATCAAGACCTATCCTAACCTAACCAAATACATCCAAATAAATCATGACCTATCCTAACCTAACTTAACACTCCACGAGCGGCTAGGTCGGTAACTTCTACTACCTGCCAAGCGGGTGGTTTTACCCTAAACGAGCTTATTTCCGTGCTCTTTTTTATGCATAAACAAGAGCCAGAGCGTAATACAAGTATGTATCCGTGAATGGGCGATAATTGAGCTTTCCAATGACACCAGAACCATCCTTCTACGATCACGGATTGTCTTGCAACGATCGTGCAACACGAAGGAAAAATCCCTAAAATACGGAAATTTCCTGACATATTTCCCTGTTTAGGGAGGCAGTGAGTGTGGATGTGTGTGGAGCTGGGCCCAGTGCTGGCGCGGGAGCCATGCCGAACGGTCAGAGTCAACCTACGCTCCTCCCACCGCTCGGACTCTCTCTCAAAGCCAATTATGTGCTCAAAATTGCTACCGACTTAAGGCGGGCCCCACCACATAGTCCTTTCTTTTCTAGACCAACTTAAGTCTGGCCCCGATAGACAAGGGTTAATAGATCCAATTAAAGGAGAGATGTTTTTTTTGTCTAGACATTATATCCCCTTCTCCCTCATGCTTAGCCCCATTAGTATATCGATTTTAAGATGTTTGCCCCATTAGTTTGTCGATTTTCAGACATTCCGCCCAATTTCCTTGTCAATATTAATAAAGACCTTTCGTGCTATTTAGGTGTCGATTTTTGTCCTGGCGAATAATAGTGAGCGTGTAATTTTTGAAGAATTGGCACCGACAAATGTACAAATTAATCTACAGTAGAAGGGGAATCTAATGAATGGTTTTTGTTTTTGTTTTGTTTTTTCTAAGTTTGAAGGAGGTCTAGGGAGGAAACTATAAAAATAATCAATTAATACAAAAAAAAAAAAAAAAAAAAATACCAAAACGTGAACCATCCCCCCTACATGACCTACCCTATCCTAACCTCGCTGAATACAGAATATATGATAATCTAAAATTATTAAGGCAGCAAAATGTTCCTCTTTCTCAGGATTAAAGAAACAATACAATAAAACATTAATATTTACATATTTCAATGTATATATTTATTTTAAAACAATTGAAAAACTGAACATCTGAATCCATAAAATATTTCCCAGTTTCTGTCCTGTGCTTTATTTATTTGTGTACATGCTTGTTTATTCATTTAATTATCTGTGAGTTTATATATTTACTTGTTTTATATACGTGGTCATTGTTTTCAAGCTAGAGTTTAAAACTTGCACGGGTAAAGAGGAGAGTCTGAAGATAATCATAAATGATGTGTATTTTTGTTCCTTAATTTGCTCCCTAGACCTCCTTATTAAAAAAAAAAAAAAAAAACGTGCGCGCACGCACAAACACACACACCCAAGAGTGTGTGTGCCCCCCCCCCCCCTCATTCCAGCTAAATATGTAAATTATTCGGTAAAAAAAATGTCCTGGTCAAAGTCGATTCCTCCTTAATTACGGGCTCGCTTTCGCTCGCCTGATCTTAATCCTCGCTGGTCTGATTCTACGTATTTCTTGGTCTACCCCTTAATGCAGTTCCCTCCACATTACATACATACATACATACATAACATTTTAAGACTGAGTGTTCCACACATAAGTGCAGTTTCAGTTTCTTGTCCTAATGGCGGCGTTCCAGGCAACCCTGTTAAGGTCTGCTTCACTTGTCAAGTTCTTGGATTTGAGATCGGCACGTATAGTCCGATCCCAGGTCTTCCTCGGTCCACCCCTTGGTGCAGCTCCCTCCACAATCACAGGCCTGCATTTTTTCACCCAATTTTGTTCATCCATTCTCTCCACATGTTCATACCATCCCAGTCTACTTATATGCATCACCTCGCTAATACTCGCTAATACACGGACTTGTATCTTTTCACCCAACTTAGTTCATCTATCCTTTCCACATGCCCAAACCATCCAACCTTACTATAGGTAGCGCCAGCAAACATGACAATAATCTTGACCCCTTAAATTGACTCAAAATTAATGAAAGCAATCGGGCTGACGTTCTTATCATTAGGGAAGAGTCCACCAGGAACAAGGTGTGAATATTTACAGCCAGTTTGCTCTACGACCTTTTGAGTTACAAATAGGTGAAGATTTGTGTCAAGTTCGTTGGCTCTACCTATAGTAGGCATCTCAACACTGATACACCTGATACCTAACTGTCTCCTCAGCTCTGCACTAGCTATCCTATCTTGCTGTTTGGCCCCACACATCCATGATCCATCTCACTATTATCATCTTGTTATGATTCATTCTGTTGATATCAGCCACTTTGACAGACCACGTTTCTAAAGTATTCTAGTAATTAGCATTCTGAATATAGTAATGAAACTTTACTAGTAAATACACTCAAACCGAATCTTAAACAAAAAAAGAACAAACAAATCCAAACAAAATAAATCATCATTTAATTTGTGCGTGGGGCTACAAGAAAACATTATTAAATCACCTTTTTTGTGTGTGAGGCAGCACGCAAACAGTAATAAATTGCCATTGTTTGTGTTTGAGGCTGCAAACAATAATAAACCACTATTTTCGCGTGTGAGACTGCAAGCAAACAATTAAAACAAAAAACAAAAAAAACCCTGAGGGCTGGAACCCAACTCCCCGCAAATAAACACGGGGCCCTGCAAAAATTGGTGAGCCTGAACAAGTCACCATCCCTGAATATCCCAACAGGTAGCCAATCTCACCTATGTTAGGCCCTCCCCTGGGGTTGGTCAAGCAGGGTTACCCAATCAAGTCCGCCCTTCTCCCTCATGTTTATGTCCATTTGTTTTCAGATTATAAGACGTTCGGCTCATTAGTTTGGCGATTTTAAGAACTTTCGCCCCATTTCTTTGTCAATATTAAGACTTTTTGTGTAATTTAAGTGTCGATTTTTTCATGGCGAGCGATAGCGAACTTGTAATATAAGAGAAACCGGCCTTCGGCCGGGACATTTTTCTATCGAAAAATGTACAAATTTATCTTGATGGATGAAACTGCAAGCGAGCAATACTAAATAACCCATTTTGCGTATGAAGCTACCCAAAAAAAAAAAAAAAAATAAAATAAAAAAAAATCCCCGGAGAGTTAGAACCGAACTCCCCGCAAATAAACATGGAGCCGGAACAAGTCACCAGCCCTGAATATCCCAACAGGTAGCCAATCTCACCTGTGTTAGGCCCTCCCCTGGGGTTGTTCAGGCAGGGTTACCCAATCAAGTCCGCTAGATAGTAATCACATTCCGAAAATAATGCCACAATATCTACAATAAATACCGAAAATTGATAGAATAATGCCACAATCTCTACAATATCGCTCTACAATGCCTCAAATTTCCGACTATCGCTAGAAAAATTGGCCTCTAGATTGATGTATATACCTCCAGATCTAGAGGGAAAGTAGATAAATTGGCAACATTTGCTTGTACCTGGAGGCGATGAAAGTCTCCCTCCTCCCCCCCACCAGGTAGCTCAGGTGTCGACATGGCTGGCTGGTTGTGGGAGACTCGGTAATGTTGACATGCCCCTGACACCTCAGCCCCTCTGGTGGTGGTGCCAGCCTGAAACACAAATAAGGTCACGCTTGTAATGACTATAGTCTGTTTATTTTCAGATGACGGTAAAATGGCATGTCCTCATCTTGAATGGTCAACCATTACAGATATTTTGTAAAAAAATATGTTGTTCTATGTGAGGGAGTGATACAAAAGGCAGAACTACCTGTAGCGAGTGCCTCCCCCACAGTTGAAAGAGTGAGAGGGCCAAAATCAAGGGACGTTCGAGCCAAAATGCCTGGACACACAGAGTTTGAAGCAATTTAAGTTATGGTATCTATACGGTGCAGATATATTGTAGCTTTGTTCGTAGCCACCCCCTAGGGGACCATAGGTGTCTGGCAACAGATAGACATCCATCTCAGGATAACAGATCCTGAAACACTTATTCCAATCTCCTAATAAAGAAAATAAATCCCTTAAACACAATTAAGACTATATTTAGAACTAAAGCAACACTCGGTAGAGCACATACCTCCACCTACGCTGGCGGAGGTATGTGCTCTACCGAGTGCCTTCTAAATGGAATCACTTCTTCCTTGTCGCATTTCCTATCCGCCCACTAAACTTTGTGACAATCGGTTCATAACCTTTCGAGATATCTCGTTTACAGACAAATGGACGAACTGACAAACAGAGACAAACGGAGGCAAAAACCAAGGAGGTAATACAAATATATTATCTGTCAAATAATAACACAAAACAATCACTTCAGGTAAAAATAAAATAAATTGATTCTGGAACCATTATCGGTGACCAGAGACTTGGTAATGTGAACACGACCAACACCTCCGACACACTTTGGTCTGCCACTTTACCTGCCCAGATCCTGGAACACAATTAAGGTCGCGTTTATGGCTTCACTTTAGTATTTGCCAGTATACTAACTTCCTTTTGTTTTATTTTTTTAATGTTCCAATTCTACTTTCAGACATGGCTAAAGACCTGTAGATTCAACAAGGTGAAGTCAGGAAGTTTTATTCCAGATAGCAAAGGAGTACAAAGGAGTACAAATGAAATCAAGCAACAACAGATCTAGCGACCCTTCTAGCCTGCTTGTCCTCCAAAACACTGAGGATCAAGTGTCCAAACAGTGGTTTAGAGTGGGTAAGGGAACATTGGAAAGGGAACTACTGCCCTGGAACTAATGTCCGTAGCAGGATTAGGAAGTTAGTAGGGGACAGATGGGTTAGTAACTGAGGGGAGGATAAAATAAAGTTATTCATTTTCAAACGCAGTCAGTCGCGGGTTTGATGCGAGATATTTGTCTAGGCGAAGTTTAAATGAATCAACGGTGATGCAGTCTATAACATCTCGGGGAAGCCCATTCCATAAGTTGACAACTCGATTGAAGAAGACATTTTTAGCTTCGTGTGAGTTAAAAGATTTACCAATAATTTTGCACCCGTTTCCCCGCGTGTAATTAGATTGGTCGATAGTGAAGTACTTACTACAGTTCATATTGTCGATGCCTTTGATGATTTTGAACACTTGAATTAAGTCGCCTCTTAATCTGCACTGGGTTAAAGGAAATAGATTTAATTCTCTAAGACGCTCCTTGTATGGTTTGTTCTTTAGGCTAGGTATAATTTTGGTAACTTTACGTTGAACTAATTCTAGCTTGTCTATATCTTTTTGGTAATAAGGGCACCAGGATTGAACTCAGTATTCCAGAAGAGGGCGGACTAAGGAATTGTAAAGGGTTAGGATAACGTCTTTGGATTTATGCTCAAATGACCTGCCTATAAAGCCAATTATTTTGTTTGCCTTCTTAACAACTTCTGAACATTGTTGACTCGGTTTTAGGTTACTCGATATTGTTACTCCCAGATCGGTTTCTCTGTTTACATTCTTAAGCTGAGTGCCATTCATCAAATAGTTTGCTTTCTCATTTTGGTATCCGATATGTAGTACTTTACATTTATCCGCATTGAAACTCATTTGCCAAATTTGGGCCCAAAATGACAACTTATCTAGATTGTGTTGCATATCGTCAACTTGTTCTTTTGAGAGTACGCTATTTGTAATTTTTGTATCGGCAGCAAATTTTGAGATTGTACAGGTGAGACCCTCATCTATGTCGTTGATGTAAATTAGAAAGATAATTGGTCGTAGTACCGATCCCTGGGGTACCCCGCTACTTACATTGGTCCATTTAGATGCCTTACCGTTTATGACTACTCTTTGCTTCTGTCGCTGAGCCAATTTTCTATCCATTTCAACACACCGTCTTGTATTCCATGCGTTTTTAGTTTTAGCAGTAAACGTTTGTGGGGAACTTTGTCAAAGGCCTTTTGAAAATCAATGTATATAATATCTACAGCTTTACTCTCATCGTAGAGGTTGAGGATATCGTGGAAGAAGTCTAAGAGGTTTGTTAAACAGGATTTTTGTTTACGAAAGCCGTGTTGAGTATCTTTAAGTATGTTATTTTCCTCTAAGTGATTTACGAGTCTGTCTCTTATGAGTGTTTCTAGCATTTTACATACAACTGAGGTTAAGCTAATTGGACGATAGTTACTGTGTAGGCTTTTGCTGCTTTTTTTAATATCGGTATTACATTGGCAGGCTTCCACTGATCAGGCATAGTTACAGACTGCAAGGATTTATTGAATAGCAATGTCAGTGGTTTAGAGAGGTCATTCTTAGCTTCCTTTAGGACTCTAGGTGAGATTGTATCAGGTCCAGGCGTTTTATTTACCTTGAGTTTATCTAAACAATTCAATACTTCTCTCTCTGTAACGGTGATATTGCTTAGAACATCTGAATTATCAATCTGAATCGGCGATGGTGTAGGGATATCACTGAGGTCTTCCGTTGTAAAAACTGATGCAAAGAAGGTATTGAGGGCATTACTCATTTGTATTTCGTCTTTGGTGTATTCTCCATTTTCATCGACTAACGGTCCAACAGTTGAAGTAACTACTTTTTTCTTTCTGATATAACTATACAATTCTTTCGGGTTTGTTTTACTTTGATTCGCAACATGTAACTCCAGGGTCTTTTTACTTTGCTTAACCCTCCTGGCCCGGGCTAGCTCTCCTAATGACAGTGCGGCATACCCGGTCGATCTGGCCGAAAAACGTCTAGGCCTAGGCTACCGTATTTTGGTTAATTTTAACTGCTAGAAATTTTCCACACATCTATAAATGTAGTGCGGTTTCCAATCTGTAGACTGGCATTGAGTAGAGCTCTCTAAGTCAACTGGTTCAGTTGTGATGACGATTTTAGTGGAGAGCATTTTCAGGCAATGTTAGCAATACGACGATCTTTTCACTACTGAAACAACGACATACAGACATACAATAACAAACGAGTCTTCTCCTTCTTGTTTTCGGAGGTGCGGTGACGCAACGATCGGCTTTGTTTACATGTGTCGGACGCACAGCGTTCAGACCAAGCTGAATAGGCTTTCAAGCTTACTGTCTATTAAAATGACACCTGGGTACCTGCCCATCTGCCGTGGTGTCATATTAAAATGACACCCGGGGAGGAAGGGTTAATAAACTTTTTGGCTTTGCGTCGTAGCTCTACAAATTTTACCCGTTCTTCGTCATTTTGTAAGGATTTTAATCTATCATTAGCAAACTTTTTAGCAAGCAGACAGTTTGAAATATCTTTATTCCACCATTTGGGCTTATTATTATGGCCTGTACGCCGTATTTTCGATGGTATGCAGTCCTGCACTGCTTTTAGGTAAGTGGTTTCGAATAATTCCCAAGATGTATTTATGTCGTTACTGTTAATTAAAAAGCTCTAGTCAGTTTCTTTAAACATAGCTCTAAGTTTATGAAAGTTTGCTTTCTTGAAATTAGGTACTTTTTCGATGCTGCTATTTGGTTCGTTATTAGTAAACTTTAAAGTGAAAGCTATTGTACAATGGTCGCTGTTACTGAATTCATCACCAACATTCAAATTCTCTATTAATTCTTCTTTTGTTGCAAGTACAAGGTCAAGAACGTTATTACCACGGGTCGGCGATCGAACAAATTGATAGAGTGAACTCTCTTGCAAGTTTGCATACAAGTTATGTCCGGAGTGTGAAGTTAGATTATCGCCCCACTTGGTCACAGGTAAAATTAAAGTCGCCAAAAAATACGGTATCTTGTGAGTTACTTACATCTACAATTTGTTCATAAATTTCTCGGTCAATTTGCACTGATTGAGCTGGAGGTCTGTATATTAATGCAAGTATTATTTGTGTACCGTTATTATTCTTTATTAGCACAAAAGATGTGTCGACGTTCACGATTTGAGGTTTTGACAAGAGGGTCGGGTTAAGACTTTCCTAGATATAAAATAAAATGCCACCTCCATTTTTATTTATTCGGCTGTTCTCAAACATTACATAACCGGGAAGTGAATACTCTGCTAAAAAGTCTCTATCTTCTGTATTGAGCCAAGATTCTGTTATGCCAATCACATCATAATTTTCTGTAAACAATAGTTCCTCTAAATCTGAAAATTTATTGCGTATGCTACGAGCGTTTGCATATAAAACCTTTAAAGTTACGGTTTTAGAACTCACAGAACGTTCTTTAATCAATTTTTTGGTTCTGATCGGATCTACATTTACATTTATGGCTGTCCTCGGTACTCGGTCGTTATCCCTGGCGGTTTTTGAATTTGAGTCGTGTTGGTTGAGCTTTATCCAAATTCGCGGTTCTTGACGGATTAGCATTTAATTCCTTTGTAGGTTGCCGTCCTCGCTGTCTTCGGTCCTCCTTCCTGGTTGCCCTGTGCTGAGTCGATAGCGAGTGAGACATCGAGACAGTTTGAATATTGCAACAGGCTCGTCTGTAGTTTTACCTTAGTAGACGCACGACGCCTGCATGTCTCAATATTGGCCCATTGCAGCACTGACTTCTCAAAGCTGTATCGCCACTGTCTCGCTGTCTAATCTCACAATCTTGATCACCTTTCTCTCTCTCTCTCGCTCTCTCTCTCTCTCTTAAATGCCACCTATTGAGCTGTTTGCTCACTAGGCATTGCCCCATATATTATTTTGAATATGGGAATACGCAGCGCAACCTATATGGCTGTATTTGGAGGAACTTTAGTTGGTCCATGACCATCTGCTGCGTCGGTGCTTCGGCGGTCTCTCCTCCCAGCTTCATCCCCTTCCTTCATGCTGCCCTGTTTTGCCTTCGTCATCCTCTGCTCATCCATCTGTGCCGGCTTCTTCTACCTGCACCATCTGTGTTCCTCCCTGGTTGGTGAGGTCCAGCACCTCCCTTGACCGGTGACCCGTGGCTTGCCCGCTGGAGGGACGTGGCCTCCACGGTGATTGGCTCTGGACCCGGCGCAATCTTCGTATTTCTTTCGGGGTTCCTTTGTGGGCCTCACCTTCCCCGTCGGTGTCCTGGGCTGCCTTCCGCCTCTAAGGGTTGTGTTGGTTCCATCATCCTTGTCTCTTCCCATCACGCATTTTCTTCCTGCCGGGTGTCATCAGTCATCACTATACTTTTCCAATCCATTCTTTGCATCCTGAGAGTGTTGAGTATCCTTCTCGGGAGGCTGCTGCAGCCTGACCTACACCGTGACAGGGTTTATTGGGCATGACCACACAGCCCTTAAATAAAGATCAAGATCAAGGAATATGCAGACAATACTATTTTATTGGAAATAGCGAGGGTATTTTGATGAGGTGTCTGTGGGCTTTGTGGTGAAAACTTAATTAGAGCACAAACTCTATTCCAGATATATCAAGCCATTGACACTTCGGGATTTAAACCCGGTTCCTTAAGATTAGAAGTCCAGTAGCAAGACCACTCCACCACACCCTCCCAATTATAAACTGCAATATAATAGATTCATCTATGAAAATCATATGAATGAAATATATGATTCTGAAGAGCAAATGATCAAATGATGAACTCCGCCATAAAATATGTGATACACCCAGAGTCGTGTATTTATACTTGTCATGGCAAAAACATTAATATCTCTCTCTTACTCTCTCCCTCTCTCTCTCTGTATTCATTCGGCCTCATTATGCATACTGTTTTAATACGTTACACCCCATTTACCCGACTATTTATCCTGGTGAGGAACAGCGAGCCTACATTCTTTAGACAGTTATCTAAATTTGTAAATTTTTCAGTAGAAAAATGTCTCTGGCAAAGCCAGATTTCTCCCCCAAAATGGTGGCTTGCGATCACTCGCAATGAAAAAATCACCACCTTTTTGGGCGAAACAACTGAAAACAGTAGGCTGAATGGGGCCGAATTTATAAAATAAACACACACACACACACACACACACACACACACACACACACTATCTCTCTCTCCCTCTCATAGAATTATTTTAAACCCGCGTTCAGATTCTTATGTTGGGGAGTCACGTAAACAGCCTAACCTACCTGTGTGTGTGTATTCAGATTAACACACACGCTTGGTTAGACACACACATACACACACACACACGCGTCGGGCCATACTTACACACGTGCTTCCATTAATTCACATCACCACAAGTATTCACACGCTCACGGGTGGCTATGGAACAAATGTATACACAGGAACACACACCTCGCCGGTACAGAAGGGGTTAAGTCTAAGTTTGCGTCATCGGCCTGCACCTCACGTTCGTATGATCTCTCTCCTTTTCAGTCCCACACTCTCTCTCTCTCTCTCTGCTGGGTGTATGCATTCATTACTTGCAACCTTTCACAAACACACGTACACACAAACTCGCACACACACACTCAAAATTACACACAGGCACATACACAAACTCACACACACACAAACTCGAACACACACATACAAACTCACAATTAACCCCCCCCCCCACACCCACACACACACACACACACACACACACACACACACACACATACTGTATACAAGTTAATACACCAGGAATGGAGTGAATACACAAGTTCAGTATTCAAATATGAATACGAATAATTTAGATTTCTACGAATACGAATGCAAATACGAATACAAGGAAATATTGTCTCGTCGAATACGAATGCAAATACTTTATGAAAGTATTCATGAATACTGTTCGTAAATTGAATTACTGTAACTGTTTTACTATACTGTAGCTAAGTGTGGTATTGTAGCTCATGCAATGGTTAACTATTTTATGACTGATAACAGACAATACCTGCATTCAATACTGGGATATCAACCTACAGTATGTAGTGTAGAAACTAGATATATGGTACCGTACCGGAAGGTATCGAATTCTTGATACTGACGAGATACGAATTATGACAGCCCTCTCTCTCTCTCTGTATTCACCAGATGATTCTACGAATACAAATAATGTATTAGAATATTCGAATACGAATGCAAATACTTTTACTTTTATTTGTAAGAATTCGAATATGAATACGAATACCTGAATTACTGTATTCGAATGCATTCGAATACGAATAACAAATACGAATAGTCGAATACTCCATCCCTGGTTTACACCTAGCTAAACCTATGCATGTATATCAGTATTAAGAGAAATACATATTCAAATATATATATATATATATATATATATATATATATATATATATATATATAGAGAGAGAGAGAGAGTGTGTGTATGCGTGTGTGTGTTTATACCTTATATAACTGAGTGTGTTTCCGTGTATACATAAATCTTCGTGAGCGTGTGAATACATGTGGTGATGTGCATTAATGGAAGCACGTATGTAAGTATGGCCCGACGTGTGTGTGTGTGTGTGTGTGTGTGCGTTAATCTGAATACACACACACATGTAGGTTAGGCTGTGTACGTGACTCCCCAGAATACCAATCTCAACACGGGTATAAAAAAAATCTATGAGAGAGAGAGAGAGAGAGAGTTATAGTTATTGAAAAGGTAGATAGTATACCATTGTTTTTCATTACAAAGATTGCACGCAGTCCTCCTCTTTAAATACAAGCCATGGTTGTGTTGTAACCTATTCATATTGAGGATAAAAGCCTCATTTTGAATGTTTATAAGCATCAACTCACTCTCACTCTCACACTCACTCTCTCTCATTCACACACACTCACAAACACACACATACAGACAGCTGATAATAATACCCTAGCCCTCCACACTGTCAGTGGGTTGCAGGGATATAGTCGCCTACCAGGTTCCCTAGTTACAGGGTTCTGGTGGTGATGGTGGTAGTGGTAGTGGGGTGGAGGTGGTGGTGGTGGTAGTGATAGTGGTGGTGGTGGTCATACCTTATATACCTCACCGCTTTGACATCCCAGCCTCTACACTACACCACACGGAAATAGCCGCAACACACAGGCTTATCCAGGTATATACCCTGTGTGTGAGGCAGGGGGAATATGTGCTATGTTGGTGGCAGAATATGTGGTATGTTGGTGGTGGCTGTTGTATGAGTAGCTTATGTAGGAGAACAGGCGTGTACTGTATGTCTGCATGTGTGTAGAACGGGCGTGTACTGTATGTCTGCATGTGTGTAGAACGGGCGTGTACTGTATGTCTGCATGTGTGTAGAACGGGCGTGTACTGTATGTCTGCATGTGTGTAGAACGGGCGTGTACTGTATGTCTGCATGTGTGTAGAACGGGCGTGTACTGTATGTCTGCATGTGTGTAGGAGAACGGGCGTGTACTGTATGTCTGCATGTGTGTAGAACGGGCGTGTACTGTATGTCTGCATGTGTGTAGAACGGGCGTGTACTGTATGTCTGCATGTGTGTAGAACGGGCGTGTACTGTATGTCTGCATGTGTGTAGAACGGGCGTGTACTGTATGCCTGCATGTGTGTAGAACGGGCGTGTACTGTATGTCTGCATGTGTGTAGAACGGGCGTGTACTGTATGTCTGCATACAAAGTACAAAGGAGTACAAAGGAGTACAAAGGAAATCAAGCAACAACATATCTAGTGACCCTTCTAGGCTGCTTGTCCTCCAAAACACTGAGGATCAAGTGTCCAAACAGTGGTTTAGAGTGGGTAAGGGAACATTGGAAAGGGAACTACTGCCCTGCCACTAACGTGGCAGGACTAGGAAGGTTAGTAGGGGACATATGGGTTAGTAACTGAGGGGAGGATAAAGTTATTCATTTACAAACGCAGTCAGTCGCGGGTTTGATGCGAGATATTTGTCTAGGCGGAATTTAAATGAATCAACGGTGCTGCAGTCTATAACGTCTCGGGGAAGCCCATTCCACAAGTTGACAACTCGATTGAAGAAGAAATTCTTAGATTCGTGTGAGTTAAAAGATTTACCAATAATTTTGCAACCGTTTCCCCGCGTGTAATTAGATTGGTCGATAGTGAAGTACTTACTACAGTTCATATTGTCGATGCCTTTGATGATTTTGAACACTTGAATTAAGTCACCTCTTAATCTGCGCTGGGTTAAAGGAAATAGATTTAATTCTCTAAGACGCTCTTCGTATGGTTTGTTCTTTAGGCTAGGTATCATTTTGGTAACTCTACGTTGAACTCGTTCTAGCTTGTTTATGTCTTTTTGGTAATAAGGGCACCAGCATTGAAACAGTATTCCAGAAGAGGGCGGACTAAGGAATTGTAAAGGGTTAGGATTACGTCTTTGGATTTATGCTCAAATGATCTGCCTATAAAGCCAATTATTTTGTTTGCCTTCTTAACAACTTCTGAACATTGTTGACTCGGTTTTAGGTTACTCGATATTGTTACTCCCAGATCGGTTTACATTCTTAAGCTGAGTGCCATTCATCGAATAGTTTGCTTTCTCATTTAGGTATCCGATATGTAGTACTTTACATTTATCCGCATTGAAACTCATTTGCCAAATTTGGGCCCAATGTGACAATTTATCTAGATTGTGTTGCATATCGTCAACTTGATCTTTTGAGAGTACGCTATTTGCAATTTTTGTATCGTCAGCAAATTTTGAGATTGTACAGGTGAGACCCTCATCTATGTCGTTGATGTAAATTAGAAAGAGAATTGGTCCTAGTACCGATCCCTGGGGTACCCCGCTACTTACATTGGTCCATTTAGATGCCTTACCGTTTATGACTACTCTTTGTTTTCTGTCGCTGAGCCAATTTTCTATCCATTTCAACACACCGTCTTGTATTCCATGCGCTTTTAGTTTTAGCAGTAAACGTTTGTGGGGAACTTTGTCAAAGGCCTTTTGAAAATCAAGGTATATAATATCTACAGCTTTACTCTCATCGTAGAGGTTGAGGATATCGTGGAAGAAGTCTAAGAGGTTTGTTAAACAGGAACGTTTTTTACGAAAGCCGTGTTGAGTATCTTTAAGTATGTTATTTTCCTCTAAGTGATTTACGAGTCTGTCTCTTATGACCGTTTCTATCATTTTTCATACAACTGAGGTTAAGCTAATTGGACGATAGTTACTGGGTAGGGATTTGCTGCCTTTTTTGAATATCGGTGTTACGTTGGCTATCTTCCACTGATCAGGCATAGTTCCAGACTGCAAGGATTTATTGAATAGTAATGTCAGTGGTTTGGAGAGCTCATCCTTAGCTTCCTTTAGAACTCTAGGCGAGATTGTATCAGGTCCAGGCGTTTTATTTACCTTGAGTTTATCTAAACAATTCAATACTTCTCTCTCTGTAACGGTGATATTGCTTAGAACATCTGAATTATCAATCTGAATCGGCGATGGTGTAGGGATATCACTGAGGTCTTCTGTTGTAAAAACTGATGCAAAGAAGGTATTGAGGGCATTACTCATTTGTACTTCGTCTTTGGTGTATTCTCCATTTTCATCGACTAATGGTCCAACAGTTGAAGTAACTACTTTTTTCTTTCTGATATAACTATAGAATTCTTTCGGGTTTGTTTTACTTTGATTCGCAATATGTAACTCTAGGGTCTTTTTACTTTGCTTAATTAACTTTTTGGCTTTGCGTCGTAGCTCTACAAATTTCACCCGTTCTTCGTCATTTTGTGAGGATTTTAATCTATCATTAGCAAATTTTTTAGCAAGCAGGCAGTTTGAAATATCTTTATTCCACCATTTGGGCTTATTATTATGGCCTGGACGCTGTATTTTCGATGGTATGCAGTCTTGCACTGCTTTTAGGTAAGTGGTTTCGAATAACTTCCAAGATGTATTTATGTCGTTATTGTTAATTAAAAAGCTCCAGTCAGTTTCTTTAAACATAGCTCTAAGTTTATAAAAGTTTGCTTTCTTGAAATTAGGGACTTTTTCGATGCTACTATTTGGTTCGTTACTAGTAAAGTTTAAAGTGAAAGTTATCGTACGATGGTCGCTGTTACTGAATTCATCACCAACATTCAAATTCTCTATTAATTCTTCTTTTGTTGCAAGTACAATGTCAAGAACGTTATTACCACGGGTCGGTGTTCGAACAAATTGATAAAGCGAACTCTCTTGCAAGTTCATATACAAGTCATGTCCGGAGTGTGAAGTAAGAGTATCGCCCCACTTGGTCACAGGTAAATTAAAGTCGCCAAAAAATACGGTATCTTGTGAGTTACTTACATCTGCAATTTGTTCATAAATTTCTCGGTCAGTTTGCACTGATTGAGCTGGAGGTCTGTATATTAATGCAAGTATTATTTTTGTACCTTTATTATTCTTTATTAGCACAAAAGATGTGTCGACGTTCACAATTTGAGGTTTTGACAAGAGGGTCGGGTTAAGACTTTCTTTGATATAAAATAAAACGCCACCTCCATTTTTATTTATTCGGCTTTTCTCAAACATTACATAACCGGGAAGTGAATACTCTGCTAAAAAGTCTCTATCTACTGTATTGAGCCAAGATTCTGTTATACCAATCACATCATAATTTTCAGTAAACACTAGTTCCTCTAAATCTGAAAATTTATTGCGTATGCTACGAGCGTTTGCATAGAAAACCTTTAAAGTTGCGGTTTTAGAACTCACAGAACGTTCTTTAATCAAATTTTTGGTTCTGATCGGATCTACATTTACATTCATGGCTGACATCGGTCCTCGGTCGTTATCCCTGGCGGTTTTGAATTTGGGTCGTGTTGGTGGAGCTTTATCCAAATTCGCAGTTCTTGACAGATTAGCATTTAATTCCTTCGCAGGTTGCCGCCCTCGCTGTCTTCGGTCCTCCTTCCTGGTTGTCCTGTGCTGAGTCGATTTCTTCTCCGAAAATCCTTCACCGCATCGTTGAGAAGACGCCCAAAACGTGCTGCTCCCACCTGGTTCAGATGAACTCCATCGTCCGAAAACAAATAGTCATCGTAGTAGAAATTGTCCCAGGTGTCGACGAATCCCACGTTTTCCTTCCTGCAGAGGTTTGCTAGACAACGATTTGTGCTGGTGGCTATATTGTAAAATCGGCTCTCTACACCAAGCCGGGGGACGATTCCTGAGACGATGATCCTTGATGACTTCTCCTTAAACGACTTGATCAGCTGCTGGTACTTTAAAAGCAAATCTTCCGACCGGGTTCGCTGTACATCGTTGGATCCAACGTGGATGACGTACATTGTATTAGCAGGGGCCAGCTTAGATACTTCGTCAACTGCAGCAACTACGTCGTCCAGACCACCACCAGGGATACAAAAACGCTTCCTGGTCTTAGGTGCTCTGGCGCAAAACTCTGTGAGCTGACCACGTATCATCGAGTCTCCCACGAGCCGGACTTCTTCTATTTCCGCTTCGTCATCTGAGTCTGCGAGTATCTGGAAGCGGTTTTGACACTCGGTAATCGGTATGGGTTTCCTGGTCTTGGGGCAAACGTTGTTCCTCACGACACGGAAGTTGTCTTGAGGGGGAAGAGAGTTACTATTTGTTTCTTGAGTATCGGAACCATCAGATGAAATGGCTACTGCAGGCGTTGAATTGTTGGCAGTTGACGTTGGGGCGTTGGTGGCTGCTGGAGTTGCGGTGACAATTGAAGTTTGTGGTACTCCAACGTTGAGTGTTACAAACTCTTGGAGTGATTCCAGCTTCATGGTGAGGACGTTGATCTTGTTGTAGGCTTCATCTAATTTCACTGTCAAATTCTCTTGTTGCTGGCAGAGACGGCAGACTTGAAGATTGACAGTAACAAACATGAACTCACCAAACCTACCGGCGCAGTTCGTACAAGTGCGAGGCATGGTAACAGTCAGTTTCTTCAGATCACTTCACTCACTTTAAAACACTTAACTCACTTTAAAACACTTAACTCACTTTAAAACACTTCACTCACTTTAGAAACACTTCAATCACTTCAACCGAAAACAAATATGTTGAAATACACAACAATAGGTTATCAGGGGTGATAGCCTAACTGAAAACAAAAAAATTGAGATACGCAGAATTAGGCTTCCACGGGCAATAGCCTAACCAAAAGTTTGCATGTGTGTAGAACGGGCGTGTACTGTATGTCTGCATGTGTGTCGAACGGGCGTGTACTGTATGTCTGCATGTGTGTCGAACGGGCGTGTACTGTATGTCTGCATGTGTGTAGAACGGGCGTGTACTGTATGTCTGCATGTGTGTAGAACGGGCGTGTACTATATGTCTGCATGTGTGTATAACGGGCGTGTACTGTATGTCTGCACGTGTGTAGAACAGGCGTGTACTGTATGTCTGCATGTGTGTAGAACGGGCGTGTACTGTATGTCTGCATGTGTGTAGAACGGGCGTGTACTGCATGTCTGCATTTGTGTAGAACGGGCGTGTACTGTATGTCTGCATGTGTGTAGAATGGGCATGTACTGTATGTCTGCATGTGTGTAGAACGGGCGTGTACTGTATGTCTGCATGTGTGTAGAACGGGCGTGTACTGTATGTCTGCATGTGTGTAGAACGGGCGTGTACTGTATGTCTGCATGTGTGTAGAACGGGCGTGTACTGTATGTCTGCATGTGTGTAGAACGGGCGTGTACTGTATGTCTGCATGTGTGTAGAACGGGCGTGTACTGTATGTCTGCATGTGTGTAGAACGGGCGTGTACTGTATGTCTGCATGTGTGTAGAACGGGCGTGTACTGTATGTCTGCATGTGTGTAGAACGGGCATGTACTGTATGTCTGCATGTGTGTAGAACGGGCATGTACTGTATGTCTGCATGTGTGTAGAACGGGCGTGTACTGTATGTCTGCATGTGTGTAGAACGGGCATGTACTGTATGTCTGCATGTGTGTAGAACGGGCATGTACTGTATGTCTGCATGTGTGTAGAACGGGCGTGTACTGTATGTCTGCATGTGTGTAGAACGGGCATGTACTGTATGTCTGCATGTGTGTAGAACGGGCGTGTACTGTATGTCTGCATGTGTGTAGAACGGGCGTGTACTGTATGTCTGCATGTGTGTAGAACGGGCGTGTACTGTATGTCTGCATGTGTGTAGAACGGGCGTGTACTGTATGTCTGCATGTGTGTAGAACGGGCATGTACTGTATGTCTGCATGTGTGTAGAACGGGCATGTACTGTATGTCTGCATGTGTGTAGAACGGGCGTGTACTGTATGTCTGCATGTGTGTAGAACGGGCATGTACTGTATGTCTGCATGTGTGTAGAACGGGCATGTACTGTATGTCTGCATGTGTGTAGAACGGGCGTGTACTGTATGTCTGCATGTGTGTAGAACGGGCATGTACTGTATGTCTGCATGTGTGTAGAACGGGCGTGTACTGTATGTCTGCATGTGTGTAGAACGGGCGTGTACTGTATGTCTGCATGTGTGTAGAACGGGCGTGTACTGTATGTCTGCATGTGTGTAGAACGGGCGTGTACTGTATGTCTGCATGTGTGTAGAACGGGCGTGTACTGTATGTCTGCATGTGTGTAGAACGGGCGTGTACTGCATGTCTGCATTTGTGTAGAACGGGCGTGTACTGTATGTCTGCATGTGTGTAGAATGGGCATGTACTGTATGTCTGCATGTGTGTGTAGAACGGGCGTGTACTGTATGTCTGCATGTGTGTAGAACGGGCGTGTACTGTATGTCTGCATGTGTGTAGAACGGGCGTGTACTGTATGTCTGCATGTGTGTAGAACGGGCGTGTACTGTATGTCTGCATGTGTGTAGAACGGGCGTGTACTGTATGTCTGCATGTGTGTAGAACGGGCGTGTACTGTATGTCTGCATGTGTGTAGAACGGGCGTGTACTGTATGTCTGCATGTGTGTAGAACGGGCGTGTACTGTATGTCTGCATGTGTGTAGAACGGGCATGTACTGTATGTCTGCATGTGTGTAGAACGGGCATGTACTGTATGTCTGCATGTGTGTAGAACGGGCGTGTACTGTATGTCTGCATGTGTGTAGAACGGGCATGTACTGTATGTCTGCATGTGTGTAGAACGGGCATGTACTGTATGTCTGCATGTGCGTAGAAAATGGGTGTACTGTATGTCTGCATGTGTGTAGAACGGGCATGTACTGTATGTCTGCATGTGTGTAGAACGGGCGTGTACTGTATGTCTGCATGTGTGTAGAACGGGCGTGTACTGTATGTCTGCATGTGTGTAGAACGGGCGTGTACTGTATGTCTGCATGTGTGTAGAACGGGCGTGTACTGTATGTCTGCATGTGTGTAGAACGGGCATGTACTGTATGTCTGCATGTGTGTAGAACGGGCATGTACTGTATGTCTGCATGTGTGTAGAACGGGCGTGTACTGTATGTCTGCATGTGTGTAGAACGGGCATGTACTGTATGTCTGCATGTGTGTAGAACGGGCATGTACTGTATGTCTGCATGTGTGTAGAACGGGCGTGTACTGTATGTCTGCATGTGTGTAGAACGGGCATGTACTGTATGTCTGCATGTGTGTAGAACGGGCGTGTACTGTATGTCTGCATGTGTGTAGAACGGGCGTGTACTGTATGTCTGCATGTGTGTAGAACGGGCGTGTACTGTATGTCTGCATGTGTGTAGAACGGGCGTGTACTGTATGTCTGCATGTGTGTAGAACGGGCGTGTACTGTATGTCTGCATGTGTGTAGAACGGGCGTGTACTGTATGTCTGCATGTGTGTAGAACGGGCGTGTACTGTATGTCTGCATGTGTGTAGAACGGGCGTGTACTGTATGTCTGCATGTGTGTAGAACGGGCGTGTACTGTATGTCTGCATGTGTGTAGAACGGGCGTGTACTGTATGTCTGCATGTGTGTAGAACGGGCGTGTACTGTATGTCTGCATGTGTGTAGAACGGGCATGTACTGTATGTCTGCATGTGTGTAGAACGGGCATGTACTGTATGTCTGCATGTGTGTAGAACGGGCGTGTACTGTATGTCTGCATGTGTGTAGAACGGGCATGTACTGTATGTCTGCATGTGTGTAGAACGGGCGTGTACTGTATGTCTGCATGTGTGTAGAACGGGCGTGTACTGTATGTCTGCATGTGTGTAGAACGGGCGTGTACTGTATGTCTGCATGTGTGTAGAACGGGCGTGTACTGTATGTCTGCATGTGTGTAGAACGGGCGTGTACTGTATGTCTGCATGTGTGTAGAACGGGCGTGTACTGTATGTCTGCATGTGTGTAGAACATAGTTTACAATTTACTCAGAATGACTTAATCTTTAATATCTGGAAGTATTTAAAAAAAACTCGCGGGACGCCCTGTATAATTATGTGAGAAGTATGCATGCCTTTGTGTATAATATGTGTATGTTAAGGTGGTCCACCTAGTTTATTTTTCTCTCTCCCTCTCTCTCTGGGTTGTATTCATTCGGCCCCATTCAGCTTACTGTTTTAAGACGTTTATCCCCATCCAGTTGTCAATTTTATCCTGGCGAGCGGAAGCGAGCTAGTATATTTATTATAACGGTTTTGTCAGCAGGCTAAATTTGTACATTTTTCGATAGAAAAATTTATCCGGCGAAGCCGGATTTCTTCACACAATACTGGCTCTCTATCGCTTGCCAGGAACAAATTGACACCTGGATGGGGATAAACATCTGAATACAGTAGGCTGAATGGGGCCGAATGGATACATGCCAGAGAAAGTGAGAAAAGGAGAGAAAACAAAGCAGGTGACCCCCTGTGAGAAATAAATTGACTACACAGGTATCTGGGGACTGTTGGCAACAACCTTCCAATAGGGTAACCTCACTAGAGTGAACAATTTCCTACCAAAACCTGGTGATTGTATATATTGTAGAGATTAATTTATATTGAGTAATTCAGTACTGTATAAGATTACCTTGGCAATGTTAATTTAGTTATAACACCCTGTAGAAATAAGTTTAGAAGAACTGTATTGGGGATCAGCTTAAATATTCCTGCGACCGCATACGCGATCCACCGTTTGCTTTAGGGTCATTCATTTCTTGATATTATATTTACTAAATCGTTGTGAAACAATGTTTACCTTGATAATTATATAATTTAAATACTGAGTATTATTTATATGATTTCGTGAAGAGGGAATGAACCCTCCTTAACAAATTTGTATATAGTTAACTTAAGGGTCGGAATTGAAATTCCGACCAGATCTCTTTAAAACCTGGAACTACCAACAAGGGTCTCGTTACCTCTCGCTTCACTCCCAGTGTCCGGCCCGGAGTTTAGGACTTATTTACCTACCTGCCTACCTACCTACCATAGTCGAGATCCTCTGAACAACGCCAGGACCCCAGTGATAGCTAAGTCTATTGATATATATGGCCATCTATACAATGTCTAGCTAGGGGTTTCTGAGAGATAGGAAATACCAGTTAATATCCACCATCTTTATATAACATCCAGGTAACATATCTATTTATTTAAGTTTATTCCTTCTCTTTTCTTTATTTAATTTTTATTAGTGTGGTAAGGGACAGAATAGGCCATAGAAATCCCCCACATTTTGGTGCCCCGAGTGACGATCCCGCTTGACTGTAGGCTAGGGTAGGTTAGGGTTTGGTTAGGATTTATTGAACATCCATTGAGGTCCTTGCTAAGCAGCGGGCATGTACAAGGTAGCTTTCGTGGGACATAGTTTGATCCCACAACATTTCGAGGCCCCCGGTTGTGAGGTGAGGTGCTATCGGGCTCCAGGAGGTAGGGCCCGTAATTTCCTAACCGACAGATGGCTGAATCGTGTGCTGGACTGGCCTCATCAATTAACAATCTTGTATTTGGGGGGCAACGATGTGCACGAGTTAGTCAGAGTGTCGTAAATTACTGACAACATCGCAGCTATCATCGGCTTAATCGAGCAGCGCTGTGGCTCGAAGGTGGCTGTTGTGCTCCTGGAGCCACGAGAGTTGCCTCCCATCCCTGAGGGCAAGCCCGGAGTCACCCGCGGTCATTATCGAACCATATATCAGGCCGTGAATCAGCGGCTACAAAGGCTCCTGCGCGGCTACAAGACATACCAGTTTGGAGCCGGACCCTATCGCCAAAATCTGCGATGGGACAGTATCCACTGGAATCGTCGGGCTCAAGCCGTGCAGGTAGCTCGATATCATGAGTATATCGCCGATTCACGGCTCGGCTGGGTAGTTTACCAGACAATGGCCGTGGGTCATTGGCGTCTCAACTATTAAGCCCAAGGGGATGGTGGTTCAATCCTGTGGTAGAGGACTATTAGGAGGGTCTGCAACATTGCGTCCTCTGGTGTTTGTGAAACTAGGAGCTTGAGCAGCGTTGCAGTCCCTAAATTTCCCCATTTATTTTCAATTTAGATCATTTTATGTTTCCGTCCTTAATGTCACCCGCGTCTGGCAGACTAGGTCGACCAGCTATATGCTCGGGACGGAGCATATTCAAAATTTAATAAAGAACAAATATGATCCCTCCCCCTTAGAAAATGCTACTACCACAGGTTCCAACTCACAGCTAAATTAATAAATTACTAAATTAATTAATAACTAAAATTTCCTCTTTTGAACATCATTCCGGTCCATAAATTTCCCCTATTTTTTTATATTTTTGACCATTTTTATATTTACGTCCTTAATGTCACCTGCGTCAGTGCGTCTGTGAGACTAGGTCGACCAGTTAACTGCTCAGGACAGAGCATATCTTAACTTTAATAATTTATTCCCTCCCCCTACTACCGTGAATTCCCACATATTAGGGCAGTAATACTGAAGACTTTAATAATTTCCAACTAGCCTAATTTGTCATTTAGGTTTGTAGCAAGTATTGGTAGGCCTACGGGTATAATGCTAAAAATTAACAGCTAAATTAAGTATGCGTTAGGCTATATCTAAATGTAAATTTGATTGTTGAAAATTAGTCTTCAGTATAAACATTAATAATAGTCCAAAAATAATTACCTATTTTCCAAAATGACTGATATACTCTTGAGAAAATCTATGGTGGGGAAATTAGGCTGGGTAACTAGAGCATTAAATAATTGCCAGGAGGTACAAAGACGTGACCCCTGTCCAAAGGAGCTGTTAAAGTCTCAAATCCAAGATCTGAAAACCCGGTGGGATAATTATGAAGTGTCTTTCAATAAATTGGAGGACTTTTGCATCAAACAAGAGCAATCTGAAAAGTTTCAAGAAATACAGCGAGCCTATACAGATGCTCGTGAAAATTATTTGGATCAATTAGCTGGGTTCGAATCCTTGGCGACAGAGACAGTTATCGGGACAGGGAGTAATGGTACCAGTAATGGTATTGCGGCTCCGGGACAACAAAGCTTTAAGTTGCCACCTATAACCTTACCTGAATTTGATGGGCAATCTGATTGGAATACCTTTTGGGACAAATTTAAGAGTTTAGTTCATGACAGGTTAGATATTTCTGCCGCAAATACATTTTCATACTTGTTGGGTCAACTTAAGGGTTTTGCATTGGATCTTATTAAGGAACTTCCCATAACAGATGCCAATTATACAGCAGCTCTACAAGTCCTCCAGGAGAATTTTGAAGATACGGAATTGACTCTACAGCGCCTAGTTTACAAATTGCTGGATTTATCAGGACAAAAGCATACGTACCAGGATCTTCAATCATTCCGGATCAGCTTGAATTGTGTTTTAAAATCACTTAGTACCCAGAAAGATCTTGACTCAGCTTCTTGGCTCTTGAACCTTATTGTACAACAAAAGCTCTCTCAGAAAACCTGTGATGAATTGTACCACAGGTATAAGAAGAACTACTTCACGTATCAAGCGATAGAAGAGGGTTTAAGAGAGCTGTGTAAACACATGCAGGTTTCCAAGAAGGATACCGGTATCAAGGAAGGAGACAACAAGGTTAAATACACAAAAGCGTCTACAGCAGGGACTAAGGAAAAAGCAAAACCATTCAAGAAAGAAGAGGTTGGTACCTATGTGACATCCGTCCAGCAGAATAATCAAACTAGTACAGTATCAAAAACAAAAGATGTTTGGGAGAGAACAAATTCTCGTCTCAATTCTCCAGTGACCCAAGAAGTAACCAGAGATATTAACCCCACACCAGTGGTAAACCAAGAAACCAGGAAGATGTGTATGTTATGTTCAGAACAACATTCCACAGTGTATTGTAGGACTTACCCAGATCTTAAGGCTAGACTTCCACGACTCATCGAACTAGGTAAGTGTCTTGTTTTCCTTAGCACAAGACATTCTACTGAGGAATGTGCTACTAAATTAAATGTATGTTTTCGGTGCAAGACTGGTGTACATCATACCGCGTTGTGTCCCAAGATCAGTGAAGTACAACCCAAAACGACAAGTGTAAATATGACCCTGACCACTGGAAACCCAATGCATACGCCGGCAGCTACTCCTACAGCCGAGGTTCAACTGATCAGAGGAAAAGAGGTTATGCCAGTCAAAGCACTCTTTGATACTGGAGCGCAAGAGACCTTCATTTCCGGAAATGTTGTCAGAGCCATGAATTTGCCAACAGTAGGGAGAGTGAACATGGCAATAACTGGATTTTTGTCAAATAAGGAATCACCAACATTTGACGTGGTTAAACCCCTGATTAGATTGGGCAAATATAAATGTAAGGTGACTGCAGTGGTTAAGGAAGACATGTGATAAATAAGGGTTTAACCCTTAAAGATCGGGGTGGGACTTAAGTCCGGTTCCAATTTGCAGCAAGTTAGGAGCATTATTAAGGCTTTTAAAGGGTTATAATCGAGTGCAAATGGCCGGGAGCACAGCGGGCCAGACAGCCGACTCCCAGGGCTTACCGCCGCCCATTAACTCATGTTCCCTGTCTTCTCGAGAGGCCGGCAGTGTAGCCAGTAGTGAGCATAGCTGGAAAAAATATGCCGCTATACGCTAAACTCCCATGTTACTGGTATCACTGTATGAGAACCACGAGTGCTACGTAGCTCATTCTGGTCTCATTTTGAAGCTTTTAGCGCCTAGTTTTTTGCTAAATATTTTTTTTTTTCATGCAGATACTTGATTTATCATGCAGGAGGGCCTGAATATGCCCAAATAAGCTCAAAACCCACCGCTAGACAAGGGTTAAGGGAAGCATCTGACTTCTTAACAAAGAGTGGTGTCCAACTAGCAGACCGAACTATAGAGTCTGACGTAGTAGGCCCAATTCAACTGATCATCGGCTCCGACTATTGTGGTCGCTTTTTGCGAAAAATTACTCGGATACACGGTATCCAGTTAATTTCTTCATCAGGTGGCTATATAATAATGGGACCTCTACCCACATGTGGCCCAAGTGAATCAGACAACCGGATGGATCCAGTCTTTGTGACTCCTGCACAATCGCTGGTGGTGGCTAGAATTGGTGCAGAATTAATTCCATCACAACTGGGAGACATTCTGAAGCAGCAACAAGAACCTGTTCACAAACTTTGGGAACTGGACACTGTGGGTATTGAAGCATATCTTCCCACCCCTGCTGACATCTTAACATATAACCACTACCTAGACACAGTTGAGTATAAGGATGGCCAGTACTGAGTAGGATTTCCATGGAAGATTAATGCCCCTGAATTACCAACTAACTACCAGAGTTCAAGATGTCAATTAAATAAAATGGTGGAGAGATTGCGTCAACATCCTGAACAACTGGAAATTTATCATAAAATAATTCAAGAGCAGATGGAAAAATATGACTTTATTGAGGAGGTCCCAGGTGAAATAAACCATAAAGAGGGTCATTACCTTCCTCATCATGCTGTAAGTAAGGACTCCAGTACTACCCCCATCAGAGTGGTATTTAACTGCAGTTCTCGAGCAGCGAAGAATGAAGCAAGTCTAAACGATTGTCTCTATGTAGGACCAAATCTGACTGAAATGCTGGGTGATATACTATTAAAATTCAGGACGAAGATATTTGGGTTTGTGGCAGATATCTCCAAAGCCTTTTTGAGAATAGGGTTAAAGGAGCAGGACCGCACATTCACAAAGTTCCTTTGGCCTGAAGCCCCTTTTCAGCCTGGTGGGCGGATAAAAGAATACCGCTTTCGGTCAGTGTTGTTTGGGTCCTGCTCTAGTCCTTTCTTGTTGTGCAGCACTTTGAGATATCATTTCCAGAAGACAGAGAAACCGGAAATGGGTCAACTGTTTTACATGGATAATCTTCAGGGCGTTGCCGACAGTGGAGAAGAGGTGATTGAAATCTACAATTTGGCAAGGCAAGAATGTAATAAAGCCAATATGCCACTACAAAGTTGGAATTCAAACTCTCATATTCTTTTGGACCAGATAAGAGGAGACTATCCTGACTACCAAATACCAGAATACCAACCAGTACTAGGATTGCTGTGGAAAACAACTACTGATGAGATGTCTCTAAAGCCCCTCAAGTTTCCCGATGTAAAACTCACAAAACGCACACTCTTAAGTCAGGTCTCTGTGATGTTCGACCCATTGGGCATATTTAGTCCCATATCAATTAAAGGGAAGATTTTAGTTCAGGAGGCCTGGAGAGAAGCACTGAGTTGGGATACTCCATTACCTGAAAAATATACAGAAGAGTGGAACAAATTGCAGGTGGAATATGAGAAGGTATCCTCAGTCAAGTTTCCTAGAAGATGTGATCCTACCTCTGATAATGAGTGTGCTCAATTGCACGTCTTTTGTGATGCCTCGTCTAAGGCGCATGGTGCAGTAGCCTATTGTGTCACTGAAGTCCGATCTACTATGATTATGTCCAAATCCCGAGTAGCGCCATTAAAACAACGTACCCTTCCACAGTTGGAGCTGACCGCTATTGAATTGGGAACTAGGTTAGCTACTTATTTGAATGGTATGTTTCCCTTTTTAGGTGAGACATATATATGGACAGATAGTGAGATATGTTTGCACTGGATAGCTAAGGATGATAGTCACATAGTTTATGTGTGTAACAGAGTACACAAAATAAAGGAATTGCAATTGAACTACCGTATAGATTCATGCATGTTAAGTCCAAGGATAATCCGGCTGACTTGGTGAGCCGAGGTGTTAGTGTCAAGAAACTGATTAACGAAACTCTGTTTGTATCAGGGTCCGGTTTGGCTACGTCAGAGTGATTGCCAGAACAAAAATCATACCAGAAGGTTAATGATGATCAAGTTCATATGGACCCAATAATTATCCCAGAACCTTCAGTGATTGACATCACCAAGTTCTCCAATTTGGACAAACTATTAACTGTAACTAAATTTGTGTTTAAGTTCCTGAGCAAGAAGGTAAAGATGGAGGAATTAGACCCACTTACCTACTGGATCAAAAGGATACAAGCTGAAAAGTATGAGGAGGAATTAACACAGCTACGTAAACCCAATCCCAAGCCAACCAAAAGAATGAAGGACCTTGGGCTGTACCTAGACAATCAAGAATTAATATGTTGTCGAGGTCGCATTGGTAAAGCTGATCTACCCCTCAAAACTCGGCATCCGATCCTATTGCCCAAGGATTGCGACATCGCCAAATTGATGGTTTTAAAAGCGCATGAAACCACTGAACACGGTGGGGTAGCAGACACTCTAGCCTATATGCGACAAACATATTGGATACCCCAGGGACGACAAGCTGTTAAACGCTGTATCAAAGACTCATTTCCAAAATTCACAGCCACAGGATCATCACTTAACACAAGCTCGCCTTTGCACACTACGCACTCAAATTTCTCTATTTCTGACTTATCCTTCGGCAGGGGTCCCTTTATTCTACTACAGCGCTTACTCCCATGGTGTACCCAACATCGACAGATGCTACATTGAATTGAGTTAACACCCACTCCCTTTCCACACACTTCACATGGGTATGCACCGCTCTTTTCCACATTGCCTCCTCTCAATCTACAATGCATAACCTTGGTTTTGTTAATATTGACTCTTAAACCCTTGCTCGCCATGCCCTCTCTCCACTCTCTGAATTTGGCCTCAGCATCTTGCATACTGTCAGCTATTAGTACTAAATCTTCTGCATAAAACAGTTCCAACGGGAGTCCGCCTCTAAAAACTCTAGACAGTGCCTCCAAGACCATAATAAAGAGGAGGGGGCTTACCACTGAACCCTGATGGACTCCAACACGGACTGCGAACTCATCACTCAGTACACCCTTCACCCTCACCGCACTTCGCGAGTCCTCATACATCTTCATTATCACCCACACCAGCCACTCTTCCACACCAAGTTTCCTCATAGCCCACTGCACAACATCTCTAGGCACCCTATCAAAGGCCTTCTCCAGGTCTACAAACACAAAGTAAAGATCCCTGCCTTTTAGTAAGTATCTTTCCTGTATCTGCCTGACTATGAAGATAGCATCGGTTGTACCCCGTCCCGGCATAAAACCAAACTGCATATCATCAATAGAGATGCTTTGCCTGATCAAACCCTCAAGGACTCTCTCACAGACCTTGATGATTTGGTCAAGCATTTTCAGGCCCCTATAATTTCCTCTATCTAGCGCATCCCTTTTTCCTTTGCACATATTTACTATTACACTTTTGAGCCAATCCTCTGGGATTTTCTCATCTTTAATAATGGTGTTTATCAACTCAGTGACTAAGTTTACACCAGTCTCCCCTGAGGCTTTTATCATCTCAGCGACAATGTCAGAGCAACCTGGAGCTTTACCGTCCTTCATTTTATTGATTGCGTCACTCACTACAGCTGGTGCTATCAAAGGTGGGGGCCCAGATATTGGTTTTTCGATACTAAGCTGTTCTTTATCCCATTCAAACTCTACATTTAGCAATCGTTCATAGTGTACCTTCCATGCTTCTCTGATTTCATTTTCTGCATACACAATCTTCCCATTATCGTTTCTAACACACTGTTCACCTATAATATCCGTACTGTAATTTTTAACTCGCCTAGCTAGGTTGAAGATCCCATTGGGATTGTCAGTGTTACACACTTGTTCGAGGACCAGGTCCTTAATGCGATTTTTAGCATTGTAAATCACTCTTTTTGGCAGTTCGTTTAGCTGCCTGGTATTCCTCCTTGCTGCCTCCTTTCTTCCATGCTTTGAAGCATCTCCTTTTCTCTTTCACAGCATGTTCTACCTCATCGTTCCACCACCAGGAGGTCTTATTCCTGGGGTGACCCTTTGTTTTCCCACAGACTTTGTCAGTGGCAGCGATAAGGCTATGCTTAAGAAAGTTCCATTGATTATTTACATTGTTAGGCCTAGCTTCCTTATTTCTATTAATTTCCTCCAGTTCACTATGAAACCTATCCCTAACTTCCTTGTCCTTCAGCAACCACACTTTCCTTTTGGGTATGTATATCTTCTTGCGCTTAGGATCTCTGTATAAGCTCATGTCGCACACAACTAGCTTATGCTGGGGGATACATTCTTCGCTCGGGATGACCTTTACAACTCGAACTAGTTTCGTCTTTCCTGTTAACCAAGAAGTAATCTATCTGGCTACTGGAGACCCCAGAGTTATATGTGATCAGGTGGCTCTGTCTTTTCTTAAACTTTGTGTTACACACCACTTGTATTGCCATTGAACAAAATAGCAGGTTCATTACCGAAAGAGAGAAAGTGTTCGTCTGTGTGTCAGCCAGAGAGAGAGAGAGAGAGAGAGAGAGTGTTACGACCGGGGCTACGAATAAAACAAGGGCACTTAACCCTTAATTAGCGGCTCACCACATAAGTCGTATTTAATAAAGCTGGACTATGTGGCGGCGCTCGACATAGGTCGAGTGGCAATTTCAGCACGTAATGTTGCTGAGAGAGAGAGACAAGTGGTGGCAGGAGAGTAGCGAGCGTATGACTGCTCCAGACCACCGCGGCGAACATACTGACACGAATCCCAGCTCCCTCCTCCCTCTCTCACTCGCTATATAAGGAATTGTATCGGGAAAGTGGCTAATTACATGCTTTTTGCACTCGCGTTGCACGGTTATTGCAAGAAAACTAGCCATCATAAATGGATCGTTATGGTGTCATTCGAAAGCTCTGTTTATGCCCTTTCAGGGATAGGTACTTGTTTTACGTTCTGGGTCTTATTTAGGCATGAAAATGATCACGTAAACAGCCCTATTTTGGCTAAAAACACCCCGCTGGGCGGTACATATAAATAAACCGCATAGGCCGCTCGTAAGGTGTTAATGATTGGACTAGTAATAGGGCATTATGCAACAACGGTACGCTAGATCCAAACCCTCGAACTTATATGCCTGCGAACAAAAACACCTATACCCTCCAGAGTTAATCTGCGATAACGGGGTATCCTTAACTGGGCATAAATGTACTCTACTTCAGGATAACCCACACTGGTATAGCCTGAAAACAAACAAGATGCAAGCTACGTTAAAATGCATAAAAAGGAATCTATGGAAAGATCAATTAAATCACTGCAAAATTTAATACAATAAAAAGATGCTTCAATACAGTTACTCTAAACAACAATAAACTCTTCACTCCTATCTGAAAGAAAGTGAAGTATAGTCCTACAGCATAGACCTGGAAACTTCTGAAGAAAGTCTGATGCTCATAAGATGCTCGTATCTTAAACTATATAAAGGCAGGAGGCAGGACACCACACGTGTAAACTGAATACACTAAAAGATAGGACATATAATGTTAACTGACACGGGAATACTATAAATGCGCAACAGTAGTAATGCTCGACACTAAAAGAAGTACTTCCTCATCAACGAAACAGTCCGGCTCAGCAACAACCTAGACAAATAAATGCTGTGAATAATAATGCGTACCGGTACATATCAAAGAGCTTATATTAAATACTAACAAGTGTCTACTCAATTAATAATGTCTAGCTGGGATACTCTAGGTAAGGAACTGGGGTTGAGCAAGACAGGCTCGTAGCCTAGCGATGCCCTTAAGACTGCATCCTTTAAGTTACGTTAATTGAATGGGGTGCTCTCTTGATAGATCCAGATCACAAGTATCTGGTTCTATCCTGGCGACCCTCAAAAGACAAGCAAAGAGGCAGCAAAGTGTGGAACTGGAACAGGCCAAAGCCCTCAGTCAACACAATGCTGCACTCGCAAAAGACGCAACCGAAAAGACAACCCAGGCTACCACAGGACCGGTCGAAGTCGTGTAGGTATAAGCAAACCGTACACACATCGGAGACAACGACTACAGAAACCTTATCCCAGTCTAGCATTAAATAAAAGATCAGAAACACTAAATCAATAATGGAGACACAGAGAGTTCTTAACCTATACTAACTAAGAACCCTCAAACCTATTCTAAGTACATGTAAATATCTCAGAGGACGGCGCATGCAATGCAATGGGCCGGCTATGGAAACCGTATGCAGAACCCAAGGGGACAAGTAATTGAATAAAGGTGAGGAGCAATGGAAAAGAAGAAGGTCAGAGAGAGAGACAGTGGTAAAGGGGGGTGATCGGGAGAGAGTATGCAAAGGGATGTTAGAAGCATGCGCGCCAAGCCTGTCCTGAGGAGGGCAGCTCCTGGGAACCCTCCTGGAGGAGGTTAGTTACACAGGAGCCCGCAAGGGCGCGATGGTCGGCCAATCACGGGCCGAGACGTCACAAGGCAGCAGGCCCCTAGGATGCACCAGGAGCCACCAGCCAATCAAAGGCGAGGGAAAGCCCGCGCGAGCGGGAAAACTCCTCCGAGCGAGGCAGCACATACATACACACGCACATATTACCACCACACTCTCGCCTCTCTCTCTCTCTCCTTAACTCTACACAATGCATCTTATATTTTATTAATGATATAAAATACTTCCCGTTGTCACAGACGAAAATAAAGACCACCACTGGAATGTCTGTGACAATCCGAGTGCTAGGAAAGAAAGAACAACATTCTCGGATAACTGTAGCCCATTTCGATGTCCCTGGCGAGCGCTAGTGGCTAACGAGAGGCGATTCTGCCAACGCTGGTTGACGTCACAAGAGAGAGAGAGCAAGGCAATGGCAAATCGTACTACACGAGCTAGAATACGAAAATAGGACTGTAATGAGATCTGAGAGAGTTACAATGAGAAATACAAACAAGAAAAGCAAGGGCTGGGAAAACAAGTAGCGCAGCAGCACAATAAAGACAATCCCCTCTCACAAATCAGCGGGCTTAGTAGTGAGAGAGAGAGAGAGAGAGAGAGAGAGAGCGAGAGGGGGGAGGGTATAAACTACTTAACAGTATCCTACATCCGCCCCCCCCCCCCCTTATAATAATAATTCATTCCCCCCCCCCCCCGAGACGAGCTTTGTGTTGTTTAATTTTGTTTTCCACCCTCTAATACACACTGTCTTGATTGTGTAATGGTTAGTGCGCGGAATTTCGGTGTGAGTATCTTTTGTTAGAATCCTTGGAGTACGGTACCACATGCAGGCCTATTCATTGATTTCATCAATTAAGTTTATTTGTAAGTTAAATGGTGGGTTGGTGATAATATGAATACACTGCCAGCTGGAAAATAGAGTTGAAGAGGTCTAAAAGTGTATTCAAGATTCCAACTATTCCCTGTAACTTCTTGCAATACTCTCAATCTCTCACTCTCTCGCTCTCTGTATAATAATGATAGTCTTTATTAAGGGTAAGCGGTTTGCAGAGACTTAGGGCTGATGATATGGTGGTGGCACTTTACTTCCGCCGCTTAGAGATTCAATCAAGACGCTGGATAACAAAAAACAAAACAAAAACAAAAACACACACACACACCTGGCTTGAATAGACAGTACCGGTAAAAGCAAGGGAACATTTTTTGTTAACCCATTCAGTACCAGGGTTGTCCTTTTCAGGATATTCTGGCAACTATTAGACAATTTTATTCAGCTTAGGAAGGACATCTAGCAATAATGAGATTTCATGGACGTCCTTTTCATCATATTCTGGCAACTATTAAGACGATTTTATTCAGCTTAGGAAGGACCTCTTCCAATCATAATAAGACTTCAAACCATCTCAATCAATCCGTTTAACTACCACAGGTCCTTCCTAAGCTGCACTGGCCCCTAATATCGTCTAAATACAGCTAGAATATAATATAACACAAGTCGCTGGTACTGAAAGGGTTGAGGCCCTTTCTGTACCAGAGACGTGTTACAATTTAACCTAGCTGTATTTAGATGATGTTATGCAGTTCAGGAAGGATCTGTGGTACTTAACCCTCCCTGTACCAGCGACGTGTGTTATATTGTATTTTAGCTGTATTTAGACGATTTAATGCAGCTTAGGAAGGATCTGTGGTAGTTAAGAGTTGATAGAGATATTTCGAAGTCTCATAATTGCTAGAGGTTCTTCCTAAGCTGAATGAAATCGTCTAATAGTTGCCAGAATGTGATGAAGAGACGTCCCTGGTACTGAACGGATTAAAATAGTTGATTGAGATAGTTCGAAGCCGTATAATTGCCATAGATCCTTCCTAAACTGAGTAAAATAGATTAGTAGTAGCCAGAATTAAATAAAAAGGATGTCGATGGTGCATATTAACCCTTGTCTAGCGGAAGGTTTTGGGCTTATTTGGGCATATTCAGGCCCTCCTGAATGATCAATCAAGTATCTGCATGAAAAGAAATTTATTCAGCAAAAAACTAGGCGCTAAAAGCTTCAAAATGAGACCAGAACGAGCTACGTAGCACTCGTCGTTCTCACGCAGTGGTACCACTAAAATGGGAGTTTAGCATATAGCGGCATATTTTTTCCCTCTACGCTCACTACTGGCAACACTGCCGGCCTCTCGAGAATAGAGGGAGCGTGAGTCAGTGGGCGGCGGTAAGCCCTGGGTGTCGGACGTGTGGCCTGCTGCGCTCCCGGCCATTTGCACTCGATTTTAACCCTTTAAAAGCCTTAATAATGCTCCTAACTTGCTGCAAATTGGAGCCCGACTTAAGGCGGGCCCCGCCAGTTAAGGGGTAAAAATGAAAGTGTCTAGGGTACGAGAGACAAATTCACAATGCCGCAATTTTTTATTTTTTGTTTAAGGAGACTATGAACGGAGGAAGGAAAAACACAGATAAAACAAAAAGGTCCATGTGCCTAAAGGCATCCTCCATTCATAAAATGTTTGTAACAACTGGATTTAAACTGTTGTAGATTGTAAGTTTGTGGAAAGCAACTCGAGGGAAGTGAATTCCAAAGAGTAGTAGTTCTAGGGATAAATGAATTTTGAAAGCAGAAGTTCTGCATTGTGGAGGAGAAAGTGTAAATTCATGGGCGCTCTCAGCTGCCATAGTTCTACGGGGAAAGATGTGGAGAGGCGGCACAATTGAAGCAAGTTCCTCGGAACAATTGCTGTGAAAATATCTGTAGAATAATGCAAGGGATGTAACGTTTCTTCGTATGGATAATGTAGGAAGGTCCTGTGTGATTGCAGGGTTATTGATTAATCTAATAGCTTTATTTTGAATTTTGTCCAATTGCCTCAATGCAACCACTCCACTTCCACTCCACAGAGGTGAACAGTAATCCATCTGAGAACGCACATGACTTTTATATATTACGGCCAACTGCTCGTCAGTGAAGAATTCTCAAACTCTGTACAGGAGTCCCAGTTTTTTAGAGGCATTCTTAGCAATGCTTCTAACATAATGTGTCCAGCTCAAGTTAGTAGTTAATGTTACACCGAGAATGTCAATACTAGGGGAAGTGGGAATATTTACATCATTAAAAAATATATGGGAGTCAGTGAGATTCTGTCGGTTAGAAAATTGAATGTACTTGGTTTTCTGTGCATTAAAGGAAACTAGATTCGTTTGTCCCCATTCATTAATTCTAGAAAGGTCCTGGTTCACAGAAATTGCAGTGTTTATTTTTGAATTTATAAGATCGGGTTGGGTGAAAGAATTGGTAAATGTGAAGGAACTGTGGAGTGTTGAGTCATCTGCGTAGGAATGTATTGGATTATGAGTGGTAGATATGAGATAATTGATATGAATGAGGAACAGAGTTGGGGCCAAAACTGATCCCTGGGGAACACCAGCATTTATTGAGTGAAATTGAGAATAAAGGCCATCTACCATTACACATATTTTTCTGTTATGAAGATAAGAAGAAATTAGTGGAACTAATGATGCAAGGCCGTAGTGTGACATCTTCGACAATAAGGATTGATGCCAGACTCTATCAAATGCCTTTGATATATCCAGTGCTATTGTATGTGTTTCACCATGTTGGTCTGTAGCTTGGTTGATTTGATGCGTACAAAGAATGTCTGCAGTTGATCGACATCGTCTAAAACCATATTGCCTATCACTAATTAATTTATTATTCTCAAGATGCTTAATTATGTGATTATTTAATATAATTTCAAAGACTTTACCAAGAGTGGAAGTTATAGCTATTGGTCTGTAGTTTGATGGATCTGAAGAGGCACCTTTTTTAGGAACTGGATGGATGTTTGCTTCTTTCCAGGGTACTGGGAAGCATGAGGTATGAGTACACAGACGGAAAAATGTTGCCAATACAGGAGCGAGCACCAAGGAGCAATGCTTAAGTACTATTGGAGGAATTTCATCTGGACCATATCTACTGAGAAATTCTGCAAAATAGTTTTGACATGTCTGGTGTGGATCTTAAGTGAGGGAATTTCAGGCGAATTAGAATTAAGTACAGGGACATCTTGATTTATTTCATCTAAGGTTGAGTTGGTGGAGAAAATATCCGCAAGAAGGTTAGCTTTACCTCGTGGGTCACTTACAAGATTGCCAGTCGGAGATTTTAATGGTGGAATGGATGAAGCAGTAGTGAAGTTGGATTTGAATGAGTTAAGAGTAGACCAAAATATTTTGTTATCATTTGGATTATTTAGAAGTTTATTTGCCTGCTTGTGGAGAAAGTTTGATTTAGTTAGGTTTAATACAGTTTTGGCATGATTTCTGATGTTTCTAAAGTAATTAAAGGCTTCATGTGTTTTTGATCTTGTGTATGCATTGTAGGCTATTGCTTTTTGTTCAGTTACTCTAGCACAATTATGGTCAAACCATTTAGGTGAATTAGATCTTTTACTGTACTTTTGATGAGGAATAAAAGTTTCCATTCCAATTTTTACAAAATCTTGTATGTGGCTCAAGGTGGTGTATGCATCATTAGAAAAGAAAGAGGTCCAGGGAATATCAATAAAGAAACCTTGAAGACCCTCCCAGTCTGCCCTATCGTAATGCCATTTAGTCACCAAATGAGGTTCAGAGTGGGAAGGTGTGGTAGGTGATAGACAGGTGGCCTGTATCAGACAGTGATCAGAAGATCCAAGCGGGGACCTCACTGTAACATCATAATTTTCTGAATTGGTTGTTAAATATAAGTCCAGTAGGTGGGAATTATGATTAGGATTATCTGGTACAAGGGTGGGTTGGTTGACTAGTTGAGTGAGATTAAATGAGTCTGCAAATAGCTCACATTCAAGACCAGCATCATCAGTCCTGGCTGAATGAGTGAGCCATTCAACATTATGGACATTAAAATCACCCAACACAGTGATTTCAGAAGAAGCATTTAAGTTGAGGACACTGAGTTGTGAGGACAGAGAATCAAAAAGACTTTGCTCTGGAGGAGTATTTGGGGAACGGTAGATGCAACATATATATTTAAATTTACCAGAAGAAATTAATTTGTATATAGAATAATCAAAATAGGGACAACTGAAACTAGTAACCTCTTCCAGGGCAATTTCAGATTTTGCGAAGCAACATACACCTCCTTTAGGTCTGAAATTTTGGAGCAAATGAAGAATTAAACCCACATGGTAGTATAATGTGTTTATTATGACTACCATGTGGGTTTATCTTAATACAGTTGGCTGAATGGGGCAGAATGGATACAAACCAGAGAAAGAGAGAAATGGAGAGTAAGAGAAAAACAACAGGTTTTCAGTTGGTTCCCTAGATTTCCATCAAGCTTAAAAGTATACCCCCTTGAGCCCCTTTCAAGATAAATTTATACATTTTTTGGTAAAAAAATGTCTCGGCCGAAGGCCAGTTCCTCTAAAATTACAGGCTTGCTATCGCTCGCCAGGAAAAAATCGACACCTACAGTAAATGGTACGAAATGTCTTAAAATTGACAGAAATGGGGTGAAAATTCTTAAAATCGCCAAACTAATGGGGCGAACGTCTTAAAATCTCAAAAGCAATGGGACTAAACATGAGGGAGAAAGGGGTCAATACAAAAATACCTCAAGTGGAAATCTCCCCTTAATTCTCCGAGGAAGGTGCTTATTCTATCCTGACCATCGCTAACGATACGGTACCGGTAAGATACTAACGCAAGCAAACAAACAAGCATACAAATAAAAGCATACGGTTACGGTATGATACTAACGCAAGCAAACAAACAAGCATACAAATAAAAGCATACGGTTACGGTATGATACTAACGCAAGCAAACAAACAAGCATACAAATAAAAGCATACGGTTACGGTATGATACTAACGTAAGCAAACAAACAAGCATACAAATAAAAGCATACGGTACCGGTAAGATACTAACGCAAGCAAACAAACAAGCATATAAATAAAATCATATGGTTACGGTATGATACTAACGCAAGCAAACAAACAAGCATACAAATAAAAGCATACGGTTACGGTATGATACTAACGCAAGCAAACAAACAAGCATATAAATAAAAGCATACGGTTACGGTATGATACTAACGCAAGCAAACAAACAAGCATGCAAATAAAAGCATACGGTTACGGTATGATACTAACGCAAGCAAACAAACAAGCATACAAATAAAAGCATACGGTTACGGTATGATACTAACGCAAGCAAACAAACAAGCATACAAATAAAAGCATACGGTTACGGTATGATACTAACGTAAGCAAACAAACAAGCATACAAATAAAAGCATACGGTTACGGTATGATACTAACGCAAGCAAACAAACAAGCATACAAATAAAAGCATACGGTTACGGTATGATACTAACGCAAGCAAACAAACAAGCATACAAATAAAAGCATACGGTTACGGTATGATACTAACGCAAGCAAACAAACAAGCATACAAATAAAAGCATACGGTTACGGTATGATACTAACGTAAGCAAACAAACAAGCATACAAATAAAAGCATACGGTTACGGTATGATACTAACGTAAGCAAACAAACAAGCATACAAATAAAAGCATACGGTTAGTCTGTAGTGTTGTTTATGAATAAATTGAAGATAATATCATATGGGTAGATACGATCTCAATAAAACCTTTAAATAACATACCGGGTAGCGTAGGTCCTAATAAACTTTATAAAATCATTTGGGTAAATAACGCAAGCAATAAAAGCATACAAATAACATACGGTACCGGGTAGCGTAGGTCCTAATAAACTTTATAAAATCATTTGGGTAAATACGATCTCAATAAAACCTCTAAATAACATACGGTACCGGGTAGCGTAGGTCCTAATAAACTTTATAAAATCATATGGGTAGATACGATCTCAATAAACCCTCTAAATAACATACAGTAGGTCCTCCTAAAACGCCAGACGTTTGGGCGCCAGTAAAATATATATTGTATATCTATTATGTGTAATATGTTCATTATGTTGTTTTATTGCCATGCATAGGTGGACATTTAACAAGAAAGGTAAAACTGTAATATAACTTTTTGGAAATGTATCTAGATATCAAAACAAATCTATCTTTTTTAAAAACTTACAAACTAAATTCAGGAATGCAGTTTGATTTAGTTCTTCTGGTAGTTATGGGCAAGGCTACTCAGGTACTCGATAGCACTAATGTTTTCAAATTTAAGAATCAGTTGGATTGGTGGGGGCATTCATCACTGAATTACGCTTGCTATGGATAATTATCTTCAAATCAGACATATTAGGAACGGCAACTAGACTAGCTTGTGATATGGCTGTCAAACATTCACTAACTACCGGTACTACAGTCGGTGCCTCTTGAGTCATTATGGTGATATTATTATATGAAAGACGTGTGGCCACGACCCTGATGGAAAATCAATTGAGAGTAGGGAGCATCTAAGGCGTCAATGTGTACCTATTATTTACGTATCGGAGGTTCATTTTGCTGTCCTAAAGTTTATACTAAGCCAGTATTTATCCCGAACTGGATGGAATGTTCTCATTAATTATTTAGCTATGTGTACTGGCTTTGTTACACTATTCCGAGCCTATAAACTGATATTGGCGCCAAAATGTCCGTCGCCAAATGGGCTATCGCCAAATAGGCTTGGCGCCCAAACGGCCGCGCCTAAACGCCGGCGCCCAAGTGGCAGCGCCTAATCGTCCCATTCCGTTCTAAAACTGCATAAAATCGTCTAATTATAGCCAGCATCAAAGGTAAAAAGGCGTCACGGTGCTGGAGAGGTTAAGGGAGTCCACCTCGTGTTTTTTATCTCTCCCTCCCTCTCTCTCTGGTTATATCCATTCGGCCCCATACAGCCTACTGTTGTAAGACGTTTACCCCCATCCAGGTGTCAATATTATACCAGCGAGCGGTAGCGAGCCAGCATATATATATATTGTTTTTACAGCAAGCTAAATTTTAACATTTGTCGATAGAAAAATTTCTCCGGCGAAGCCGGATTTTTCCATACAATGATGGCTCGCTATCGATCGCCAGGAAGAAATCGACACCTGGATGGGGATAAACGTCTTAAAACAGTTGGCTGAATGGGGCCGAATGGAAACAAGCCAAAGAGAAAGAGAGAGAAAGATAAAAAAAGCGAGGTGGGCTTCCTTAAAACATACGTACCGGGGGTAGGCCTACGTTTAATATATACCGGTACATGGATTTTTCCACAGATGTAAATTATGCATTGAACTCCTTGAGGATATGACGCGTTCTAACAGTTTATTCTGGCTGCCATTATGCATTGAACTCCTTGAGGATATGACGCATTCTAACAGTTTATTCTGGCTGCCATTATGCATTGAACTCCTTGAGGATATGACGCGTTCTAACAGTTTATTCTGGCTGCCATTATGCATTGAACTCCTTGAGGATATGACGCGTTCTAACAGTTTATTCTGGCTACCATTATGCATTGAACTCCTTGAGGATATGACGCGTTCTAACAGTTTATTCTGGCTGCCATTAGACGATTGTATACAGCTTAGGAAGGAGCTGTGGGAATGAAGAGGGTAAAGACTATCTCAATTAACCCTCTGATTGCCACATACCCTTCCTAATCTGATAAAAAGCTTCTATTAATAGCCAGAACACAGAAAGGAAGTGTATCATCAGGGTAAAGAATATCTAAATTAACCCCCTTGATTTCAACACACCCTTCCTAATCTGATAAAAATCGTCTAACAGAAGGCAGCAAACAGAAAAGAAGTGCGTCATTGTTCCTCAGAGGCTTAACCCGTACAGCCCCAGCGACGCGTCTGACGCGTCGGCGATGTATGTAACGCACAGCCCCAGAGACGCGCCTGACGCATCACCCTAATTGCGCCGACCATAACCTCAGGTGTAGCCACTCAAGAGGGCTCAGATTTGTATGGGAACTGTGTACGTATCCCACGCAACCGTGCCGATGGTTGAAAACTCTCAAAGTCCACGTGCGTGCGCGTGAGCGCGCAATAACCTGGTTTTTTGGGGTAATTGCCTTCAATTTTTTGCTCTTGTAAAATACGTTTTCGGGGCTCTGTAGGACCATTTTTTAAGCTTTTTGAGCGGTTTTTCGTGGTTTTTTCCTTCATTCCTAACCCATTCGCAATTGTTTCTGGAATAAAACCATTTTTTGAAAACCGGCCGGGTTCTGGTGAACAAACATTACAAAACTAGCCGGGGCTCCACGGGTTAAGGGGGTCACCGGCTTTTTCAATCTTTCTCTCCTTTTCTCTTTTTCTCTGACTATATCTATTTGGCCCCATTCAGCCAACTGTTTTAAGACGTTTATCACCACCCAGGTGTCGATTTCTTCCTGGCGAGCGATAGCGAGCCAGCATTGTATGGAGAAATCCGCCTTCGCCGGAGACATTTTTCTATCGAAAACTGTACAAATTTAGCTTGTGAAACAAAAATACATATATGATGGCTCGCTACCGCTCGCCAGGACAATATTGATACCTGGATGGGGGTAAACGTCTTAAAACAGTAGGATGAATGGGGCCGAATGGATAGAAGCCAAAGAGAGAAGGAGAAAAAGAGAAAACAAAAGCGAGGTGGGCCCCCTTAAAAACAAAAATACACCTGTCAGCGTCTCAATAGCTAGCGACGGTTTACTGAATAAGGCATGACAAGAATGGGTAGTTTTTCTAGATCCTCTTCTCCCTCATGGCTAACCCCATTAGTTTTCAGATTTTAAAATGTTTGCCCCATTAGTTTTCAGATTTTAGGACCTTACGCCCCATTTCCTTGTCAATAGGTGTCGATTTGTTTTCCTCACAAACGATGGTGAGCCTGTAATTTTAGAAGAACCGGACTTCGGTCGGAACATTTTTCTACCGAAAAATGTACAAAAATATCTAGACGGGGGATGTAGCCTAATGGATGTTTTTTTTTTTTTTTAAGTTTGATGGAGGTCTCGGGAGGAAACTAGAAAAATATTAAATAAACACAAAAAAATACCAAAAAGTGAACCATCCCCCCTTAACCCCTATTGTACCGGTGACGTCCTTTTCATTTTATTCTGGCAACTATTAGACGATTTTATTCAGCTTAGCAAGGACCTCAACCATTGAAAAGGCTGCAGACTATCTCAATTAATCCTATTTTTGCTACTGGTACCATATATCCTTCCTAAGCTTCAGAAAATCGTCTAAACGTAGCTGAAATCCAATACAAAAATACTCCACCGCTACAGAAGGCGTTACTCCTTTTAGCTACCATATATATCCTTCCTAAGCTTCATAAAATCGTTTAACCGTAGCTGAAACCCAATACAAAATATGCCGCCGGTACAGAAGGCGTTAACGTCTCAATACCGCAATTGACCACTTGCGAATTTTAGGCTGTAAGGAAGTTGGAGCCGTGAACATCGCTATTAAACAGAAATGCAATAATAATTTACGTTTCTGATGGATATATAAATGTTATGTTGAATTGGGTTTTATGTATTTATATATGTACTACGACCGTATTTTAGCTACACATTCTGTTAAATATAGATGTCTACAGCTCCAACTTCCTTATAGAACGAAACTCCCAAGTGGTCAATTGAGAAGTAGCCTATAGTCTGTTTATTCCCAGCTGGCGGTAAATGTCCATGGCTGCATCATAATTGACCACTTGCGAGTTTCGTTCTATAAGAAAGTTGGAGCTATAGGCATCGATATTTAACAGATTCACTAGCTTAAATACGGTTGTAGTGCATCTATAAATATGGTTGTAGTGCATCTATAAATACGGTTGTAGTGCATCTATAAATACGGTTGTAGCGCATCTATAAATACGGTTGTAGTGCATCTATAAATACGGTTGTAGTGCATCTATAAATACGGTTGTAGTGCATCTATAAATACGGTTGTAGCGCATCTATAAATACGGTTGTAGTGCATCTATAAATACGGTTGTAGTGCATCTATAAATACGGTTGTAGTGCATCTATAAATACGGTTGTAGTGCATCTATAAATACGGTTGTAGTGCATCTATAAATACGGTTGTAGTGCATCTATAAATACGGTTGTAGTGCATCTATAAATACGGTTGTAGTGCATCTATAAATACGGTTGTAGTGCATCTATAAATACGGTTGTAGTGCATCTATAAATACGGTTGTAGTGCATCTATAAATACGGTTGTAGCGCATCTATAAATACGGTTGTAGCGCATCTATAAATACGGTTGTAGCGCATCTATAAATACGGTTGTAGTGCATCTATAAATACGGTTGTAGTGCATCTATAAATACGGTTGTAGTGCATCTATAAATACATATACAGTCATCAAACTCACTATACTCACTAAACCTACATTACTATTGCATTTCTGTTTAATATCTATGTTTAAGGCATCAACTTCCTTATAGCCTGAAACTCGCAAGTTGTCAATTACTCGGTTATAATGAAGATTATGTAGCTAATTATGTTGTTAAGGGGAGACGGACCGTTTTTTCTGGATCCCCTTCTCCCTAATGTTTAGCCCCACTAGTTTTGAGATTTTAAGACGATGGTTCCATTAGTTTGGGGATTTTATGACCTTTCACCCCATTTCTTTGTAAATATTAGATTCCTTCGTGCCATTTAGGTGTCGGTTTTTCGTGGCGAACAATAGCGAGCCTGTAATTTTAGGAGGAATCGGCCTTTGGCCGGGACATTTTACTACCGAAAAGTGTACAAATCTATCATGAAGGGGGGGTCTAGGGGGTGTTTTTCTAAGCTTGATGGAGGTCTAGGGAGGAAACTAAACAAATATATGAATTAATGAATTAATGGACAATATAAAGATCTTGTAATTTAATTGCTAAAAAAAAAATCGATTGTTTTTATCTAGTTTAGAGTTGTGTAAGGGTGTTTTGGTGTGTGATAATACTAGGAAATGCATATTTACCCATTAAACAACAATCTAAAAATACGCCCCTCCACTCGCGAAAAATAACTATTTGGCCATAACCGTTTGCCGTGGGATACAAAATATGATGAGATGGGGGGGGGGAAGCCCCCCCCCCCCCCAGGATTTATTGAAATCCTCATATATTTAAACAGTAGGGGGCAAAAAACAAATTTTAGTATAACTAATTAAGTTGGTCACCAATTATTTTGCAATATTTGAAACAAATATGGATTTTATATGCTCTAAACATCATATGAAAATGTGTTTTAAGCCTCAGCCAAACCTAATAAAAATATATGGTACTAAAATGGAAATTTTTCGTAACATGGTTGTCAATAGCTTCCTATAGACGGCACCGATTCGATTCGTACACACGCCATTTTCACCTGTCTCCCTAGGTCTGTCCACCTAAGAGGTAATATTTGTTCGGGTAGGTTTAAACTTCCGGAAATTAATGGGTAATACATACCACGGTTAATATACAGGAGACGCAACAATATAGGTAGCAAATTTCTAAAGGTAGTTTTGGGTTCCTATCATCATATGCTTCATTTCTATATACTTTTTATCCCCGGGAAAAACAAAACAAATTGGGATTTTTCATTTTTTTCTTGGATTTTTTTTTTCATTAACCTAACCAAAAAACCAGTATAACTAAATAAGTTGGTCACCAATTATTTTGCAATATTTGAAAATAAATATGGATTTTATATGCTCTAAACATAATATGAAAATGTGTTTTAAGCTTTGGCAAAACCTAATAAAAATATATGGTACTAAAATGGAATTTTGTCGTAACATGGTTGTTCCTATAGACGGCACCGATTCGTACACACGCCATTTTCACCTGTCTCCCGAGGTCTGTCCACCAGCTTTTTAGTCAACACTAACTCCACCTGCCCATCTCTGTCGAAACTACAGGTGTTCATTTCCACAGCTTTGCGCATCACGTCACGATATACTCGGTCTCAGAAACAAGATTCGTAGTTGCGGTAGTATTTACAGAGGTATCTGGACACTTCGAGCGAATTCATATTTGAGCGGAGGCGCATTTAGGTTAGGTTAGGTTAGGTTAGGTTAGGTTAGGTTAGGTTAGGTTAGGTTAGGTTAGCTTAGCTTAGGTTAGATTGTGCATCCGCTCGATCAGGAATGTGACACGCATTCTTTACAGATACGGCCGAATACCGGTAGGCTACTAAATGGGCGGCGGCCCAACCGCCATGTTGTATCCCACGTATGCCTACTAGGTACTACGGACACATTGTAGGCGTTAGGTGTGGATTTTTTATTTTTTTTTTAAAGAGACTATGAATAGAGGAAGGAAAAACACAGATAAAAAACAAAAAGGTCCATGTGCCTAAAGGCATCCTCCATTCATAAAATGTTTGTAACAACTGGATTAGGCTTGTATCCAATGTACTAGGTCTATGTTACTGGATACTTATGATTTAAATAAGTGCTACGTTTTCAATAAACCTGGTTATATGGCTTTGCAATTAGGGAAATCATGAGCCGATTTCCGACATTTAGTTAGTCTTTTTCGATTCTCAAAATCCGATCCAAGTTTTGCCAAAAATTGGCTCGGGTTTTCCAAAATTATGCTTTTTGGGGTTTGCAATTTAGGGAAACATGAGCCAAAATTCTAAATTAGGTTACTGTAATTTGTTTACTCTTAAAACTCGCAAAATCCGAGCCAAGTTTTGCCAAAACTTGGCTCGCGTTTTCCAAAATTCGGGTTTTATGGCTTTGCAATTTCGGGAAACCTGAGCCAAATTTCTAAATGAGGTTACTGTCATTTTGTTGTCTACAAGCTCTCAAATTCCGAGCCAGCTTTGGCCAAAACTTGGCTCGGGTTTTCGAAATATTGGGTTTCAGGCCTTTGAAATACCTTAAAACCCGAGCCAAGTTTTGCTAAACTACGTTTTAATCGCCATTTTACGCATTTAACCCCTTATTTTCCCTGTACTTCATAGCCCTCCCCACTATCGGGCGGCGTGTCTTAAGATCGTTGTATAATGGGGAAAACGGTTTCGCCGAGGGTTGTAATTATTTGCAAACACTATATATTGATGAAAACTAACAGGGAAAAATAAAAAAATCCATGGGAAAAATGGTGACCATCTTATTTAGTTTTTCCCAAATTTTCCCCAACGCGAGTCGCCGAGGCTACACTCGCGGCGGACGTAAACAAAGCCACCCGCCTCTTGTGAGGTAGGCGATATAGGCTAGAGGATATTATTTTTTTTGTCAGGATCAGTAATACATTTTTTCGGGCATTTAGACACATATAGGAATGAAATACATGGTATAAGAAACCTATAGGCTATGATAAAATCAATGTATGAATTTAATTACAAGATCTTTATATCGTCCGAATTAATAGACCAAACAAAGATAATATTCAAGGACACTAGTGCGACGTTATGAGAAACAATTTATTAGGGAAAATAGGCACCAATAGATTCGCCATATTTTTCTCCATATAGTCCGCATGGAGGATTTTCGTTATCAACAAATTGAAAAATACCCACTTCACAGACAAATACACCAAAAATCTAAGTCAAAGCGGGGGTGTGGGGGCGGCAGCCCCCACCTATAATACTAGGATAGGTTAGGTAAGGTTGTTAGGTTAGGCTAATGTCCTTTCAAAGGGGTATAGGCTAGTAAACACTAGGGTAGCCTATACCCGGTCAACGGTAAGAAGAAGAAGAGTCCTGCAGTAGTCTCCTTGAATGCTACCCAAACAAACAGCCACTGTCCCCTTAATAATGAAGACTTGGCACTAATATGATGTAGAGACGTATTCATTTCCTATTATTCCGTTAGTTATCGAGAAACTAGTAGCTAAGTCAGGTGAAAAGAAACCGAGTATTGTTAGACTTGTTAGTTTTGCTGCAGTTTATCCCACTGATTTGAGGCATATTGCAAACGAAGGTAAACATTGAAGAGACCACATTTTTGTTTTACCTAACCTAACCTAACCTAACAACAACAAAAAGTTAATATACAGGAGACGCAACAACGTGTTTTTCAGGTATTTTTTTTTTTGGTATTTTGATTTTGTTTTTGGTGTTTTAGTGGAATCTAGTGATGAAATTGAATGGGAATTAAGCATTTACCCATTATCCATCAATCTAAAGACACGCCCCCCGATAGTGGGGAGGGCTATGAAGATCAGGGAAATTGAGGGGTAAAAAGTATATAGAACACGATAATACACATTTGCAACCAAAATTTGGCTCGGGTTTTGTCAATAATATTTCCAGACCCATAAAACCTGACTTTTTGAAAACCCGACCTAATTTTGACGAAACTTGGCTCGGATTTAACTAATTTAAAAATGAAAATAACACAGTAACCTTATTAATATGTTGGCTCGGGTTTTGTAAATTTCCATACCCATATAACCCAACATTTCGAAAACACGAGCCAAGTTTTAACAAAACTTGGCTCGGATTTTACTAATGTTCATGTTAAAATTACACAGTAACCCTAATAAAATCTTTGTTTGGGTTTTCATAGGGTTAACATTAGCCTAACCTAACGAAGTAAGAATGGGGTTAACATTAGCCTAACCTAACAACCTTACCTAACCTAGTAAGAATGGGGTTAACATTAGCCTAACCTAACAACCCTACCTAACCAAACCTTGTAAGAATGGGGTTAACATTAGCCTAACCTAACAACCTTACCTAACCTAACCTAGTAAGAATGGGGTTAACATTAGCCTAACCTAACAACCTTACCTAACCTAACCTAGTAAGAATGGGGTTAACATTAGCCTAACCTAACAACCCAACCTAACCTAACCTAGTAAAAATGGGGTTAACATTAGCCTATCCTAACAACCTTACCTAACCTAACCTAGTAAGAATGGGGTTAACATTAGCCTAACCAAACAACCCAACCTAACCTAGTAAGAATGGGGTTAACATTAGCCTAACCTAACAACCTTACCCAACCTAACCTAGTAAGAATGGGGTTAACATTAGCCTAACCTAACAACTTTACCTAACCTAACCTAGTAAGAATGGGGTTAACATTAGCCTAACCTAACAACCATACCTAACCTAGTATTATTGGTGGGGGCTGCTGCCCCCACACCCCCGCTGGTTGAGTACTGGCTGAAAAACTTATTGTTCTACAGTAGGCCTATGTATTTTATTTTATTTTTGTTCTCCCTTATAATACATTTCAGCTCTTAATGACATATATAGCAATGATGTATAGCCTATGCTCTACCGGACCTATTAGGCCTAAAAAGATCGATGGGCTAACTGTCGGTCCAAAACATCAGTATAACCAACTAGCCCTTGCATGCCAGTTTAATCCTTCTTTTACTTTATGTTACTTTGCGATCACCCATTAAGATTCCCGAGCTAGATGTGGTCCGGCTCCTTTATGTTGTCCCAACCAACAACTAACCTTAATGAACAGAGGAGGTACTGGGCTGCCTGGCTGGCCGCTGGAGGCTCGATCACCACTCATCTTGGTCAACAGCTGGTGGATTTTTGTTTCAAATTTTTCCATGTAAAACAAGTGTATGTGCGTTTCAAAACCAGCTGTGCTCGTCAGCTGTATTTGGAACACTGGTTATTGCACTTTGGACAGTTTACACTTATTGGAAGGCGAAAAGGTCTTAAGCAGCCTCAGTGTTTTTAAAGACGGTGGAAAAAGCTTTGATCGGCTCACCCTCTACACAAGCTGGCCAGAGTCAAACTGACAGCTTATATCCTGGGCCACCTGTTTTCCAAATCATGGCATCACCTGATTGGTCGATAGACATCACGTGTGAGTGAACTCGAGTACTCTTGGCATGAATTAGGTAGGGTGATTACTTTGGCCACGACGCCACCAGTATAGTTCATTGCATTCGCCACCAGATGTCTCCGTTGTTGACTGACAGTCACGCAAAAGAGGTCTCCCAGAAGAAGACAAAAAAGAAGAAGTGTAAACAAACCCTTAAAACGTAAATATCCATAGAATATGTATTATGTTAGTTTGGTAAACCTGACTTTTTGGACCGACAGCGATTTCAGTAAGTTTGATTTTGTTTTTTGTAATTTTTCCTTCAGATATAGTGTTGTTTTATACTGAAGAGGAGCAGAAATTAGTATTTACCCATTATCCAACAATCTAAAAACACGCCCCTCACTAGTGGGGAGGGCTATGAAGTTCAGGGAAAATGAGGGGTTAAAAGGTTAAAAATACAATAATATAGCGCTTTGTATCAAAACTTGGCTCGGGTTTTCCCAAATTGAAAACCCATACAACCCAATTTTGTGAATACCCGAGCAAACTTTTGACGAAAGCTGGCTCGGATTTCACGGGGTGGAGTGGGTAGCCTAATAGTTCATGTTATAAAAATAGTCAACTTTGGGAAGACATTAGCCTAACCCAACAACCTTACCTAACCTATCCTAGTATTATGGGTAGGTTAGTTTTTTTTTTTTTTTTTTTTTTAATGTTGTAGGCTACTAGCCTAACCTAACAACCTTACGTAACCTAACCTAGTATATGGGTGGGGGCTGCCGCCCCCACACCCCCGCTGGTTGGGTACTGGCTGAAAAACTTATTGTTTTACAGTAGCCTAGGCCTATACATGTATTTTAGCGTTTTTGTTTTTTCTCCCTTATAATGCATTTCAGCTCTTAATGCCATATATAGCAATGATGTGTATGCTCTAACGGACCTATTAGGCCTAAACAGATCGATGAGCTAACTGTCGGTCCAAAACATCAGTATAACCGTTAGTTTCCAGGGAATGACACCTACATCAAAAATTTGGAGGAAAATCGCTTAATCACATGCTATTGAGCTTAATTTTGTACCAATATTGTAGCGCCTCCTGTATATTGACCAAAAAAATAAATAACTTGTAAAACGGCTGTCCGGGGTCGCTTCAATTTTTACTCAAACGAGTATGATCTTTATATATCTGTGGCAAACCAATCTCCTCCCCTCCTCTTGTACCAATTGGTTTGTAACACAACACTTGTTAAATACCCCATTACCATTGCAATACAGATATATAGGCCTAGGCTATAATTGATTAACCATACTAACCATGCACGGTGCACCAAACCATGCATTATCCCAGCACTTCCAGCTGATAATAATATAACATAGTATAATATAAATATTAATTCAATTATAGCCTAGTATACATATATAGAGTATATATATGTATATATATATATAATATTTTTTTATTAATCTCACCACCACACCCCCAATGAAATTAATTAAAGTATATATGATCCACCGGGATTCGAACCCGGGTTATCACACACATATTTTTGCCACCTTAACCATTACACCACCAGGACGGTTAAAGGTTTATGCACACGCCTACGACTTATTATCCATTCTCGAATACTGGATATTAATCTAATCATGTTCATATTCCCAACCGCACTATGGTAGCCTACTGTTTAAGTGAGAGGAAAGAATATTCATGGGGCACAGATCATATAGACCGGCCTCTCGAAGAAATATCCCTAAACCTACTAATAATATTATTTTTACATGTATATATATAGTTAAAGTACTTTAAATACAGACCTTGCACCAAACTACGTGTTGCTTTAGTCTCTCTTTTTGCTACGGGACTTCCATTCTCATCTCTCTGTTCACTCGAAACCCACGCCACACCCTCTCGCGCGAACTTAAACACTTCACTAATAATACGCAAACACTTCCATGCAATCAGTTAACTGTCCGTGGTGCGTGGGCCGTGATTTAAAAGTCCGTAAGTCCACATTAAGTTCTTCCTTGACCGCGATCGAAGTACCCACAACCAAGGCCACAGGCAGACTGATTAAATAACCGGGACGGCGGGACGGACGACCTTGAAACCCTGACTTTTTCATCATTCTACTAAAATAATCTTAGTCGTCTGCATACATTCTTAGGTGTAGCTAGGTTATATCAGTATTATATAATGTTTAGTATAAAAGTTGCATAATGTGCTTAGTGGGAATGCATAGCCGCATAATATAGATATCTGAAATATCCAAGTTGCAATCATCATGTTCGGACACATGTTGACACATCTCGCCCTTGTGTTTCGCACCAACAATATTCCTAAATTACGAACTAATAACCAATCTATTAACGTACCCAAGCTAACATAACCTCCGTTAGCCAGTTTTACGTGCTAACATAAATATACGATGCCGTTCAAGCAGTTAGAGATTAAAGTAGATTTAGTGGCGAGGAAACTTTGCGCATCCTTCTGCGCAGGCATAGGAGGAAGAGATGTGGGGTGGGAGGGATAGGAGGAGGGAGGGGGAGGCATAAGGGGGATACAAGATGGATAGGGAGGTGAGAAAGGAGGTAATGGATAGGAGGGTAGGAATGAGATTAACCCCTTCTGTACCGGCGACGTCTTTTATATTGTATTCTAGCTATTTTTAGAGGATTCTGCGCAGTTTCAGAAGGATCTCTGGTAGTCAAAAGGGTTAATTGAGATAGTTCGAAGCCTATTAATTGATGGCAGATTAACGTTAAAAAGACGTTGCCGGTACAGAAGGGTTTAAGTAGGAGATGAGAAGACAGTGAAGCGACGAGAGTGGGGGAGAGAGACGGAGGGGTAGAAATAGCGAAAAGGGCGAGAATGAATATTGAAGGATAGGGAAGAGACTAAGAGTAAGCAACGAAGGAATGAGATAAGGGAGGTACGAAGAGGGTGGGAAGAAAGAGATGGGGAGGGAAAAAGATATAAAAATTAGATAAATGGAGGGAAATAGAGAGACAGGGATAGAAGGAGGGAGGATAAGATAAGAAGGGAAAGAGAGAGAAAGGGATAGGAGGGAGGATAGGAAAAGACGAATTGCTGATGGGAGAGCAAGGAAGCGAAAGTACTAGAAAAGGAATAAAGCTAAGATTGGTGGATAGTGGCGAATAGGGAAATAGAAAGGAAGAGCAGTAGATGGGAAGTGGCGAAGGAGGAGAAGATGGTGGTGGGAGAGCAATGGGGCGAAAGGAGGAAAGAAGGAATAAAGATAGGACCGTTGACGAATAGGGAAATGGAAAGGAAGGGAGGAAATGGGAAGAGGTGGAGGAGAAGATGGTGGTGGGAGAGCAATGGAGCGAAAGGATGAGAGAAGGAATGAAGATAGGACCGTTGACGAATAGGGAAATAGAAAGGAAGGGAGGAGGTGGGGAGCGGATGGAGGGTGTGGGTGTGAGCGTCGTTGGGGGAGGGGAGGGGGGGGACATAAGAGAGAGAGAGAGAGGCTACCAACAATCAAACGACTGCGGGATTTCAACGAGTTTGAGCGCGAAGGCTCCAAAGTTTTAGCCCACTTCTACCGTTGTATACTAGTTCCAAGTGCCTGTGGTTGTTAGCTCCTGGTGTAATATATTATTAGGCACAGTACAACACCGGAGCCAAGCATTAGGCCTTCCATTTACAGACTCCTTCAATGCTGTATTGCTAGTCGGACGAGAAGGGGGGGGGGGGGGGGCAATGGTTGACTGGTATGTTAAATCTTTATTGATATATTGCGAGAGTTGGATAGCGGCCCCAGTGCAGTCTTGCCTGTACTTAATATGTCCTTCTTTAGCTCGTATGTATTGCGTGAGATGTGTGGGACGAATAGAATGTCATCGAAGTGGTGTAGGTTACCCCTAGAACCTTCGGGTAAATGATAATAATAAATAATCATTAAACAAGAAGCACCGGTACCAGTATATAGTGTCCGCATTCATTATCTATATAATATTTTCGATTGTCTGTGTGTGTGTGTGTCTGTATGTGTGTTCTTAATAGGCGGCCGCAGTTTTGGACCTGGGGAGCTGAAACTTTGCATGTAGGTGTCAATTGACCTGGGTCAGGTCATAGAGGGGGCGAGGCCACGATCGGAGGTCGTTTCGAGGCCGAAATTGAAAAACAAAATATGAAAAAAATGAAAAAAATGGCCGTTTGGGGCAGAAGGAGGCCTCCGATCGAAAAGGTGTATGGAACGAAAGTTGTACGCAGCACCCCAAAAAGGGGGTACGGATGAGGTCAGATCCAAAATCGGAGGTCATTTAGCGGCCGAAATCGAGGTCGCCGTTTAATGAGGCACAGGGAGGTCGAGGCCGGTGATTATGGTAGTAGTAGTATTGTGATGATTGTGGTAGTAGTGATTGATGATGGTGATTATGGTAGTAGAATTTAAACCCGGGCAACGCCGGGTACCCCTGCTAGTACAGTATAATTGTATATACTGTAGTATATGAGATTTACATAGATTTTCATAGGCTAGATACACTGACCACACAGACCTTACCATCCCAGCGAGGTGGTTAGAACTTAATTCTAGTAGAGATAGCTAACCCGAGAGTAAGGTACAGTGGAAGGAAAGGATAGCAAAGAAGAGAGAGAGAGAGAGAGAGGCAGGCATTATCAGAGTTGGAATTCACGCCCGTGCTTCCAATAGTTCGCATATTTTCCAAAACTGCTGAGGGAAATAAATTGAAGGTCGAGTTCCATTCACGATATTCTCAAAACTAAAAACTAAAATGAAAATCCTGTAGAAGGATAAACAAGCCCTTCCAATTTCAGATTATTTCTCTCCTTCTTTCTCTGGGTTGTATCCATGCGGCCCCATTCAGCCTACAGTTTTAAGACGTTTATCCCCATCCAGGTGTTTGATTTTCTCCTGAAGAGCGGTAACGAGGCAACATATTTTCTCCTGAAGAGCGGTAACGAGGCAACATATTTTCTCCTGAAGAGCGGTAACGAGGCAACATATTTATTTGAAATGTTTTTGACAACAGGCTAAATTTGTACATATTTCGATATAAAAGTGTCTCCGGCGAAGCCGGATTTCTCAATACAATGCTGGCTCACTATCGCTCGCCAGGAATAAATCGACACCTGAATGGGGATAAACGTCTTAAAACAGTAGGCTGAATCGGGCCGAATGAATACAAGCCAGAGATAGAGAGAAAACAAAGAGAAAAAAAGCAAGTCACCCCCCTTAATGGGAAAGTATGAAGCTAATACTGTATATAATCTACGTCTTATTACTGACTAGTCTTCATACTTAACAACACACTTCCCTACACAACCTTCGTATTAACCGAGTAATGAAAATGGGGACATGGATATTTACCCTCAGCTGAAACAAAATAGACTATACCTGCCCCATCTGGACTGAAAAACGACCTCCCCCCCCCCATTCTCGTTTTCTGTGACACAGGAAACTAATAAATAATCTTATGAATTGGATTTGTCGCTAATACTTGGGACGCGGAATTGGACATTTTTGCATCGGCGTTTACATGTATCAGCGGGACAAATTATTCTCAGAGGCGGCCATCTTGTTCACCATTGTTGTATTGTTGTATTATTTAGACCATTTGATTCAGCTTAGGAATAATCTCTAGATTTCAAAGGTAAAACTTATGTAATTGAACACCTTGATTCTCATAGGTCCTTCATAAGCTGCAAAAAATATATATATTTTTGTTCTATGTGATTGAGGGAGGCAAAAGGCAGAACTGCCTATAGCGAGTGCCTCCCCCATAGTTGAACGAGTGACAGGGCCAAAATCAAGGGACGTTCGTGCCAAAATGCCTGGACACACAGAGTTTGAAGCAATTTAAGTCATAGGGAGAGGGAAAAACTGATTCTGGGAGAGAGTTCCAGAGCTCAGCTGTTGAGTAGAAGAAAGACTGAGAGTAACGTTTCACTCTTGGGTTGGAGAGTTGCACAGAGTAGGGGTGGGATTGAGTTGAAAGACGGGTACCACGTGCCTACGTAAAGGGGGTGGTATACACTGGGAAAGCTCTGAGGAACACTGATTATTATAGTAGCGATAGAATAGCGAGAGAGATGCAACATTGCGGCGGAGAGAGAGAGATTGCAGAGAGTTGGTGAGTGGACGGGAGTTAATGATACGAAAGGCCTTCCTTTCAACTTTGTCTAGGAGAGTGGTGTGAGAGGAACCTCCCCACACATGTGAACAATACTCAATACAAGGACGCACTATATGCCCCTGTACAGAGCAAGAAGCTGTGCAGGGGAAAAGAACCCCCTAAGGCAGTTGAGCACACCCAGCTTCTGGGAGGCTGCCTTAGCAAGACTGGTAATATGGTCCTTCCAACTGAGAGCAGAAGAAAAAGAGACACCAAGAATATTGAGAGAAGATGAAGGATTGATTTTTGTATTGTTGAAGAATAAGGGATAGTCCGCTGGGAGTTCCTTACGGGTAGATAGATGGAGAAATTGGGTTTTGGAAGCATTAAAGGTAACAAGATTTTCTCTGCTCCAATTGGAGATAGTATTTAGATCAGAATTTAAGAGTTCTATGGCTTCATTACGTTTGTCGTTGAGGGATTGCTGGCTGGGGCGTTCTGAAAAAGTAATGGAGTAGTGTAAGGTTGAGTCGTCTGGTCTGCGTATGAATGGATGGGAATTGAGGTACAGTTGAGGAGATCATTTATAAAAATTAGGAAGAGAATAGCAGATAGGACAGAGCCCTGAGGAACACCGGAGTTTATAGGGTGAGGAAGTGAGCATTGGCCGTCCACAACCGCGGCTATGGAACGGCCGGAAAGGAAATTAGAGACAAAGGCACAGATGGACGGATAGAAACCGAAGGAGGGTAGTTTAGAAATTAAAGATTTGTGCCAGACTCTATCGAAGGCTTTCGATATGTCTAGTGCAATAGAAAAAGTCTCACTAGAGTTAGTAAGATATGAAAGAAGATCACCAGTAGAGCGACCCTTAAGGAAGCCATTTTGTTTGTTTTCTCTCTCTCTCTCTCTCTCTCTCTCTCTCTCTCTCTCTCTCTCTCTCTCTCTCTCTCTCTCTCTCTCTCTTTCCTGTGTATAAGAGACAGACAAAATGACAGATAGATAGATAGAGAGAGGTAGCGAGAGCGAGGGGCCTAATCACAGCCAGGATTCTCTCTCTCTCTCTCTCTCTCACACACACACACGTACGTACCGGTACCCCCAATAATTCGCATATTTCCACAATGTACGAGGGAATTAAAATCGAAGTATGGGGGCCCGATTTTACGGCCGGTTATTTTCGCGTTAAGGGGAAATGGCTAATTTTTCTAGATTCTCTTCTCTCTCATCTTTAGCCTCATTAGTTTTTAGATTTTTAGACTGTGGCCCCATTAGTTTGGCGATTTTAAGACCTTTCGCCCTGCCTCTCTCTCTCTTACTCTTCTTTCCTATTTTACTCCAGCCATCTGATCTGGTCTCTTTCTCTCTCTCTCCTCAGGGTTTGATCCATTAGCACTGCAGCTTGTGAGTGGTTCCTTCGTTATGTGTACCATCAAAAATACCACTACTACCACTATCATTACTACAGTACCACTATCACCATCCTTATTACGATATTTTCATTAATATATATATATATATATATATATTTTTTTTTTAGTTTTCTCCCTAGACCTCCATCAACTTAAAAAAACACACCCTAGATCCCCCTCAAGATAGATTTGTACATTTTTCGGTAGAAACATCGGTTCCTCATAAAAATCTAGGCTCGCTATCTATCGCCAGGAAAAAAATCGATACCTAAATGGCACTAAGATCCTAATTTTGACAACCGAATTAGGGTGAAAGGTCTTAAAATCGCCAAACTAATGAAAGGAACAAACGTCTCAAAATCGGAAAACTATTGGGGTTAAACGTGAGGGAGAAGGGGCCCCCCAAAAATAGCCCATCTGCCCTTAATTGAAACTACAATAATTTCAAAGTTATAATTTAACATAGCCTACTATTGGAAATGATACCAGCATTATATTGATAGCGATTAATCTTAAATGAACTGAATTAATCTGAAATTAACTGAATACAAAATGACGCAGATGACCTAGATGTGTGTGAATTTGTATTTTGTGTGTGTGTGTGTTCATTGTTTTATGTTGTGTTGTCCCTATTCTGGCTCTGTCATGAGTCGGCCATCCCCCCCCCCCCACCCAATAAAAAAAAAATTAAGTCCCCCCCAAAAAAAAAAAAAAAAAAAATGAAAACAAAAATAGGAAAAGTGGGGATTGAGCCTAAGTATATACAGTATACTAGTGTAAAAAATGATCCAATGCTTCCATTACATTCCTCCCCCCCCATAAATTCTGGGAATACGCGAAATATTGGAAGTGCGTGTGTGGGTTTTGACTCTGATCATTCCTCTCTCTCTCTCTCTCTCTCTCTCTCTCTCTCTCTCTCTCTCTCTCTTTTATTCCCGCTTTCTTTTTTATTTATTTTAAGTTTTAATTATTTTGTATTCTCTAACTCTAACTCACTCACTCTCTCTCTCTCAGGTTATATATGTGTGTCTATGGAGAGAGAGAGAGAGTAAAAATAGGACTTCAGAGCCTATCAATCCTTCTGGATTATGAAGCCAGCACACTATAAGTCAAGAATAGCATCAAGACTGGAGCCCCTTTTTTCGAGAATTCCAGTCAGAGAGAGAGAGAGAGATAGAGAAAGAGAGAGCACAAATGTAAAAAGATCCAATTTCGCGTCCCAAGAATTAGCAAAAAATTCAATTCATCAGAGAATGTATTGTTTTTTTCCGTCACAGAGCGAGGGTGGGAATTCGTTCTGCAGTCGAGATGAAACAGTTCGTTCATTCATAAACCAAGGGACTGGAGTTCTCAAGAAAAAAAGGTACTAACGCTTTTCTTGACTTACAGTGTGCTGGCTAAATATTCCAGAAGGGTTGATAGCCTCTTAAGTCCTATTTTAAGTACCTAATTAAAACAAAATCGAAAAGGTGCTCCAGTCCAAACGCTATTCTTGACTTACAGTGTGCTGGCTTAATATTCCAGAAGGGTTGATAGCCCCTGAAGTCCTATTTTGGGGGGATATGGGTCGTTTTTTCTGGTCCCCCTTCTCCCTCATGTTTCACCCCATTAGTTTTGAAATCTTATGGCGTTCAGCCCATTATTTTGGCGATTTTAATACCTTTCGCCCCAATTATTTGTCAATATTAAGACTGTTCGTGTCATTTAGCTGTCGAATCTTTCCTGGCGAGCGATAGCGAGCCTGTAATTTAAAATGAATCGGCCTTTGGACGGTAAATATTTCTATCGAAAAATTTACAAATTTATATTAAAGGAGGATCTTGTGTGTGTGTGTGTGCTTTTTTTTTTTTTTTTTTTTTTTTTAACTTGGTGGAGGTCTAGAGAGGAAACTGAAAAAAAAAAACATATACAAAGATGCAGAAATGAGGATATAAATACGCCCATCCCCACATAAGTAACTTACTCATAAGCCAACATAAGTAAACAGTTCGTAGTTGCACCAGTTCAAATCTTGGAATCTTTAGCGCCACGTTCTGAAGCATCTGGGATATAACATTGAATTGAGTTGTCTCGTTTGCGCTCGATACAGATTCAAATGGTGCAAGGCTATTTATACTCGACTGTACCCCTTCTAATATCTTCTTCAAACCTTTATAGCTCAGGGATATATATAATAAAGCTTACAAGGGACTGGTGTTCTCGAAAAGGGGCTCCAGTCCTGACGTTGTTCTTGACTTACAGTGTGCTGGCTTCACTCTTTGGTCGATTTTTTCATATATTCATTATTTTTCTAGTGTCCTCTCTAGACCTCCATCAAACTTAAAAACATCCATTAGATCCCCCTTCTAGATAAACTTGTAAATTTTTCGGTAGAAAAATGTCCCGACCGATGGCCGGTTCTTCCAAAATTACAGGCTCACTATCGTTCGCCAAGGAAACAATCCACACCTAAATAGCACGAAAGGTATTAATATTAACAAGGCAACGGGGCGAAAGGTCTTAAATCGACAAACTAATGGGGCAAACATCTTATAATCTGAAAATAAATGGGGCTAAACATAAGGGAGAAGGGGATCTAGAAAAACAACCCATCTCCCACTAATAATCCAATAGGGTTGATGGCCTCTGAAATCCTATTTTAACTAACTATTAATCAAGCATACTATTGTCTTGCTTGGGTTTGATGCTGTTTCAAATGTGTGCGTAGATTACCCCTCATTCCCCCCTCCCCCCCACACACACATAAGAACCCGACCCCCACAAGCACTCTTCATGCCACTCACCCCCACACACAAGCACCCCGACCCCCACAATCACTCTTCATGCCCCCTCCCATCACACCAGACTACCCCAACCCCCACAAACACCCCTCATTCCATCCATTCTACCCTACCCCCAGATCCACCCCACTAACCCCTTTCACCCCAACCACACAAACACCCCTTATTACATCCCCTCTCTCCCCTCCCCTTTCACTCCCTGACCCCCCTAAACACTCATTACCCTCACTCACCTCTCCCCTACCCAAAAGCAGACTACCCCGACCACCACAAACACCCATCACTCAACCCCCCCTCCCCCCCACCACCTCACCCCGACCCCTACCCCCCGACCCCACTAAACACTCCCCCCTACCCAAAGCAGACTACCCCGACCCCCACAAACACCTCCCCACCCCTCCGCCAACCAATTCCCCCTACAACCCCCCCCCCCTCCCCAACACACTCTAATTGCCACCGACATTTTAAAAGCCCCCCAAATGAGACTGTTTAAGGCAGCAGACTCTCCCTCTTAGCCCAGGGAATTACATTGGGGACCAAAAACAGGAGAGAGAGAGAGAGAGAGAGAGAGAGAGAGAGCGGGGAGGGGGGGGGGGGTCATTATTCAATGTACGGAGGGGTGGGGGGATTCCATCGGGTAAGCGAGCGGTCGTAGTTATCTCAAAAGCACTGATAAAGAAAAAGGGGTAACATTATCGAACAATTTAAGAGGGGGTGGGCCTATTTTTCTGCTCAATTGTATGTATTTAAACAAAAATAGTTTCGTGAACATCGGTTCATAACTTTTTGAGATATCTTGTTTACAGACAGACAAACAGACACACGGAGATGAAAACATAACTCCATGAATTTCGTTACTGGAGGTATCATAGTTAATATGTTTCTACTAACTCTAACTCGCTCTCTCTCTCCCACACATACACACACACACACTCACTCTCTTTCTCTCTCTCTCTGACTCGCCAATCTGATTAGAATAAAAGTAGGGAGGGGGAGGAGGGAGGGGCGAGAGGTGAGCAGAGAAATAAGAATATATCCGTAGCTTACTCACACGCTCTCTCTCTCTCTCTCTCTCACAATTATAGTCACGCAGACATTCAATCGTACTTCTCTCTCACATCTTCTTTTGTCTCTCTCTCTCTCTCTCTCTCTCTCATAAGCAACCACGCACGCACACCACTCTGCACACATCCAATCAGCTTTCTTCCCACTGATATACCTATATATTTATATATATACTGTATATATACACACACACACACACACACACACACACAGACAACGACACACAGACACAACAAACACACATACACAGGCACTTACAGACACACACACACAGCTCACGAGGCTGCCATTCTTTAATAAACCGTTTATTATTATTATTTATTATTATACACCCACAGACACTCCCCACCCCCCACACATACACATACCCACACACACACACACTGGAATATGGATCCTACGACTAGGTATGAATTGAAATATATTCGCCTAGTGGGTTTCCCTTCTCCCTAACATAAATAGGATAGAGGGTTGAGTGTCTTTTAGACTGCCGTGGTGTAGTTGATTAAAGCGTCGGCTATCGTCCTGACGGTCGGCGGTTCGAACCCCACTGAGAGATTAGAAACATATATATATATATATATATATATATATATATATTAATGTATATACAGTATATATATATATATATATACAGTATATAATATATATATATATATATATATACCGGTATATATATATATATACTGTATATATATATATATATATATATATAGGGGAGGTGTGGTGGAGTGGTCTTGCCACTGGCCTGGTAATCCAAAGGTCCCGGGTTCAAATCCCGATGTATCAATGGGAAGATATTATTGGGATGGAATTTGTGCTGTCCCTGGTATCAGTGCATTACCACAAGCCCACCGAAACGTCAATAAAATGCAATGCCTGGTGAGTTATCTGCTCAACAGGTGGCGTTGCGTGTGTGTAAGTGTGAGAGTCCGAGTGTAGGGGGTGAGACAGTGAAGCACGGGAACGAGGTGGCTTCAGAGATGGGGTCGTTTCGGGCAATGAGTGAGCACCGTGCCTCATGTGAAGGCAAGATGGCAGGTGCTCGTTGTACTCTACGTGCTTCACATGTCTCACTCCCTAGACTGGAACAAGACCTCACGGGCTTCACTGTGCATTGTAAAGCGGTGAATGTTAAGGCTCTCAGCCTATGCCCGAGAGGAAGTAAGTTGGAATATAGAAAAAAAAAAAAAAAAAAAAAAAAATATATATATATATATATATATATATATAATTTTATGTATAGGCCTATACAGTATATGTATGGTATATATATATTTTTTTTTTTTTTTTTTTTTTTTTTTAAAGCCTGAGGGAGGTCTAGGGAGGAAACTAAAAAATAAAAAAAATAAAAAAATAGGCATATCTCCCCCTAATTTTTTTTTTTTTTTTTTTTAAAGAGACAATGAACGGAGGAAGGAAAAACACAGATAAAACAAAAAGTCCATGTGCCTAAAGGCATCCTCCATTCATAAAATGTTTGTAACAACTGGATTTAAACATTTGTAGATTGTAAGTTTGTGGAAAGCAATTCGAGGGAAGTGAATTCCAAAGAGTAGTAGTTCTAGGGATAAATGAATTTTGATAAGCAGAAGTTCTGCATTGTGGAGGAGAAAGTGTAAATTCATGGGCACTCTCAGCTGCCCTAGTTCTACGGGGAAAGATGTGGAGAGGCGGCACAATTGAAGCAATGTCACGGGTTTAGTTCATACAAAATAAATACACGTCCCGAAGTTAAAATTTCATGACCATTTGCTTGGGTGGACGAAAGTTCTTGATGGATAACGAACAGGAGGGCTAATTGAGTTTTGTTTTTGTTAGTTTAAGGGGATATTTTTACTTCATAAGGGCCCCGGGGGGATGGACGTATTTATTTGCTCATTTATAGATTTTTTTTATGATTTGTTTAGTGTCCTCCCTAGACTTATATCAAGCTTAAAATTACCCCCCCCCCCCCCCCCCTGACAAATTTCAAGTTAAATTTGTAAATTTTTCGGTAGACAAATTTCCCGGCCAAATGTCGGTTCATATTAAATTACAGGCTCGCTATAGCTCGCCAGGAAAATATCGACACCTATTGTCGGACGCCTTACTCCCCTTAATGGGGGTGGTCATACACAAAATGCCCCAAAGCAGACCCATGCCAGTTTACTGAAGGACTAACAGGATTGACCACTCAATTTACGGTCCATCCGACTCAGAGGCGCTTTATGTATTTTTTAGCACTATTTTTCTACAGTGGTGTGTGGCTAGAACATCCACTGATCTGCTTCACCCTAAGGTGGCAGTACGGATTTATATAAGGTTTACTCCCCTAGACAGGTTGCCGACCAAAGATGACGAGTCCCATACACCCGGATTTTTATAAGGTTATCTCCCCTATGTGGGTTGCCGACCAAAGCTAACGAGTCCCATCCACCCGAAATGGGGTGGAAGGTGTTAAAATCGCCAAACTAATGTGGCTAAACGCGAGGGAGGAGGGGATCACCACCACCACCACCACCACCACCCAAACACCTCATTCAATTTCTCTCCTCAAGTGCTCCCTTTCTTCTTTTTCCTATCAGGGCCAAAATGGATCCTCCGATTATTCACCCATGGTACATTAAGTCTGGGGGGCTCAGAAGGGGGGCGTGGGGGCCTTTAAAGGGGTGTGTGAGGGGCTCAAGGGCTCAGCCAGGGGCTCAAAAGGGGGGGGGGGGGGTGTAAGAGAAGGATGTTACAAGAGGAGGTGATGCGCAAGAGGGGCTCAGAAGGGGGCACAAGAGGAGGGGGTGCAAGAGGGGCTCAGAAGGGGGGCGTGGGGGCACAAGAGGAGGGGCATGCAAGGTCTAATCTCTAATGCAATTTATTATTATTATTGAGGGTTTCGCTTGTTGCTTACAGTTACAAGTAATATTCTAGACTCCTGCCTAACTAAAAAATACATAAATATATAAATATATATAACACAAATCCCCTAGAACACCCTACAAGCTAAATATGTACACATTTTTGCCGATGTTTCCTACTCGATATTGCTTCCCAGGACATAATAGTGACGTGAATGGGGCAAAACGTCTTATAATCGCAAAGATAATGGGTCGAAACGTCTTATAATCGCAAAGATAATGGGTCAAAACGTCTTATAGTCGCAAAGATAATTGGAACGTAACGTCTTATAATCGCCAAACTAACGGGGTGAAACAGGGAGGGTCCAAGGAAGACCACTCCCTCCTCTCCTGTTTCCCACCTGGGCCAAAATGGATTCCCCGATTATTCACCCAGGGTACATTAAGGCTGAGGGGGGACTGGGGTGGGGCAAAGAGAGGAGAGGGGGCGTGGGCGACATGCTGGCTGGGTGGTTAAGGGGAGATGGCTCCCTTTCGCCTCATTTCTTTGTCGATATTATGATTTGTTCGTGTCATTTAAGTGTTGGTTTTCCTGGCGAGCGATAGCGAGCCTGAAATTTAAGAGGAACTGGCCTTTGGCCGGGTCATTTTTCCATCGAAAATTGTACAAATTTATCTTGAAGGAGGGTCTGGGGGGGGGGGGGGGGAGGTTCTTAAGCTTGATGGAGGTCTAGGGAGAAAACTAAAAATTATATAAAAATACATGAGCAAATCAATACGCTCATCCCCCCTTAATTATTTAACCCCTTCAGTACCGGCGACGTCATTGTTCAGCTTAGGAAGGACGTCTATCCATGAAAAGGCTTACAGACTTATCTCCATTACTCCTTTTAGCTACCATACATCCTTCCTAAGCTTCATGAAATCGATGTGGTAACGCGTTTCTTCATTTTATTCTGGCTATTATTAGACGATTGTCCTCAGCTTAGGAAATAGCTGTATGAATCGAAAGGGTTAATTGAGATTGTCTTTGTCTATTTAAGGGCAAGAGGTCCTTTCTACGCTGCAAAAAAAAAAGAGATTATCTTTATCTATTTAATGGCTAGAGGTCCTTTCGACGCTGTATAAAATCGTTCAATATTAGCAAGAATATTAACTACTAAAACGCGTCATGATCCTCGAAGGATTAAGGGGAGAGGGGCCGTTTTCTGGTCCCATTTCTTCCTCATGTTTAGCCCCATTAGTTTTCAGATTTTAAGATGTTTTCCCAATTAGTTTATCAATTTTAAGACCTTTCGCCCAGTTTCTTTGTCAATATTAAGACCTTATGTGCTATTAAGGTGTCGATATTTTTCCTGGCGAACGATAGTGAGCCTGTAATTTTGGAAGAACAGGCCTTCGGCAGGGACATATTTCTATCGAAAAATTAACAAATTAATCTAGAAGGGGGATCTAATGGATGTCTATTTTTAAGTTTGATGGAGGTCTAGGGAGGAAACCAAAAACAAAACAAAAATAATAATAATAATAATAATAAATATAAATGAAATAATCGACTGAAAAATAAACCCTTCTCCCTTAAGTTGTGAGGAGAGGTACTTGAACCCGATAAGATCTTGTGTCTTTTAATCACTTTCTTCTCTTTCTTCTTCAATGGAAAGGGGGGGGGGGGGAGGATGGAGAAGAAGCAGCAGGGGAGGGCAAGGGATGGAGAAGCAAAAGGTGAAGGGGGAGGGAGGAGGGGGGAAGAGAGGGAGTGGGTAGGGAGACACAAAGAGGGGTTGGGGTGCAAGAGCTCGTCTTAATGCAATTTACTAAGAGTTCAGACCTCCATTCCGGCATTCATAGTGGAACGCAATTTACATCATAATCACCTGAAAACTGTTGACTGTGAGAGTGTGTGTGTGAGAGAGAGAGAGAGAGAGCGCGCGCGTTTGATGGGATTGTTGGGGACACACACACATACAGACCATTACACCAGAGTAGAATAAGGCGCTCTTTGTCTCATTAACTCTCCTCATCTCCACCACTGCCTCCAATCGCTTGCCACCCGCCGTAGTGCACAGTCTAGAGCCATAATTCCATACACTTCCATTTGTATCGACATTCTCACCCCCCCCCCCCCCGCGGTCATAAGGAGCGGTGTTGGCGGCACGTACACATACACACACACACACACACACACACACACACACACGCTCAGTATTTCATCACTTCAGCCCCGGTAAACTCCCAAAGCCAGCCCCTTCCTTCCCCTCATATCAGGTCGGGGTCAGAGAAATCCAGGGGCGGTGGTGTATGGGAGAGAGAGAGAGAGAGAGAGAGAGAGAGAGAGAGAGAGAGAGAGAGAGAGAGAGAGAGAGAGAGAGAGAGAGAGAGAGAGAGAGAGAGAGAGAGGGAGACAGGGGGGGGGAGGGGGTGATGTTAGTGATGGTGGTATAGGTAACGCCAACGAATTTGACAATAATCTTGACCCCTTAACTTCTTATAACTCAAAATGAATGAAAGCAATCGGGCTGAAATTCCTCTCATTTGGGAAGAGTCCACCAGGAAATAGGTGTGGCAATTTACAGCCAGTTTTATCTGGGCCCTTTTGAGTTACAAGGAGGTCAGGGATCGAGATTGTTGTCAAGTTCGTTGGCGCTACCTATAATAGTGGTGGTGATAGCAGTATTGATAGTAGTGGTGGTGGTGAGTGGGGTGGGGATAGTAGTGATGATGGTGGTGGTAATAGTTGTGATGATGACTGTATTGATAGTAGTAGTGGTGGTGGTGGTAATAGTACAAGTACAAAAGGAAATCAAGCAACAACAGGCCTAGTGACCCTTCTAGGCTGCTTGTCCTCCAAAACACTGAGGTTCAAGTGTCCAAACAGTGGTTTAGAGTGGGTAAGGGAACATTGGAAAGGGAACTAATGTCCGTGGCAGGATTAGAAAATTAGTAGGGGACAGATAGGTTAGTAACTGAGGGGAGGATAAAATAAAGTTATTCATTTACAAACGCAGTCAGTCGCAGGTTTGATGCAAGATATTGTGTCTAGGCGAAGTTTAAATGAATCAACGGTGCTGCAGTCTATGACATCTCGGGGAAGCCCATTCCATAAGTTGCCAACTCGATTGAAGAAGAAATTCTTAGCTTCGTGTGAGTTAAAACATTTACCAATAATTTTGCAACCGTTTCCCCGCGTGTAATTAGATTGGTCGATAGTGAAGTACTTACTACAGTTCATATTGTCGATGCCTTTGATGATTTTGAACACTTGAATTAAGTCGCCTCTTAATCTGCGCTGGGTTAAAGGAAATAGATTTAATTCTCTAAGACGCTCCTCGTATGGTTTGTTCTTTAGGCTAGGTATCATTTTGGTAACTCTACGTTGAACTCGTTCTAGCTTGTCTATATCTTTTTGGTAATAAGGGCACCAGGATTTAACGCAGTAGTGATGATTATAGTAGTAGTGGTGATGGTGGTGGTAATATTAGTGATGATGGATGTATTGACAGCAGTGGTGTAGTAGTAGACACACACACACACACACACACACACACCTCAAGGGTCCCCCCAAAAAAAAATAAACTCAAATAAAATCTCCCAATACCAAGATGATATTAAAATTGTTGTCTGCGTGTGTACTCAACCTTCAATAATACAATCACACCCCTGACCCCCTTCCTTCCGCCCGATAGCCCTCTCAACCACTAACTTTTATTATTGCGGTTTTCGGGGCGTTGTCTTTGCCGAGGAGAGATCGGAAGAGATTTTTCATTATTTTTTATTTTTTTATTTATTTTTTTTTAAGGGGAAGGGTTAGGTTATTGGACGATTCATTATTTTTTGTATTATTATTATTATAATTATTATTATGGGTGGGTGGGACTCGTTAGCCTTGGTCGGCAACTCATCTAGGGGAGACAACCTTATACAAATTCGGGTGGATGGGACTCGTCAGCCTTGGTTGGCAACCTGTCTAGGGGAGTAAACCTGATACAAATCCGTACTGCTTACCTAAGGGTAAGGCAGGTTAGTGGATGGATTAGCCGAACACCACTGTCGAAAAATAGTGCTAACAAGATACACAGAGGGCCTCGGAGTCGGACCGATCCTAAATTGAGTGGTCAATCCTGTAAGTCCTTCACTAAACTGGCTCGGGTTGTCCCTCTCACAGGGAATAGGTCCGCTTGGGGGCATTCTGTGTATGGCCACCCTCGTAAGGGGAGTAAGGCGTCCGGCAATAGATAGATAGATAGATAGATAGATTATTATTATTATTATTATTTTATTTTTATTTGTTTAGTTTCCTCCTTAGACCTCCATCAAGCTTTTAAATTAACATCCCCAAATCCCCCTTCTAGATAAATGTGTACATTTTTCAGTAGAAAAATGTTCCGGCTCGCTTCCGCTCGCCAGGAAAAAATTGACACCTAAATGGCACAGAACGTCTTAATATTGACAAAGAAATGGGGTGAAAAGTCTTAATGTTGACAAAGAAATAGGGTGAAAGGTTTTAAAATCGCCAAACTAGAGTCCCTTCCGCCCGATAGCCCTCTTTTATTGCGGTTTTCAGGCCTTTTATACTTCCGAGGAGATGACGGGAGAATATTTTTTAAGGGGATATGGGTCGCCTTTCTGGTCCTCTTTCTTCCTCATGTTTAGCCCCATTCGTTTTCAGATTTTAAGAAGTTTGCCCCATTAGTTTGTCAATTTATAACCTTTCCCATTTCTTTGTTAATATTAAGACCTTTCGTGCTATTTAGGTGTCGATTTTTTCCTGGCGAATGATAGTGAGCCTGTAATTTTGGAAGAAGAATTTTTCTACCGAAAAATGTACAAATTAATCTACAATGGGGATGAAATGTATTTTTTTCTTTAAGTTTGATGGACGTCTAGGGAGGAAACTAGACCAATAATGAATACATGAACAAAAATGGAACAAAAACTGAACCACTTTTTGGTCGAATTTAAAGGGTTAATCGATGGGCAAACTCCCGAAATTCCCGGATTCGGTGTACCATCCAAGAGAATCACTCATTAGTTATCTATATTTAATTAACCCTATTATCTGTCTGTGTTTATTAACCCTATTATCTTTCTGTGTTTATTAACCCTATTATCTTTCTGTGTTTATTTATTATCTAGCTTTTAATCAGTATTTGTCTATGGCCATCTATATATTTGAACATTTACGGCGATTTATTTGTATATATCATTCATATTTGTTTTCACCAACCCACCAATTAATTTACAAATAAACCTAAGGAATAAAATCATTGAAAGTAATGAATACATGTGGTACTCCAAGGACTCGAACCTAGGATACTCACACTGAATTTCCGCACACTAAGCATTACGCTATCAAGACAATTACCGTTTTTTTTTTTTTTATATATATGAATGAGGGAGTCACAAGGCAAAATTGCCTGTAACGAGTGCCTCCCCCAGAGTTGAAAGAATGACAGAGCCAAACTCAAGGAATGTTCGAGCCAAAATGTCTGGAAACACGGAGTTTGAAGCCAATTAAGTCGTAGGATGAAGGAAAGATGAATTCAGGGAGAGAGTTCTAGAACTCAGCTGTTGAATAGAAGAAAGAATGGGAGTATTATTTCACTCTTGGGTTGAAGAGTTGCACAGAGTAGGGGTGGGATTGTGTTGCAAGACGGGTACTACGTACCCTGCATAGAGGAGGTGGTATACACTGAGAGAGCTGTGAGGAGCACTGATTATTGTAATAGCGATAGAATAGTGAGATAGATGCAACATTGCGGCGAAGAGAGAGAGATAACAGATAATCGGTGAGTGGACACTAACCAATACACCATCAAGAGAGTTATAAGTACAGCATATGACCACGATTGATATCCAATTATCGAATACCGGATATCAATATAACCATGTACTGTACCCAACTGCACTATGAATAGCATAATGCTTAAGCGAAAGGAAAGAATATTTTACGGAGCACAGTTCACTTAGGACCAACCTCGCTACCAAATATTCTTGAACCTATTGATAATCTAATATATTAATTTCACTCCCAACACTAAACACTTCACAATGAAATTAATGAAAGCATGTGATCCTTCTGGGATTCGAACCTGGGTTACCACAAATAGATCTTAAACATGTGACGCTCCTGCATAGTAGCCACGTGCGTTCATGCGCGTGCGTCGGCTGCCCAGCCGTTTAGAAACCGGCTGGCGGCAGCCGGCCGGCCGGCTTTTCCTTAGTATATATCCTACGACAATGAAACTAATGTCTGGGATATTCTTATGTTGTTTCACAGCTTGAAGCTGCCCTTATTCTTAACCAACGCATCTTAGTATATTTTATTCTCGATAGTTGATTGTTTCATTATAATATATAAGATGTAAGTCTAGTGAGAGTTTGGAGGAGACGAGCGGGAGAGAGAGAGCGGCTGGGGGACGTTGCTTCGCGCGGGCGCGGAGCGTCTAGCTTGGGACGAGCCTGATGTTGCCAATTTGATCGCAACGTTAGGCTTAGTTTCGACTCACGCAAGGGGTAGAGGATTTTGACCCGGCAACGGTGTTGAGTGTTGCCAAGCATGGGATGTATTTCGCATGCCTAGGGTGGGGTCCAGACAGATTCAAGACTCAGAGCTCACCTCACTGTCGTACCCTTCGGACCCCCTTGATATCTATCCCTCTCAGCCCCCCCTTAGAAACTTTCTCTCTTACTTTGTATACCTTCTTTCCACTACTTCACCAATCTATTTAATTATCCCATCCCCTTGATAGACCTTATATCTATTATTGTATTAACGACGAGCTCTCAGATAATTAGATAGGATTTTGGGCCTTATGCAGAGATGTAATTGTTAATGAGACCTAGGAAGCTTTTTTGTTGTCTCATATTTGGTGGTTTCATGCTTGCTAGTGTGTTCTTGTGGCAGGTGAGCAGGGCCTAGACCGGAGGGGAGGCTTTTTGTGATCCTTTAAGTAAAGTCTGCTGGTGCGAGTCCTGTGGACCCGCACGACTTTACTAGTATACCCGTGGGAGTCTGGGGGGCATTTTCTTGTCTGTGTCCCTGTGTGTCTAGTGTTGTGTTGTGTGAGGGCCCTTGCCTAGTCCACTCAGCACTGCGCTAGCACGTCTTGCTTTTGTGTTAGGGTCGCCAGGAGAGAGTCAGATACTTGGGATCTGAGTCTCTCAAGAGAGCACCCTTTCAATTAGAGTAATTTGGCGCACAGACTTGGGAACGTCCCTAGGCTAGAGCAGGTGGCTCAGCCCGGGTATCCGAAGCCTATATCCTTCCGGCTAGACCTCTGCCGCCTGGCAGATTAACAGCTAGGGGTTTATTATTTCTGCATGCTTGTTATTGTGCCACAGTTTACCGTTGTTGTGAGCATTTTGAGTCAGGGTGTGGCTTAGAGACTCTGTCCGAGCAGGCTTGCCTGACTAAGAGTGAGAAGCACACCTGTATGTGGTTATGTTGCGAGTTGCTGCCTTTATTTAATTATACCTATGCCATTATACACTGTATGGCCTATCACTAGTATTTATTCCTGCTTATGAGATAAGAGTTCTCTAAATCCGTAACTTACTTTCTTTGCTAAGCATCAGATCCTACAGTAGCCGCATGCAGTTTAGAAACCTGCATCTTGTCTACCTGTACGATGTTTTGAGGACTGTTTGCTTTCACCTTCTTTCACGCAGGGATGATTAGTTGTATTAATTAACGTAACGTTAAATGTACTTTCTTCTAGTTTGTTATTAAATTGTTTCTGCAATTTAATTCCGTTATCTATCTTTTCCTTGAAGCTTTAAGTCAACTTAATTGGGTGATCTTTTATATAGCCTGCTTGACTATCAGCAGTCTATAGTGCGTGCACCCTGTAACCGAGTCATAGGATACCTTGTTGTCCAGGCAGGACTCTTGACGGTTTAGGGTGGTTTGTTGCCTGGGTTTATAGATAAGGGTTGGATCTAGCGTTTTCCGTTGTTGCTTGTTGCCGCATACCTAGTCCAATAGAAAGAGCCCAGTGTTTATATATCCCAGGACGTAACAAACACCCTAACCATAACAAAATACAAAATATGCTAAACAAAAACCAAGCCCTCCCCATTTAACCCCTTCTGTACCGGCGACGTCTTTTTCATTATATTCGGGCAACTGTTAAACATTTTTATTAAGCTTAAAAAGGGCATCCAACAATTAACAAGCTTCGAACTATCTCACTTAACACTTTTTACTACCACAGATCCTTCTTAGCCTGCACAAACTCGTCTAAATATAGCTAGAATACAACTAAAATGACATCCCGGTACGGAAGGGGTTAATCGTATATGCATACGATTTGCTACCCATGTATATAAACCCCATCTGTACCGGCGACGCGCTTTAATATTCTATAAATATTTAAAGAATGTTGTGCAGTATATATAAGAAGGATCTGTGGTAGTATATAAGTGAGATAGTTCTAAGCCTGTTAATTGCTGGAGGTCTTTTTGAAATTGAATACAATCGTCTAATAGTAGCCAGCATAAGATAACAAAGACATCACCGGTAATGAAGGGGTTAAACCATTTATCTAACTCTCTGAATGTCACCCTATTTATTCTTCTTTATTTTTATCTATCTCTGAATATCCAATTATTTATTCATCTATGTATATATCTATCTCTCAATATCCATTTATCTCTCAATATCCATCTATCTCTCAATATCCATCTATCTCTCAATATCCATCTATCTCTCAATATCCATCTATCTCTCAATATCCATCTATCTCTCAATATCCATCTATCTCTCAATATCCATCGATCTCTCAATATCCATCTATCTCTCAATATCCATCTATCTCTCAATATCCATCTATATCTCAATATCCATCTATCTCTCAATATCCATCTATCTCTCAATATCCATCTATCTCTCAATATCCATCTATCTCTCAATATCCATCTATCTCTCAATATCCATCTATCTCTCAATATCCATCTATCTCTCAATATCCATCTATCTCTCAATATCCATCTATCTCTCAATATCCATCTATATCTCAATATCCATCTATCTCTCAATATCCATCTATCTCTCAATATCCATCTATCTCTCAATATCCATCTATCTCTCAATATCCATATATATCTCAATATCCATCTATCTCTCAATATCCTTCTATCTCTCAATATCCATCTATCTCTCAATATCCATCTATCTCTCAATATCCATCTATCTCTCAATATCCATCTATCTCTCAATATCCATCTATCTCTCAATATCCATCTATCTCTCAATATCCATCTATCTCTCAATATCCATATATATCTCAATATCCATATATCTCAATATCCATCTATCTCTCAATATCCATCTATCTCTCAATATCCATCTATCTCTCAATATCCATATATATCTCAATATCCATCTATCTCTCAATATCCATCTATCTCTCAATATCCATATATCTCTCAATATCCATCTATCTCTCAATATCCATCTATTTACCAATCTCAGTATCTATCTATCTCTGAATATTCAACTATCTATCCATCATGTATCTATCTATCTCTGAAATCCAACTCTTTATCCATCTATATATTTATCTATCTCTGAATATTCATCTATTTATATATCTATGGATGCATCTTTCCCTGAATATCCGGAATCTATTTATCCATCTAGCCTATATGTATTAATCTATCTCTGTCTATCTCTACTATCTATCCATCTATGTATATGTCTATCTCTGAATATCCATCAATTTATCTATCTATGTATTTATCTATCTCTGAATATCTAACTATTTACCAATCTACATATTTACCCATCTCTGAATATCTAACTATTTACCAATTTACATATTTTTACCCATCTCTGAATATCCATCTATATACCAATCTACATATTTACCTATCCTTTACAGAACTCTACAGAGGAAACAAAACATCAATCACCCACAAATATTATATCTCATTAAGACCTGTAATTTACTTTCCACTGATGTACTAATGGGAACAAAATCAAAGGAAAAAATCTGAACGAATTCGGAATAAAAAATCAAAAAAAAATCATTGGGATTATTTTAAAAGCAATCGGAACCTTTAATTCTCAGCGATCGAGACACAATTTAAATTTCTGAGTTAATTTGCATTTTGGAGGTGCGTGTATGTGTGTGTGTGAGAGAGAGAGAGAGAGAGAGAGAGAGAGAGAGAGAGAGAGAGAGAGAGAGAGAGAGAGAGAGAGAGAGAGAGAGAGAGAGAGAGAGAGAGAGAGAGAGAGAGAGAGAGAGAGAGAGAGAGAGAGGAATACAAGACAAACACCGTGAAAAGAATAACAAAAAAGGACAATGTTTAACCCTTTCAGTACCGATAACGTCTATTTAAGGGAGCCCACCTCGTTTGTTTTCTCTTTCTCTTCCTCTCTCTTTGGCTTGTATTCATTCGGCCCCACTCAGCCAACTGTTTTAAGACGTTTATCCCCATCCAAGTGTTGATTTCATCCTGGCGACCGATAGCGAGCCAGCTTTGTATGAAGAAATCCGGCTTCGCCGGAAACATTTTTCTATCGAAAAATGTACAAATTTAGCTTGCTGTCAAAACAAAAATATATATATGCTGGCTCGCTACCGCTCGCCAGGAAAATATTGACACCTGGATGGGGGTAAACGTCTTAAAATAGCAGGATGAAAGGGGCCGAATGGATACAAGCCAAAGAGAGAGGGAGAGAAAGAGAACAAAAAGCGAGGTGGGCTCCCTTAAAAACAATGCGGAACAAACACATTCTACCAACGCCAATAATCGAGGTTAGCAGACACCAAAGGTAGGACAAAAAAAAAAAAAAAAAAACTCTGAGTTGCCATTTAAGGGGAGAGGGTTGCTTTTTTAGCCCTCCCCCCCCCCCCCCCACACCCTTCTCCCTCCTGCTTAGCCTCATTAGTTTTCGGATTTTAAGACGTTCGTGCCATTAGTTTGGTGATATTGAGACCTTTCGCCCCATTTATTTGTCAATATAAAGACCTATCGTGCCATTTAGGTGTCGTTTTTTTCCTGGTGAGCGATAGCGAGCCTGCAATTTTAGAAGGAATCGGCCTTCGGCCGGGAAATTTTTCTACCAAAAAATTTACAAGTTTATCTTGAGAGGGGGTCTAGGGGGTGTTTCTTTAACCCCTACTGTACCATAGGGTACAGTAATTAACCCCTACTGTACCATAGGGTACAGTAATTAACCCCTACTGTACCATAGGGTACAGTAATTAACCCCTACTGTACCATAGGGTACAGTAATTAACCCCTACTGTACCATAGGGTACAGTAATTAACCCCTACTGTACCATAGGGTACAGTAATTAACCCCTACTGTACCATAGGGTACAGTAATTAAAGTTTTCCCCCAGTCCAAGCAATGTGGCCAAAATGTCAAGATATAACAACCTCCCACCTCAAAAGATGGAGCAATACTGGCTCTCCCAGCCTGTAGAGCCTTGGATATAAGCTGAGAAGTGTTGCCAACTCTAGAGCAGTGCTCAAACAGTTGTGGTACCAGTCACTGTGACACTGCCTGATACTGGCAGTTACAAGGAAAGTATATTACTGACGGCTCTCTGCCGTCGCTGGGACTGAGGAGTGATTTATCTACTGACGGCAGAGAGCCGTCGCTAGTACTGAACGGGTTAAGTTTGATGGAGGTCAATGGAGGAAACTAAAACAATATTTAATAAATGGAAAAGAGAAAATCGAGCAAAAAATAGAACCCTTTAAGTTGTCATTTAAGCAACGCCAAATATATGCAGGTGCGGCCCTCATCAGGTGGCGACATTAGGCAACCCCAGCCACTGACGACCTAATGCATATGTAGATAGATGGGTAGGTAGATGGGTGGGTAGGTAGGTAGCTAGGGAGGTAGGTAGGTAGGTAGGTAGATAGATAGATAAATAGATAGATAGGTAGGTAGGTAGGTGGGTAGGTAGGTAGGTAGATATATAGATAATTATAGACTGACACAAAGGAGTACAAAGGAAATCAAGCAACAACAGGTCTAGTGACCCTTCTAGGCTGCTTGTCCTCCAAAACACTGAGGATCAAGTGTCCAAACAGTGGTTTAGAGTGGGTAAGGGAACATTGGAACATTGGAAGGGAACTACTGCCCTGGAACTAATGTCCGTGGCAGGATTAGGAAGTTAGTAGGGGACAGATGGGTTAGTAACTGAGGGGGGGGATAAAATAAAGTTATTCATTTACAAACGCAGTCAGTCGCGGGTTTGATGCGAGATATTTGTCTAAGCGGAGTTTAAATGAATCAACGGTGCTGCAGTCTATAACGTCTCGGGGAAGCCCATTCTACAAGTTGACAACTCGATTGAAGAAGAAATTCTTAGATTCGTGTGAGTTAAAAGATTTACCAATAATTTTGCAACAGTTTCCCCGCGTGTAATTAGATTGGTCGATAGTGAAGTGCTTACTACAGTTCATATTGTCGATGCCTTTGATGATTTTGAACACTTGAATTAAGTCACCTCTTAATCTGCGCTGGGTTAAAGGAAATAGATTTAATTCTCTATGACGCTCTTCGTATGGTTTGTTCTTTAGGCTAGGTATCATTTTGGTAAATCTACGTTGAACTCGTTCTAGCTTGTTTATATCTTTTTGGTAATAAGGGCACCAGGATTGAACGCAGTATTCCAGAAGAGGGCGGACTAAGGAATTGTAAAGGGTTAGGATAACTTCTTTGGATTTATGCTTAAATGACCTGCCTATAAAGCCAATTATTTTGTTTGCCTTCTTAACAACTTCTGAACATTGTTGACTCGGTTTTAGGTTACTCGATATTGTTACTCCCAGATCGGTTTCTCTGTTTACATTCTTAAGCTGAGTGCCATTCATCGAATAGTTTGCTTTCTTATTTAGGTATCCGATATGTAGTACTTTACATTTATCCGCATTGCAACCCATTTGCCAAATTTGGGCCCAACATGACAATTTATCTAGATTGTGTTGCATATCGTCAACTTGTCCTTTTGAGAGTACGCTATTTGCAATTTTTGTATTGTCAGCAAATTTTGAGATTGTACAGGTGAGACCCTCATCTATGTCGTTGATGTAAATTAGAAAGATAATTGGTCCTAGTACCGATCCCTGGGGTACCCCGCTACTTACATTGGTCCATTTAGATGCCTTACCGTTTATGACTACTCTTTGCTTTCTGTCGCTGAGCCAATTTTCTATCCATTTCAACACACCGTCTTGTATTCCATGAGCTTTTAGTTTTAGCAGTAAACGTTTGTGGGGAACTTTGTCAAAGGCCTTTTGAAAATCAAGGTATATAATATCTACAGATTTACTCTCATCGTAGAGGTTGAGGATATCGTGGAAGAAGTCTAAGAGATTTGTTAAACAGGAACGTTTTTTACGAAAGCCGTGTTGAGTATCTTTAAGTAAGTTATATGCCTCTAAGTGATTTACGAGTCTGTCTCTTATGACCGTTTCTAGCATTTTACATACAATTGAGGTTAAGCTAATTGGACGATAGTTACTGGGTAGGGATTTGCTGTCTTTTTTTAATATCGGTGTTACGTTGGCTAGCTTCCACTGATCAGGCATACTCAGACTGCAAGGATTCAATGAATAGCAATGTCAGTGGTTTGGAGAGCTCATCCTTAGCTTCCTTTAGAACTCTAGGCGAGATTGTATCAGGTCCAGGCGTTTTATTTACCTTGAGTTTATCTAAACAATTCAATACTTCTCTCTCTGTAACGGTGATATTGCTTAGAACATCTGAATTATCAATCTGAATCGGCGATGGTGTAGGGATATCACGGAGGTCTTCGGTTGTAAAAACTGATGCAAAGAAAGTATTGAGGGCATTACTCATTTGTACTTCGTCTTTGGTGTATTCTCCATTTTCATCGACTAACGGTCTAACAGTTGAAGTAACTACTTTTTTCTTTCTGATTTAACTATAGAATTCTTTCGGGTTTGTTTTACTTTGATTCGCAACATGACACACACACACAGACAGACTGACAGCTAGAAAGATGGGTAGTTACTGTTTTTTTGTTTTTTGTTGTTGTCTATATTCCAACTACTCCCTCTCGGGCATAGGCTGAGAGCCTGTACATTCCAGCACTCAACACCGTGAAGCCCGTGAGGTCTTGTTCCAGTCTGGGGAGTGAGACATGCGAAGCATCCATCATGGCTCGAAGCAGCTCCATCTCTGAAGCGGCTGGTTGCTTCGCTCAAGTGCTTCACCGTCTCACCCTCCATACTCAGACCCTCACTCTCAGAACGCCACCTATTGAACAGTGAACTCACCAGGCATTGTCCCCCTGTAACATATTTTGAATATGGGAATATTCATACAGTGTTATTTAATCAGGGAACAATGAGGGTATTTTTTTTGGCATTTCGGTGGGCTTTGTGGTAATGCACTGATACTAGGTACAGCACAAATTCAATCCCAATAATATCTTCCCATTGACATATCGGGATTTGAACCCGGGTCCATTGGATTACCAATCCAGTGGCATCACCACTCCACCACACCTCCCCTTGGATCTATTGGATGGATCTATCCATCTATCTATATATCTACCCTGTAGATAGATAGATAGATAGATAGATGGATAGATAGATATATAGATAGTGAGGTGATATAGACGAAATAAACGAATAAATAGGAAGTTACGCTGATAGAAAGATTAGTATAGAGAGATATAGTGTGCAGATATATATAGATAATGATAGACAATATATATAAATAAACAGATAGACAGTTAAATATATATAAAGAGATACAATACAAAGAGATAAATAGACAGACAGACAGACAGATGCATACAGTCCAACTAAACATAAAGCTCATCATATAAAGTCATTCTCAATAGTTGGCGATTCCATGGTCAGATACCTAGGTAGGTCTACCTGTACTAATGTTAGGAAGCTTGTCTGTCTGCCTGGTGCCGGGGTTGGGAAGGTGTTAGAGGAAATGAACGATATCATGAAAGATATTGGAGATAGCCCCATTATCTGTCTCAGTACAGGGAGCAATGATGTATGTAAAGGTAGGACTGAAGAACAGCTTAGGCAGTACAGGGAGGTGTTAGATAAAGTTAGGAGGAAGGGAGGCATACCTGTAGTACACGGTATCTTACCAAGAAGAGGGGTCAGAAAGGAATGGTCTTCTAGGGCAATTGGTATCAATTGTCGGCTGGAAAAATACTTCAATGAAAATGCAATACTATTCCTCGATAACTGGACCCGATTCTATGGTAAAAATCAGTTGTACGCACAGGACGGGGTTCATCTTTCTCGTCTAGGGGTGGCATATTTAGCTAGGTCATTAGACAGGATTGTCGCAGGGTTTTGCTGAAAATAAAGCCTGAGAATATGAGTAAGAATAATTGTCTAGATAGGGTTAATTGTCGTACTGGTACATCAGATAGGAATAGAATAGTTCAGTCACAGGATATTAATTGTACTGCTAGTAGAATTATTGAAGGTGTAGCGGAAGATGGGAATTCATTTAGAAATAAAGGTAAATCCGATACCAGTAAAATAAATAAATTTCAATTATATTATACACACTGTAGGAGTTTATGTAACAAAATGGACGAACTTAGAGCACTTGTTAGCAACGAAAATATAGACATAATAGCGCTAATTGAAACATGGATTATACAGAATCAAGAAATTTGTTAGCAGAATTCCATATACCAGAATATAGTTTGTTTAAATACGACCGAACAAGTAGGAGGGGCGGCGGAATAGCAGTGTTTGTCAGGAGTTCATTAAAATGCTGTACTAAATCAGGTATTAGACTAAATAATGTTTACGAAAGTGTTTGGGTAGAGGTTAGCGAAGGTAGTGAGACCATAATTATTAGAGTTATTTATAGACCACCAAATATGAGTAGAAACGAAGGTACAGCTTTATGGCAGGAAGTGAAAATAGCAAAAAGGTTTAGCAATGTGTGCATTATGGGCGATTTTAATTTTCCGAATATAGATAGGCAGCATCAAATAGGCGACTCAGATTCTAAAGAGTTTATTGAAGCGGTACAAGATAGTTTTTTATTTCAATTCATAAACTCACCGACTAGAGGTAATAATATCCTCGATTTAGTTCTCAGTAATAATGAACATATGATAAATAATGAAGAGATAGGGGACCAACTAGGAAATAGCGATCATAAATCAATTTATTTTAATATACAATGGACAGGATAAGCTAAAGAAAATACGACACGACACGTATCCCACATTTCAGAAAAGCCGATTATGGTTGGTTAAGAAGAGCCTTAACCCTCCTGGCCCGGGCTGTATCTCCGAAGGACAGTGTGGGCTACCCGGGCGATCTGGCCGAAAAACGTCTAGGCCTAGGCTACCGTATTTTTGTTTAGTTTACCTGCTAGAAATTTCCCACGCATCTATAAACGTAGTGCGGTTTCCAATCTGTAGACTGGCTTTGAGTAGAGTTCTCTAAATTAACTGGTTCAGTTGTGATGACGATTTCCGTGGAGCGAATTTTGCCGTGATGTTGACAATATCAGAGCTTTTCAGACACTAATTTCGTCTGACGTCACAACAATAACATTGATCCAACGTCTCCTTATTGTTTTCGGAGGTGCGGTGACGCAACGATCGGCTTTGTTTACATGCGTCGGACGCACGGCGTTCAGACCAAGCTGAATAAGCTTGAAAGCTTATTGCCTAGTAACAAGGACACCCTGGCACCTGCCCTTATTTCGTTGTGTGCTGCCACACTGACACCCGGGGAGGAAGGGTTAACCCTCATGGCCCGGGCTGCCTTTCTAAATGACGGAGGTCGTATCCGGGCGATCTGGCTGAAAATCAACAAAAGTAAACTAAGGCTAATCTCGCTTAATATTGCGTTGAGTAAAGTTCTCTAGCTCAACTGGTTCCGGAGTGATGGTGATGGAAGTGGAGGTAACTTTTGCCGCGTATTTACCTCGGCGCGTCCGAACACTCAACCGCGGCCCCGGCTACGACGCCCAGTTGCACTCGTCGCTCCACCCGCAATTATGCCGGGAAGCGATTTGATAGTGTATTATTGGTTATTCTGTCATTTATTATAGTTATTATGTTATTTTCACTCAATAAAGTTATTTTCATGAAGTTATTTGTGTCTCTGTCACTTATTACTTAGTTTTATTATTATTATTATAATTGTTATGATTATAGTGTCACTTTCACTGGACTTTGATAGTTGATGGTGTCATTTTCACTTTTATGTATTGTTAGGTAAGCTAATAATATATATAGTGTCACTTTCACTTGTTCATATTGTTTCAAAGGACCTTATTATTACTTATGTTTGTCTCTTTCACTTATACTTAGTTTTATTATTATTATAGTGTCACTTTCACTGGACTATGATAATTGATAGTGTCATTTTCACTTCTATGTATTGTTAGGTAAGCTAATAATATATATAGTGTCACTTTCACTTGTTCATATTGTTTTGAAGGAACTTATTATTACTTATGTGTCTCTCTTTCACTTATACTTAGTTTTATTATTATTATAGTGTCACTTTCATTGGGCTATGATAATTGATAGTGTCACTTTCACTGTTATTGTCACGGGCACTTCAAAATTGTTGGAGAGTGGGAAACTCATTGAAGCACCGTCCAGCACACAGTGCCACTTCTCACTCGAGGCATTCCCATGTGGTTTTGCTCACTTTGCGGGGTCTGCGAGTTGCGTGGCTGCACACATGGCACCTCTTATGACTTCTAACTGTACTACCTGGTGCTTTGAAAGGAAGAGGGTGGAGCTGGTGCCTCCTGAAGAAGTCGGCACACCCCGTTCTGTCCAGCTGGCCTGGTCCTTGTAATGGTCTCCCAGGTTCCGCATGCTTAGCCAGGAGCTCAAGTATCACTTACTTGTGGAACTTCTGCAGGGACTTGTACTTCTTGGCTCCTGGAGTCCTCAGACGGTAGATGTTGTAGACATTGAGGACCGACATATCTACCGTATGCAGGATAAACTTCTTGTACCACCTGCAAGATGTTCGCAGGCAGTCGATGAAGCCCATCTGCATATCGGACTTGTCAACGAGGCGCATGTTGAGGTTGTAATCCAGGACAGCAGCTGGTTTCTGGACGGGGTTCTTGGTTCTTCGGTCCACCTTCCCTGTGGCGACCATCTCGGCCTTGTGGCATGTGCTGAGGAGGTTGACCTTCCGCTGGTCATGCCAGTGGATGGAGAGGATGGGGCCACTCTTCTTGTGGAAGATGTCCGTCTTCTTCGCCTTGGTTGGGTAGCCTAGCATGCCCTTCCTCTTGGCCTTGACTGTGCTGACAGTTCCGGTCTTGCGGTCATGGAGGTACTTGGTCAGGATAGGCGACGTGTAGTAGTTATCGGTGTAGAGGATGTGGTTCTTATGGAAGTGCCTCTCCATCATCTTCTTTACTACAGTGCCGCCAAAACCAATGTGGGGGTCTGTCTCAATTTCTCCACCCCTGCCGCTGTAGACCACACAGTCCAGCACATACCCCGTCAAAGAGTCACAGAGGACGAAAAGCTTGATGCCGAAGCGGTGTCTCTTGGACGAGATATACTGTCGGAAGTGCAGCCTACCACGGAACAGGATTAGAGACTCGTCGAGGCACATCTTCTGGAAAGGAATCAAGTAGGTAGTGAACCGATGACGTATCATGTCATACAGCTTCCTGATCTTCCATAGTGTGTCGGTAAGGTGGACATGCATGTTGTTGGTCATGTTGTTGATGTCGATCAACTGCAGACATTCTTTGCCTTCTTACGCATCAAATCAACCAAGCTACAGACCAACATGGTGAAACACATACAATAGCACTGGATATATCAAAGGCATTTGATAGAGTCTGGCATCAATCCTTATTGTCGAAGATGTCACACTACGGCCTTGCATCATTAGTTCCACTAAATTCTTCTTATCTTCATAACAGAAAATATGTGTAATGGTAGATGGCCTTTATTCTCAATTTCACTCAATAAATGCTGGTGTTTCCCAGGGATCAGTTTTGTCCCCAACTCTGTTCCTCATTCATATCAATGATCTCATATCTACCACTCATAATCCAATACATTCCTACGCAGATGACTCAACACTCCACAGTTCCTTCACATTTACCAATTCTTTCACCCAACCCGATCTTATAAATTCAAAAATAAACACTGCAATTTCTCTGAACCAGGACCTTTCTAGAATTAATGAATGGGGACAAGAGAATCTAGTTTCCTTTAATACACAGAAAACCAAGTACATTCAATTTTCTAACCGACAGAATCTCACTGACTCCCATATATTTTTTAATGATGTAAATATTCCCACTTCCCCTACTATTGACATTCTCGGTGTAACATTAACTACTATCTTGAGCTGGACACATTATGTTAGAAGCATTGCTAAGAATGCCTCTAAAAAACTGGGACTCCCGTACAGAGTTCGAGAATTCTTCACTGACGAGCAGTTGGCCGTAATATATAAAAGTCATGTGCGTTCTCAGATGGATTACTGTTCACCTCTGTGGGGTGGAAGTGGAGTAGTTGCATTGAGGCAGTTGGACAAAATTCAAAATAAAGCTATTAGATTAATCAATAACCCTGCAATCACACAGGACCTTCCTACATTATCCATACGAAGAAACGTTGCATCCCTTGCATTATTCTACAGATATTTTCACAGCAATTGTTCCGAGGAACTTGCTTCAATTGTGCCGCCTCTCCACATCTTTCCCCGTAGAACTAGGGCAGCTGAGAGCGCCCATGAATTTACACTTTCTCCTCCACAATGCAGAACTTCTGCTTATCAGAATTAATTTATCCCCAGAGCTACTACTCTTTGGAATTCACTTCCCTCGAATTGCTTTCCACAAACTTACAATCTACAAATGTTTAAATCCAGTTGTTACAAACATTTTATGAATGGAGGATGCCTTTAGGCACATGGACCTTTTTGTTTAATCAGTGTTTTTCCTTCCTCCGTTCATTGTCTCTTTTAAAAAAAAAAAAGTGGAGATAGGAGAGGATGTCAAAGTACCTGTCCCTGGACATGTACTTGCCAAATGCTGGAGTCGTTATGAGGTCGCCAGTGATCCAGTAGTCAGCCAGAACGTGCTTTCTTATATGTGTCATCAGCATTGTGAGTGCCAAGAACACATATAGTTCTGGCACAGTGACAGCTCTCCATGCCACCATCTTGGCACTGGTCTTCCTCCCAAGAAAGTTGGCACAGATAGCATGGGGGTTATTTGTCTCTTCGACGAGGTACTCCATGACTTCATTGTCATAGAAGCCACAGAAAAGTTCACTGGGGGTAGCATCTGGGCCACAGGGATATGTTGGTGACACCCTGGAACCCATCTGTACCTCGTCAAAGGCAGGACAATGTGGCTCAAAATCAGCCCCATCTGTCCACACAAACAGGTCGGATGCTGATGCTCGAGCACGTGCAGGAGCAGCAGGCACACGCCCTGGACGCCCGGGCACACGCCCTTGGCCACGCGGACGCCCTGCACGCCCACCCCCAGGGGCAGCGGCGTTGGCAGACTGACCACGTCCACGACCTCGCCCTCTAACTTGTCTTGTCGGGACTTCCTCTTAATCTTTCTGTTCCTGTTCCTGTTCCTCTTCCTCCTCAGGCGACGTCAGGTCATCTGGGGCAATGTTGAGGTCATCAGCATCCTCTTCAGGAGACAATTCTGGTGAAGAAGTGACTGGGCGTCGGCGGCGTGGGGCTCGGGAGGCTGCGGGAAGTTCAACAATGGGAGTCTCGGCCTCGGGAGTTGGGCTCCTTTTGCGGCGAGCCGAGGGCTTCTCCGCATCAAATAATGCTCTGCAGTGTGTTGAGGGCTGTGGCACACTACAAATACCATTTGAAGAGGCCCTTTGCTCATCCTGAAGGAGAGATGAAGCCGAGGGCTGTGGGTGACCCACGCGGCGTCCCGGATCAAGGCGTCGGGACAAAGGAATGCGGGTGGTTGCTAGACCATGGTCGGCGTCACTATCACTGTCTTCCGCTTCCCTAGACTTTTCTGCTGCTGCCCTGCGTGCTTTTTTAACTGCACTTTTCACCAGAGATTGTTTATAAAATTATTTGCCCACTTTCAAGGGCGTACGGGCAAGCAAAGGGGAAGGTCCTGGGCTAGGGCTTGGCCTAGGCTGACCTAGCAAAGATGGCGAGGGGGTAGGCCTAGGTTCTAGCACACTTGGAAGTTCAATAGCACCTTCCTGAAACACTTCCACATCAGGATCATCACTACTGTCTCCCCCCTCAAATAAATCTACATTGTGGTCGTCTCCAAAACCAACAAAATTGTCATCTTCGCTTGCACTTATAAATTGTTCTTTGTCCACCAAGCTTTCGCCACTGCTCTCTTCAATATCAAAAAGTTCTCGCTGTATAGCACTATCACTCAACAAACGCTTCACTTTCTTTCGTTGAGCTTTCTTCTCGGTTGCAACAGGCGTCGAAGTTGCGAGCAGGGTGGCAGTGGGGCGCGCGGGAGGTTGCACCGAATCGGATGCGTCGGAATTCATTTTGTCACTATAACTCGCTATGGCGGCCACATAGGAACTGATAACGGTAGTAGTTGAGGCTTGGTGGCAGCGCAAAGTAAAATTTGGCCGCGCGAATTTTGAAGCACGCTTTCAAGCACAGGGATTTTATAAGGACACCCGGGATCCAGCCCATCTGCCGCATTGTCATTTTAAAATGCTGCCCGGGCTGGAAAGGTTAAGGGTCGACCATATGGTTAAACAATTAAGTAGACCCAGGTGCGCAACTGAACGTCTCTCTATATGCTCAGGCCCAATCCCCACCTTCCTATTTTTATTTTCATTTTCTATTTTACTCTATTTGATTATTTATTTATTTTTATTATTTTCTTGGGGGTGGCCGACTCATCAAACACCCGTCTTAGCTCAGGATAGTTTGACAGCTACATATGGAAATTTTATTGCCTCACTCCATAATGCTCAACATTAATATATTCCCAAAGGAATATATAATTCGACACAGAACCAACCAAAATGGATGAATAATAAACTAATAGAGCTTCTAGGAAAAAAAAATATATATAGAAAAATTAAGAAAAGCGAAAATCACCTACTTATTTATTATCAGACTCTATCAAGACAGGTCAAACAGGAAATTAGTAAAGCAAAAATAAAATGAAATCAGGATAGCCAATGACTCAAAAAATAACCCTAATGCTTTTTACTAACTATATAAATCTAAAGTTAGAGATGAAATAGGCCCCCTTAAAACTTGGATAGGAAAAATTACAGAAAATTATTTAGAAATGTGCAGTACATTAAATAGTCAATTTCTTTCCGTTTTCACTTAATGAAAATTTGGCACAGATTCCAGAAGTCCGTAAGGTATATAACGAAAGTGTAGAAAATACGTTAAGTACAGTCACTATAAGTAGAAATAATGTGCTTAAGGAAATTGACAGACTGAAAACTCAGAAATCGCCTGGTCCTGATGAGGTATATGCTAGAGTATTAAAAGAATGCAGAGATGAGTTAAGTTACCCATTAACATCTATATTTAACAAGTCATTAGAAACAGGCTTAGTCCCAGCAGCTTGGAAGATTGCAAATGCAGTTCCGATCTTCAAAAAAGGTGATAAATCAATAGCATCCGATCACCGTCCCATTAGTCTCACATCAATCATAGGAAAGTTGCTAGAGTCAATTATTGCTATGAAAATTAGAAACCACTTAAACATATTTAACATAATCAATTCTTCTCAGCATGGATTCATGCAGGGACGTTCTTGCCTTACTAATTTGCTTAGCTTCTTCTCAGAGGCATATGAAGCAGTAGATAATGACAAGTCATATGATATAATATATTTAGATTTCAGTAAAGCCCTCGACAGAGTCCCTCATGAGAGATTGACGAGAAAAGTTGAGGCACATGGAATAGGTGGGTCGTGTTTGGGATGGATTAGGTCATGGCTAATTGGTAGGAAGCAGAGAGTCAGCATAAATGGTATTAAGTCAGAATGGGGAGCAGTCAAAAGTGGTGTCCCCCAGGGATCTGTATTGAGTCCTCTGTTGTTTGTTATATACATAAATGACCTTGATTTAGGTATAACTAGTAGGATAAGTAAATTCGCAGACAATACCAAAATGGCGAGAACAATAGATTTAGATAGCGACATAGAGTGCCTCCAAAGGGTTCTAGATACCTTACACGAATGGTCAGTAAATTGGCAGATGAGTTTTAACATTGACAAATGCAAGGTAATAAAGATAGGGAAGACGAATACTAATGCAAAATATAATATAGCTAATACGGAAATAGAAAACTCAGACTGCGAGAAAGATATTTGTGTGTTTGTTAGCAACGATTTGAAGCCTAGAAAACATTGTATAAGCATTCATAACAAGGCAAACAGGATTCTCGGGTTCATCTCAAGGAGTGTGAGTAACAGAACTGCCGATGTTATCTTAAAGGTGGGGGCTCATGGGTTGAGATAAATATGGAATGATAATCGCCAAGCTGTACATAATTATCTTGCAAAATGCAATAGCACTGAAATAATTATTAACAATGGTATAAAAGATTTTGTGGATCGTCTATACCGGGCCTGTGACGTCACAAGAGTGTAAGTCCACCATCCAGTTTAGGCTAAGGATACTGCTGTGACGTCACTATGACGTCACAGGCCCGGTATAGACGATCCGCAAAATCCTTTATACCATTGTTAATAATTATTTCAGTGACATTGCATTTTACAAGATAATTATATGCAGGTTGGCGATTATTTTTCCATGTTTACTTCAACCCATGAGCCCCCACCTTTAAAACTGTACTTATCATTAGTAAGACCTCATATGGATTATGCTGTTCAATTTTGGTGTCCTTATTACAGAATGGATATAGATTCGTTGGAGAGAGTACAGCGAAGAATGACAAAAATGATTTATAATATTAGAAATCTTCCGTATGAAGAAAGGTTGAAAAAATTAGGCTTACATTCGTTAGAAAGACGCAGAGTTAGAGGGGATATGATAGAAGTGTTCAAGTTGGTTACTGGGACAGTTGGACAGGCACAGTTGGAGCGTCATTCACACTCTCATTATCCCTTTCATCAACTCTTACATTCGGTACATTTCTGTCTGAGGGAACTGCTACTTGAGACATTGAACGTGTGACAGCACACACAGGGAACACTGTTGGCATCTCCTTTTCGAGCTCACCGGTTAGTGGCTCGTTAACAGGGGAAAGTGACAAAATGGGGTCTGGTCGGACCTTCTCACCTGCTACATCATTCCCAAAAGGAGTGTTACCCCGGGCACAGGGATATCTTGGGACCTACACAAAGCTATGGTGGCCTCACCCTGTAGTAACTCACATTCAATTTCGCCTTTTACCAAGTATGCATAAAATTGGCCTCCAGCACTTCTCATTACAACTGGTTCGCCAGGTGGGCACTCAGTGTAAGGATTCACCATGAGGGTGCTAGTAGAACCTGTGTCTCTCAGAATTTTTACCTCATGCATACAACCATTTAAACTCACGTTGCCAGATGAAATAAAGGGACGGTAACTTTCCTGCACTGATGGTGAAATAATTATTGGCTTAACCCTAGTGGGTTGCACCACGCATGCTACTACACCCCTGTCTAGATGATTTACGTTAGCTGCTAGGTACTCCTTCTGTCGAGAGTCCTGCATTAAAGGAACTTTTGGTGCTAGGTACTCCTTCTGTCGGGAGTCCTGCATTAAGGGAACATATGGAGTTTGAGATACGGCGGCAACTGTCTGCCCCGATCTCTCGGTTCTCTCCTTGGCCCAGCACTGATAAGCTAGGTGGCCTCTCTTGCCACAAAAAGTACATACTTTAGGGGATACGGGAACGTTCCCTCTTTGAGCATTACTATTACTTTGGGGCCCACCTCTGTTACCATTGCCCTGAGTCGCATTTTTAGTTGGGGGAACAATTCTATTTTGGCTAGCTGGGGAAGACGTTACAGGCTTGTGACTGGGTATGTCAGATTTGTGTTTGGGATACTTAAAATTAGAGCTAGAATTATCGTAGGGCTTTTTTCCACGAAATTTGTTGTTGAGCACGTATGTGTCAGCCATGTCAGCGGCGTCGGCAAGACAATCTACCTTTTTCCCCTTTAAATGATAGGCTACAGAAGAATCAATTTTCCATAGGAAATTTTCTAACAGGACCAACTCCTTCAGATCGTTGTAGCTTGTGACTTTCTTACTCTTGACCCAATGATTGAAAGTTTTAGTCATGGTCCTGGCGAATACCTTATGGGTTTCTTCTACTTTCTTCTGGTTTTTACGGAAAGATTGCCTGTAAGCCTCAGGCTGCAATTGATAGGTTTTTAGGATAGCTTCTTTGAGATTGTCATAATCCTGCCTAACCTCTGCTACTTCTGACAAATACGTGGCTCGAGCCTGCCCTGTCAAAACGGTTTGTAACATAAAAGGCCATTGATCTCTTGTCCACTTCATACCTCCAGCAACTTCCTCAAACAAAACAAAGAAATCCTGCACATTATCCTCAGTGAAAGGTGGAATGACACTAGTCATAGTCAATCCCAGAGGGGGAGCAATTAAGGGAGCATTTGTATTGACATTTAGTTGAGCCGTACGATATTGATATTCACATTGTTCGGTCGTTGCTCTGGCTTTTATGCTGGCTTCTTCGGTATTTGCTCTGGCTTGTTCGGCATTTATTCTGGCTAGTTCTATATTTAGTCCGGCTTGTTCGGTCGTTGCTCTGGCTTTTATGCTGGCTTCTTCAGTATTTATTCTGGCTAGTTCTATTTTTAGTTTGGCTAGTTCCAGTACTTGATCACCGGTCAAACCAGGTGGCAATTGTTCATCAAGTTGGCTAGGATTACTCGGGATCCCACCAACTGCTCCGTCACCCTCCCCGCCTTCTACAGGGAACACTGGGTTTTTATGGTCTGAGCCACCTCTACTTTAGACATGTTTGAGACAGTTAATTGGAGATGTGAGGCAAGCACTTTCAGTTCGGATTTTGACAGACAGTCAATATCAGGGGCTGTGGGTTCTGATTCTATGAAAACTCGAGCATCTTCGTCATTAATTAGATGAGGCATGATTAATATTTGATTTTTAAGTAGTGAAATGGTAGTGAAACTGAGTGAAACTGTATGAAACGAATCCTGGCAAGGTCGCCCTTCTTCTGTTACGTATCTTGATCCTCAAGTGGTTAACTTGATGAATCTAGATAGCACAGAGATATATATTAAGGTATCAGTCAGCTGAAGGCAAAACAAAAGTAAAATCTAATAAAATTATTTCCTGTTGTTGCTTTCTTTCCTTTTGGATCTTAGGACTTGGTGTCCTTTATTGACTGATACTCTTTAATTATGGAAAAATACTGAAACTAATTAAAGTCATGTAGTATTTATAAAAAAATATTATTTTGCTTCCTAGCCTCAATCTCCTGCTTCCTAGCCTCAATCTTAGCAAGCTCAAGTCTAAATACCATATCTGGAGACAGGCAGGAAGAGGGAGCTGCCACTACTGAAGGAGGGGGGGGGCAAAAACTGGGGAACCACCACGTGCACCACCCGAGGGCACTCCAATCTGCCAATTCTCATCCCTCTGTGGGAGAGTGCTAACCTCCGGTAACTGAGTGGACGGCACTGTGGGAATCGAGTGAGAAGGGATCTGGGGAGGAACCCCCCCAAACGTCCTCTCCTCCAAAACCCCATGTCGCCCACGCAACACCCAGGAAATCAGCTCCCCCTTGGACATCCCTGCTACATTGGAAATGCCCAAAACCTTGGCTATCAGGTGCAAGCCACAAACATCCACCCCAGTCAGCCTCTCCTCCGTCACGTGGTACCGCTTACTCACAACAACTCTAGCATCCTCCTCACTGGTTACTAACGGCACACCTTCAAATGACATCTCTCGCTCATCGTCAGTGCTAATGCACGACATACTGAAGTCCACAAAAAAAAATCGAGACAAAAGTGTTAAACTTCCTATGCAAGCACTAATTACTAAATTAACTGGAGTCTCTTAAATGCTTTACTAATTGCCATACAAAAAAATATTCTTCAATATGCACGCTAAAATACAAACAAACAAATGTTGTACAACTCTGCAAAAATTTATACTGTTCACAAAATCCTAAGCAAGGTCGCCATTTGTTACGAACTGGCACTCGGGTACACAAGGGCTCTCAATCAGGACTCTAATACGGCTCGCTGCCACAACGGAAACACACGATCCCAACCCCTGAGTACTGCCAGCCGAACAAAAAACACCAATACCCTCCAGAGTTCTATCTATCTATCTATCTATTGCCTGACGCCGTGATCCCCGAAGGGGTGGCCACGAGTTCAATCTGCTATAATGGGGTATACAAGAACTCGGTACTAGTGCTCAACAACAGACTAATAAAGAGACAGGAATTATCTAGTCTGGTCAACAATCAAACAATGAAGTAAGAAACAACAACACAAAAGAATAGTGTTGGCCGAAGCCGAAGTAATCCACCCTTGACTATGAACTTAAGAAGTCCACCACCCTCTACTTCGGATCGGCACTATTACGTTACGTTAATTAATAGTCCTTAAGCATCGAGCAAGGAATCTTCTGAAAAAAGTTAGATGCTTCTCGGATGCTCGTAAGAAGTACGTATCGGATTTTGAACAGTAATTCAATAAGCAAAAACACTGGCAATTAAATACTATTAAAGGCTTAAATTGGCATAAGAATAATTAAAAGAATATGCAATAGTAAATGGCAAACATTAAAAGGAAGTACTCCGCAAATGCAACGGCAATAGCCTACTCGGATTGTGCTCGTGGGCCACTAATCACTAAAGTAGCCAAGCTTGCAACACATGAAATCAATAGTGCATAAACAATATCATACATAAGGAAAGCTTCAATACTATTCTGTATCTACTAATCGAGTAAAGTCTAGCTGGGGTACTGTGGGCAAAAGGTAGCAGTGACTGAGCAAAAACGGCTTGTAGCCTAGCGAAGTCCTCACGACTGTTTAAAGTATTATGTTAAAACTAACAAGTGCACTTTGAGAAATCCAGATCCCTTGTATCTGGTTTTCTCCCGGCTCCTTGACAAAGTAAAAACAAACTGTTAATAAAATACAGGGTGGTTAGGCTCTTGCCCTCACGCACTGTAAATTATAAACTCAACACAGTCAGCCGCGAAGACAACCTAGGCTTCACTGAACCGAAACGAGTATGCAGGTTTATCGCTTAACCACTGCATCAAACAACAACTCGTAACACAGAAAAGCCTTACCCCAGTCTAGCATTACCTAGACTAGCAGAAAACAGGAATAATAATAATAACACACAGGGAAATGCATATACAAGTGCAACAAACATAAATCAATCCTATTCTAAGTCAACCCTTCCAAAATAGGCTATCTAATAGGCAAGTATCTCGTGAGAACTCAAGCGATAATACGTTGGCTGACTAGCTCTGCACCAACGGGACCATGGAAGTTAAACAGGGCAGGGAAAAGAGGAAATAAGAATGTAAGGTAGTAGAGGAAGTTCCCATCAGTCAGAAGAATATAAATAGTTAGCAAGGGAAATGAGAAGTCGCTCTGCCTAATGAGTTCTGATGAAAAAATGGCTAGACCTCCCTTTTATACCCGGCCCTCTAGTGAGCCCAACGTGAACTACTAAGGATCGCCCACTGACAACCATTACATAATTTCTCTCTCTCCTCTGGGATACACAAAGGCTCCCCTAGCACTGAGGGAGGGAGGAATGCGAGTGAGTTAGGCCTACCTCCTGCCTGGCGTACCCACTGACACCTAACTGTGGCTGTTTCTCTTCCCATCATTACAAATAAGTTTTACACACAACACTTATAACTAATGATATCAAATAGAACTCGTTGACTCAGATGAAAACAAAATACATATTCATAATACTTATAGTACAACAGCTCACATGAACTAAGTTAGGAAACTCTACATAGACTACAGCCAAAGTTCCTGCCCTGACGATCCTAGCGAGAGTGGGGCATGACTAAGCGTTCTGTACAGCATGCTCACACGTGGACATGCGTCACATGACACACACAATGAACTGGAAAGGCTCACCAAGGTCCTAGTCAACAATGGGTATTCCAACACTGACGTCACCAATGCCATCAACCACCACCTAGAAAAATGGTACAAACAAGACCAACCCGGTCAATGACATTACATTTTTTTACAGAAACTACATGTCTTCCGACCACACAACAGACGAAACCATTATGAAAAAAATAATTAACAAAAACGTCCTCCCCACCAACCCTGACAATAAAATCAAACTTATTATTTACTACACATCTCGTAAGACCTCCAACCTTGTCCTCCGTAACCGCCCCATTTCCACCAACAACCAAACGAAAGACGATCATGTGATATACCAGCATATTTGCACCTCTGGGGACTGTGGACCCCTATCCTATGTTGGAATGACACAGACTCGCCTTTCCCGTCGACTAACCTTCCATCTTCAATCTGGCGCTATAAAAGATCACTATCAAGCCCCCCACCATCTTGCCCTAACTCGCGCCGACCTAGACAAACAAACCACCATACTCGACAAAGAATCAGACCCCAGAAGACTAGCTATTTTAGAAGCTCTATACATCCAAACTCTCAACCCCAGCATCAACCAAACGCAAGGCCTTCAAATTCTTCCTTCAGGCAAACGCTACAGGCATGCTGCCCCCCTTCCTCCCACCCCGCGCCCCCCTTCCTTACGCTTCCACGCTCAGCACACAACTGACAACACCAACCAATCACAGCCACCTACAGCCAACAACCAACCACTGATAAGATTTAGTGCCCGTCTCGCGAATAGGCTACCTTCCACCATTGAACAGCCACCACACACCCAGTAGCTCCACCAACCTCCCTCTACTTGATCCTCGAATTTTGTATAAATAAGATTCATTGTCCCTATTCTAACCATTACCTCTCCATTCCCTGAAGATGCATGATGTTTACTTGTGAAACGTTGAATCCACCATGAATTTTGCTAACCTTTTGTACCTCATCTCTGAACCCCAGAGGAAAATTGTTAGAACTATTGAAAGCTGTAACAATAAAATCCTGAATGCTGAAACCGCTATTGCTTTTAACCTCGTCTGTTTATAAGATAATATATATATACTGTATAATATATATGCACAATATAATTGGCTTAATTTTATCTGACGCCAAATTGAATATCTTACCAACTGTTTTATCGATAATTATTGGAACTATATGCAACTATTATATTCCTGCATCCTATAAATACCAAGGTATCATAATTATCTCCATACTTCTTTAAAAAAAAATCTTATTAGTCGAGTAGTTGATATAAGAGCATTGTAATTTAGCATCAGATGAAATTAAACCGAGTATATAAATAAAGTAGACGTGCCGTTATGCCCAAAATAAAAACGGCATACCCAACTCTGCTATGGGTCACCATCATCACTACTAATCACTATCTTCATTACTATCATCAGCACTACTACTATTATAGTCATCACTACTACTCTTACCATCATCACTACTACTCTCATCATCACTACTACTGTCATCACTACAACTTTCACCATCATCACTACTACTCACCATTATCACTACTACTCTCATCATCGTCACTACCATCATCACTACTGTTATCATTATCACTACAACCATCATCATTACTTGTTACCATCATCACTACTAGTATGACCATCATAACTACTAATACTGTCACCATCATATCTACTACTGTCATCATCATCAATACAACTACCACCATCATCACTACTATTATCACCATCATCACTACTATCACCATCAATCCCACTATTACTACAATCACTTCTAATATCAACTAAATTAACTTAACCTAGCAAATGCGGAGCGAGATGTTTTCACCCCCAGAACGATGCATTCTGTGTGTGTGCCCCTATGGGGCACACACACACACAACACCATCATCATAGCTGGGGAGGAGGGGGGGGGGGGGGGGGAACCATATTTTGGATCTAAAATCATAACTAATGCACAAATTCAAAAAATCTTTTTCGACTGACGTTCACATTCAACCAACAAATGTTGGTGTGAAATTTGGTGAAAATCCGTCACTACTACTGTCGCCATCGTCACTACCATCATCACTACTGTCTTCATTATCATTACAATTATCATCAGTACTTGTCACCATCATCACTACTATTTTGACCATCATCACTACTACTAGTGCTGTCACCATCATATCTACTACTGCCATCATAATCACTACCATCATTATCACTACGGTCATCATCATCAATACAACTACAACCATCATCACTACTATTATCACCATCATCACTACTATCACCATCAATCCCACTATTACTACCATCACTTCTAATGTCAACTAAACTAACTTAACCTAGCAAATGCAGAGCAAGATGTTTTTGCCCCCAGAACACCATTATCATTGCTGGGGGGGGGGTAAAACCATCTTTTGGATCTAAGATCATAACTATTAAAAACAAAAAATTGACTGACGTTCGCATTCACCCAATAAATGTTCGAGTAAAATTTGGTGAAAATCCGTTCAACGGTCTAGGAGGAGTTTCGGGACAGACGGACGACAACAACGACGACGACGACGACGACGAGACATTTTTTCCGGTGGTACCCACTATACGGGGGGATGATTCCAAACTCTGCTTATGCAGAGTTGCTTATTATATAGTGTGAATAATTATACTTATTCTCGTATGGATATCTCACCTCTCCCTCAATGATGTAACCGATAACAGGAGGCATGATGAATGACACTATACTCCCCATAGTGTTATCCAGACCAAACACAGTCCCTGAAACAGAGCAAGACTCTTCTTTGGTACAAATATATCAAGCCTTATTATTTAGTATACATTATAATATCTATTTATATATATTTTTTGTTATAGAGGTTAGTGGTTAGGATTTCTGGCTTAACCCCTTGAAGTTCTGATGCGTTTTAGCAGTATATTTTGGTTATCATTAGACGATTGTATGCAGCTTAGGAAGGATCTGTGGGTATTAAAAGGGTAAAACCAATCTCAATAAACCCTCTGACTTCCATATACCCTTCCTAATCTGAATAAAATCATCTAATAAAAAAGTAGACGTGCCGTTTCGCCCAAAATCAAAACGGCATGCCCAACTCTGCGATGGGTCACCATCATCACTCCTAGTCACTATCACCATTACTATCATCACTACTACTACTCTCACCATCACCATCACCATCATCCCTACGGTTACTACCATCACTTTTAATGTCATCTAAACTAACTTAACCTAACTTAACTTAGCAAATGCGGGGCGACGTGTTTTCGGGGCGTCATCTCCAGTAACCATTACCAACATCACCAATACTTTCAACATCATCACTACTACTATCCTCATCATCTACTACCATCATCACTGCTACTATCATCATCACTATCACAACTACTTTCACAATCACGACTGTTGGGGGGGGGGTGAAACCATATTTTGGACCTAAAATCATAACTATTGCACACATTAAAATAAAAAAAAAAAAAATTACCGTCGCCGTGCCGTTTCGCCCAAAATCAAAACGGCATACCCAACTCTGCGATGGGTCACTATCATCACTATTAGTCACTATCATCATTACTATCATCATCACTACTACTATTATAGTCATCACTACTACTATCATCATCACCATTACTATCATCATCACTACTACTATTACAAGCATCACTACTACTCTCACCTTCTTCACTAATACTGTCATAAATATTACCAGCATGTCCCTACGGGGCACACACACACAGAACGCCATCATCATTGCTTGGGAATAGGTATAGGGGGGGTCTATTGGCTTTGGGGGGGGGGGGGAGCAAAACTAGTTTTAGGACCTAAGATCATAACTATTACTCAAATAAATTTTTTTTTTTAATTACCATCCAATTCACGCACCGAAGGTTCGTGTGAAGTTTGGTGAAAATCCATCAAACGGTCTAGGAGGAGTTCTCGGACTGACAGACAGACAGACGGACAGACAGACAGCCAGACATTTGGGTTAGCATGTACCACTATACGGGGGCGATACCACTCTGCTTACGCAGAGTTGATAAAGTAGACGTGCAGTTTTACCCAACTCTGCGAAGGGTTATCATCATCACTATAATAATAATGGTGGTAATATTACCACCATTATTACTACTACTATCATCATCACTACAATTGTCACCATCATCACTAATACTACCATCATCACTGATATTACAAACATATCACTAATATTACAACCATCATCACTACTACAATCATCACTACAATTGTCACCTAATGTCAACTAAACTAAAGTTGACGTGCCGTTTCGCCCAAAATAAAAAAGGCATACCCAACTCTGCGATGGGTTACCATCATCACTATTAGTCACTATCATCATTACTATAATCATCACTACTACTATTATAGTCATTACTACTACTCTTACCATCATCACTACGACTCTCATCATCACTACAACTGTCATCACTACAACTGTAATCATCACACCAACTTTCGCCATCATCACTAATACTGTCACCGTTGTTACTACCATCATCACTACTATCACTACAACTGCCATCATTACTTGTCACCATCGTCACTAATATGACCATTATCACTACTACTAGTACTTTCACCATCATATCTACTACTGTCATCATCATCACTACTGTCATTATCATCACTACAACTACAACCATCATCACTACTATTATCACCATCATCACTACTACCACCATAATCCCCACTATTACCACCATCACTTCTAATGTCAACTTCACTAACTTAACCTAACGCCAGCATCATTGCTTGGGAACAGGTACAGGGTGGGGGGTGGGTGTTCTGAGGGGGGGGCAAAACTATATTTTGGACCTAAACTAATAACTATTGCACATATTAAATTTTTTTTTTTTTTATTACCGTCACATTCACGCACTGAATGTTCGTGTAAAGGTTGGTGAAAATCCGTCTAACGGTCTAGGAGTTATCAGACAGACAGACAGGCAGATGGACAGACAGACAGACAGATGTCTCACCATTATCATCACATCTGAGACATGTGTATGATGTGTGGCTTTCTGTGATGTGCGTGCCCCTACGGGGCACACACACACAGGGAATAAGTACAGGGTGGGCGGTGGGGGTCCTGAAGGGTTTGGGGGGGGGGGGGGGGGGGGGGGGGGGGGGGGGGGGGCTGGTGGATGGGGGGTGGGGTCAAAATATGTTTTTGGACCTAAGATCATAACTATTCCACAAATTCATAAAAAAAAATAATTACCGTCGCATTCACGCACCGAAGGATCGTGTGAAGTTTGGTGAAAATCCGTCAAACGGTCTAGGAGTTCTCGGACAGACAGACAGACGGACAGACGGAGAGACAGACATTTCGGTTTGCATGTACCACTATACGGGGGGGCGATACCACTCTGCTTACGCAGAGTTGATTACCAGAAAACAGAAAAGAAACTCGTATTGGAGCTTGAAAGGCTTAATTAATTTTTATCCTACCTGCAAAGTTAGGCGCGAGGTCAGTATGGTTGACGATAGAAGATGCAGAGATGGCACCGTTACAGAAGAGTGCCAAAGACATAAGTGCCACCGCTGACTGCCATCCACAACCGTTGTAAGCCAGGCACACCAGTAACACCGCCGGTACGCACATTGCTATAGGACACGGTAGGATTATTTTAGCAAGAGCGGTGGAAATGAGTTACTTGAGAAGTGCGTGCGGAGTTACATGGAGGGATAGACAGACGAATGAGGAAGTAAGAAGGAGATGTGGTGTGGAGGTAGATGTGCTGGATAGTGTGAAGAGGAACAACTTGGGGTGGTTCGGACATATGGAACGTATGGAAAGCGAGAGAATGACTAAGAGGGTTTACGAGAGTGAGGTGGAAGGACAGAGGGAGAGGTGGAAGGATGGAGTGAGGAAGTATATGAATGAAGGCGGTGATGGTTGGGAGGAGTGGCGTCAACTGACTGGGGCCAGAGGTGCATGGGGGCGGTTCGTTCGTGGCCACCCCTTCGGGGATCACGGCGTCAGGCAATAGATAGATATATAGATATTTAGTTCGCTCCCTAGACCTCCTCATTTATTTGCTTGTTTATTAATCAGTCCATAATTCTTTTAGATTCCTCCCTAGACCTCCATCAAGCTTAAAATAATACCACCAAGACCCTCCTTCAAGATAAATTTGTAAATTTTTCGGTAGAAACATGTCCCGGCCGAAGGCCGGTTCCTCTTAAATTTTCAGGCTCGCAATTGCTCGCCAGGAAAAGATCGACACCTAAATGGCACACACAGATCTTAGGGGAAGGTTTTTAGTTTGCTCCCCAGTCATTCATCAACCTTAAAATATACCCCCTATATATATATATATATATATATATATATATATACTGTATATGAATGAGAGTTAGAGAGATAGTCACTAGTAAGCCACGAATGAAACTCAAGGTTTATTTTTCCCGTTTCTCCCTTCAGCACAAGCCACAACACCTTGGACATATTTTAGTTGATGGGATGTGTATTTGGTAGACTAAATATGGGTGCAAGTATGTGCTTATGTGTACAAAACTTCGAGGGTGTAAAATGTATATTATAGTCATCCCTATAATAAACGTTTTTTGTATACAATGTTCAAAGAAAACTATCTGTTTGGGTAACTAAACCAATGTATTATTTTTTTGCTGTGACACATGACATAATCTTTATTTTTATTAATATTACCACAACACCAAACACCCCCAAATGAAATTAATTAAAGTATATAAGATCCACCGGGATTCGAACCTGGGTTATCACACACAGATTTTTGCCACCTTAACCATTACACCACCAGGACGGTTAAAGGTTTATGCACACGCCTACGACTTATTATCCATTCTCGAATTCTGGATATTAATCTAATCATGTTCATATACCCAACCGCATAAAACATACACAATGCGCATGTGTACTTTTGTACACCTACACATGAACCAACATTAGCAATCAAATTTACATTCACAAATACACACCTTTTAATCAGTAACATTATCTAGTGTGTTGGGGCTTGTATTAAAGGACGTATAACAAAATAACACAAATATCAAACAAAATCTAAACAATAGAAAAATAATACCCTGACATATATATACTTCAGGTCAGGTGAAGGTATTCAGGGATAAGCCTTTACAACGGCACCTCGTAGCTATTTTCTACTTTTCCTATTATTCTAAAGAGTGTAGAGAGGGGAGAAGGGGTGTTGGAGAGAAAGCAAGCTGATGGAGTGGCTTTGTTATGTGTGTTTAGTCTGTAAAGTATACATCGTCGAGGTGTCCCTCGACTGGGTGCAAGCACATGAAACATGTTAGGACGTACTACTACACCCTCTAAATGTCTGCCATGGATGGGATCGAACCCAGGTCAAGCAGATTCACACGTGAACGTGCTTACCACTCGCCCGCCATGCGCTGAAAAAAATAAAAATAAACAGAAGAAAATTATAAAGAATTTTGTGTTGCCAAAACATACTTTATGCACACATACTGTATAATAGAAAGAATAATACCCTGGCAAACATATACTTCATGTATAATTATGTGTAGGCTAATTATGATTATAAACGTAGTAGCAGTATGTCACTAAAATTAATCATTAGAGACATTGTTTTATCAAATTTTTCTATCACATACTCAAAATTCCTAAATAGGTAGCCTACAGCACTAAAGGTAGCGCCAGCGAACTTGACATTAATCTTGACCCCTTAACTTTTTATAACTCAAAATGAATGAAAGCAATCAGGCTCATGTTTCTATCATTTGGGAAGAGTCCACCAGGAAATAGGTATGGATATTTACAGCCAGTTTTCTCATAGCCCTTTTAAGTTACAGAGAGGTCAGGGATCAAGATTATTGTCAAGTTCGTTGGCGCTATAGTCTATTCGCTGTAAGTAGGCGAGAAATCATACCTACAGTGTATTTATCTAGGTGCTTGCTGGAAAGCATTAGCTCAGCGGGCTCAGCTCATTTTACGAAATTGTTCATTACTCTGTACTGTATGTATTATTTTTATGTGAGCTAAATAAAGATTTTGAATTTGAATATATACCCGGGCACATACCCCATATACAGTAAATGTCCTGTAATCTGAATAGCAGGGGACCGGGCCTCGTTCCGATTACTGGATTTTTCGGATTATTGAAATTTACCCCCATGAACCTGTGTATTAACTCCTTCAGACATAAATAGTTAACTTACTGGCGAGGAGGCGGGAGACACGGTATTATTGCCACTGTACCCCACAACTGTCAAAACCACACTGCGGGACCGCTAGAAGTCGGAGAAACTTGGGGTTGCCACCAATCGACAGATTTTCATCTAACTTACCTAACTTACTAGCACCATATGACGCTGGAGTGTCATATAACTTATTAGAGAGCTATGAAGATAAGTTCATATGACGCACTAGCGTCATATGAGTTTTTTTGGCGTAAGTTCCATATGACGCGATAGCGTCATATGAGTCGGATGGAGTTAATGGCCTGACGAAAACCTGAACACAATATAGACTATGCATATGCACAATATAACGCTATACATCCAATAGGACACATAATGGTAAACTTTTAAAGTGATTTCATGAACATAATGATATGTGTGTGTACCATATGTGTTATTTAGATGGGTTTTGGGTGGCCTAATGCCTCAAAAAAGGGGCTTTGGGATTTTTTAAAATTCAGACTATTGGGTGAATTCGGATTTGGCCTCATTTTCAAAAAATCGGACTATTGGGAGATTCCAATTATCGGTCATCGGATTATCGGACTTTTACTGTACTTTAAATACACAGGAACAAAATACTATACTCTGCTTCTTTTCAAGTGACGGTAAATTGCCAAGTTCCCATCAAGATTTATCAAATATTTTGACGATTATGTAGTGAAATATGGTGCTAATTATATAAACTTGGTCTGAATATGATGCAGAGATAGAGTAGCTTTTTATTTTTCCATTAAGTATCGATACATATGTTGCTAAGGGATTCAATTTACCGTCAAGTGAAAAGAAACCGAGTATAGTAAAAATCTACTTACCAATAATACTTCCAATTCGACGGGTGGTGAGAAGGGAGAGGTAGCCACGAGATACGCAAAAATCCCCCAAGCTACTCCATGTTACGCAACCTAAATACCGACTCAGGAACGGAAGGGCTGAGATAGCGCCGTTCTGGGAAAATAGGCATATATTATTATTTTTTTTTTCTATTTATTATTATATATATATTGAGAATATATCACAAATACACGTGAGCCACTAAATGTTTCTAATCTCTCAGTGGGGATCGAACCGTCGATCATCAGGTCAGACTGCCGTGGTGTAATTGATTAAAGCGTCCGCTATCGTCCTGATGGTCGACGGTTCGATCCCCACTGAGAGATTAGAAATATATATATATATATATATATATATATATATATATATATATATATATATATATATATATATATATATATATATATATATATATTATATATATATATATATATATATATATATATATATATATACAGTACTGTATATATTCAGTACCGTATATATATATATATATATATATTTTTTTTTTTTAAGGGGAGAAGGGTAGTTTTTCAAGTGCCCCTCTTCCTCATTTTTAGCCCCATTAGTTTGTCGAATTTAAGACCTTCCGCCCCATTTCCTTGTCAATATTAAGACCTTTCGTGCTATTTAGGTGTCACCTTTTTTCCGGACGAACGATAGTGAGCCTGTAATATTGGAAGAACCGGCCTTCGGCCGGGACAAATTTATCTAGAAGGGGGATCTAATGGATGTATTTTTAAGTTTGAAGGAGGTCTAGGGAGGACAATAGAAACATAATTAAAAAATGAACAAAATTGACCAACGATCTCCCAAGTTACTCTACGTTACGCAACCCAAGCATCGTTCTGGGAAAAATTGGTTCGAAACAAGTAGGCCAAAAGTCATGAACATTAACCTCTATTACTCATAAACGACTAGATTGATAGATCTAATATTTGTTTACATTGATTACACCTAAATGGAATGAAAGGTCTTAATATTGTCAAAGAAATGAGGCGAAAGGTTTCAAAATCGTCAAAATAACGGAACGAACGTCTTTATATGTCAAAACTAATATGCTAAACATGAGGGAGAAGGCAGTCCCTCTAAAAAAGCGACTAACCTCTTTAATAGAGAAGCCCAGGATGTTCTTCATATAGGTGGGTAGAAAGCTGAAGAAAAAGGATGCACACCAGCCGTTCCCTATCCCACAGACGACTATGGCCCAAACGGGACGGCTGGTCAGGATGGCCCTCCTAGGTACTACTCGAGGTGGTGGGGGCGGCTCCTCCTCCAGGGTTTTATTTGTTCTCCTGATGGGGGCGCTGCCGGGGTGTCGTGGGTTCATGATGCTTGATTCGATGTAGTTTAGTTCCCTCTGGCTGAATCTGTTTGGAGAGACAAAGAGAGACACTCGGATGCCATAGTCACTAGCCCACTCATGGTCGGTTAGAGTGTAAAATATAAGCGTCAATCATACGAGACACTAGAGGGGAGATAATCGTTAGGAAATACAGATGGAACGATAATGGAGAACTACACTACTGTCACGGGGCTGTTCGGCCAGGCAGCTTAGGGAACAACAACAACACTACTGTCAACAATAATACCTGAAATGCATGGCTGATCCATTATGACAAGTGGAAGAATTAGGTGGAAGGGAAACACAGGACAAAATTCAAGCTCTTTCCTGGAATATTTGCCCAACATATTTACATGAGGAAAAAACATGCAAGACAACAGAAAAGGGACAGGTAGCCAGGATCAGGGAATACAGAATGATGGAATAATAAACAAAGGCAGACAGAGCTCCACAAGGTACCTGGGGTGTTCGGCTGGAGTGTTGTAAATGAGGACGAACCATACCAAACACCACAAGAGAGACAGACAGCTGGTGACAGGGAATACAGAATTACAGAGATGTAAACTGGGAAAGACAAAACTTCATAAAGTACCTTGTATGTTCTGCTGGAGTGTTTTACATACATGAGGGCGAACCATACCAAGCACCATAAGAGAGCGAGGCAGCAGGTGATAGGAAATACAGAATGACGGAATAATAAACAGGGAAAGACAGATCTCCATAATGTACCAAGGGTGCTCGGATGGAGTAATGTACATGAAGGCAAACCACACCAAGCACCACAAGAGATATAGGCAGCCGGGGGACATGGAATATAGAGTAGAATGACGGAATAATATACAGAGATAGACAGAACTACATAAGGTACCTCGGATGTTCGGTTGGAGTTTTGTACATGAGGGCGAACCATACCAAGCAACACAAGAGAGAGAGACAGACACCCGAGACCAGAGAATACAGAATGACGGAGAAATATACAAAGAAAGACAGAACTACATAAGGTACCTGTGGTGTTCGGCTGGGGTGTTGTACATGATGGCGAGCCATACCAAGCACCACAAGAGAGAGAGAGAGAGATAGGCAGCCAGTGATAGAGAACACAGAATGACAGAATTATAAACAGAGATAAACAGAACTACATAAGGTACCTGGGGTGTTCGACTGGAGTGTTGAACATAAGGGCGAACCATACCAAGCACCATTAAAGAGACAGACAGGCAGCCAGGGACAGAGAATATAGAATGACAGAAATGTAAACAGAGAAAAACTGAATTTCATAAGGTACCTGTGTTGTTCGGCTGGAGTGTTATACATGTGGGCGAACCACACCAAACAGGGTCCACAAGAGAGATAGGCGGCCGGGGACAAGGCATATTCAGTAGAATGATGGAATAATAAACAGAGACAGACAGAACTACATAAGGTACCTGGGGTGTTCGGCTGGAGCGTTGTACATGAGGATGAACTATACCAAGCACCATAAGAGAAAGAGAAAGGGACAGGCACCCGGTGATAGAGAATACAGAATAACGGAATAATAATCAGAGATAGACCGAACTCCATAAGGTACCTAGGGTGTTCGGCTGGAGTATTGTACATTAGGGCGAACCATACCAAGCACCACAAGAGAGACAGGCAGCCAGTGACGTAGAAGACCTCATCCCAGCCGTGGCGGTCGATGATCAGACCACACAAAGGTAGTGTCAAGGCGGTGCTCAGAGTCGTGGCTACAGAATAGATAACTTAAATTAATGACCTATGCATTTCCGAAGATATTCTGAACTTGCTCAAATCTTTTCATATTTTTACCAATTTCTGTTGGCGCTACAGAAGTATATTTATGTTTTACGAGATCCCCAAACTAGGCAAAAAATAGTATCTCCTCGTATATATCTCAACAATTCCTTTACGGGTTAGGTTACCTACCGAAATACACGTAGCCGACGAATCTGGACCTCTCGATGGGCGGGATCCAAGAAGATATGAGGGCGTGCATGGAAGGCCAGGAGGCACCCTGCAAAGAAATAAAAGCCTTGGTTATTTGAGTATGGGTTCCTTACACACGCACACAATAGTTGTTTTGGTTTCATTAACAATAAATGTACACAAACGCAGAGAATATGAGTCAATAAGAGCCCTGTAAGAGTATTAAGGGAGAAGAATATATTTATTGGTTGATATGTACAAATGCCCGTAAAAATCTGACCCACCTGAAATGCTCCCTGAACAATCCTGAGAGCTATGAGGACGCCATAGTGAATCCTAGCCGCCGTGGGGGCCAGCAAGGAAGCCAAACCCCCCCGCTAGGATGCAACCCCCGAACACCCATCGCGTCCCGTGGATTTCTGCAGCTCGCCCCCCAATCATCTGTAGGGGTATATTGGTTTTATTTTTGCTGGACTCCCTTCTCTCTCATGCTTAGCCCCTTTAGTTTTAAGATTATACGATATCCGCCTGAGTAGTTTGTCGATTTTAAATCCTTTCACCCCATTTCTGTCGATTTTAAGACCTTTTGTGTCATTTAGGTGTCAATATTTTCTTGGCGAGGGATATAGGAGGAACCGGCCTATGGTCGGGACATTTTTCTACCGAAAAATTTACAAATTTATCTTGAAAGTTTTTTTTGGGCATTTTTAAAGCTTGATGGTGGTCTAGGAATCAAACTAAAAATCTTCCTACCATTTTTATCTACATCAACTACAAAGCTATAATTATACAGTATACTATTAATTGAAAAGCACGCCTATCCTATAATCAATCCAGATAGTTCTAATTGCATAAAGTAAAATATAGCGGGTACACGAATTCTTATGAGTGGGCTAGAGACTATGGCATTCAAATGTACACTAGGATGCCATAGTCCCTAGCCCACTCATAAGTATTTGTGGACTTCACCTATTTCTATTTATGGAAGTATATCTCTGGAAACGAATGTATGAATATAATTTCTATAAACCAACTACAATTACATATAATTATACTACTTATTGAAGAGCAAGTTCTATGGAAAAAAACCATCCCAGACAGTTATAATTGCATAAAGAAAAACATACGGGTCCACGAATTCTTATGAGTGGGCTAGAGACTATGGCACCCGAATGTACAGTTGGCCAAATAAGTTCTGTTCCTCGTATGAGTTGTGAGTGTGGTTTATTTTAATTATCCGTTGACTAATCAGATGAGTTAACCACTGCGTAAGAAACTATACTCGGAAACCATAGTGTCTAGCGAACCTCCTAATATTTTCTTTATGCAATTATAAATATCTGGAGAAATTTTTGGATAGAACTTGCTTTAAAAAAAATAGACTATATATTTTTGTAGTTGATGTATAGAAAATTATAATGGTAAATATGTTTCCAGAGATATACTTCCATAATTAGATATAGGTGCAGTCCACAAACATTTATGAGTGGGCTAGAGACTATGGTATCTGAGTGTACCTAAGATCACGACGAGGAACAGAACTTATGCGGGCGAATGTACCTGGGTGGTGGCATAACCATAGAAGAAACTGCCCAACACGAAGCCTTGGGTCGTTTTGCTCCACGCCAGTTCGCCTTCCTGAAAATCAACAATCATCATTTTACCTCTTTGCCTGCGAAAGGATTATATATATATTTGATGATTTGTGTAAGGTCTATTTACTGTATATTAGATTTCTGTAAGGTCTAAAATGATTATTTAAATGTTTTTTTATATATTTTGTTCTATGTGAGTGAAGAAGATATAAAGAGCGATTGGAGCGATATTGCAGAGGTACTAATGATGCCGGAATAAACGGTCAAAATGCGTCATGATCCTCAAGGGGTTAAGGTTAGGCTCTCTTTCTCTCTCTCTCTCTCTTTGTAAATATATATATATATATATATATATATATATATATATATATATATAAAATGCTGAATATCCACAGGGAAGAAAGGAAAATAAACACTGAGTCCCAAGCGCTTAAGACTCCGTGTTTATTTTCCTTTCTTCCCTGTGGATATTCAGCATTATATAAGTTCACGTGTTGCTGTGACTGTCTTGCATATATATATATATATATATATATATATATATATATATATATATAAAATGAAATTACCTCCTCTTCCCCAATCAAGGATGAATTGTTAAGAGAGTCACTCCAATTTCCTGCAAAGAAAAATAGAACAATTATATTCAGTTCTAAAATTAAGATATAAAATAAAGTGCATACCACATTAACCCTTTCAAGATCTGATTACGCATTTCTTTTCTGTTTTCAGGCTAGTATCCCCTTCAGTCTTTTCTTGGGTTAAAGTTTGCACTATCTGGTGCAACGTCTTGGGGGTTCTTATGATATTTTGTTTAATTATTATTGAGGATTGTAATTATTTTTGCCTATTTCAAACAATATATTTTTAGTGTAGTTTAGAATTAGGAAGGCGTATCTCCAGACTACCTAAATAATCTTCCCCCAAACCCCCTTCAAGCTAATTTTGTACATTTTTCGGTAGAAAAATGTCCCGGCCGAAGGCCGGTTTCTCCCAAAATGTAGGCTCGCTATCGCTCGCCCAGAAAAAATTGACACCTGAATGGAGTGAAATGTGTAACAATCACCAAATTAATATGGTGAAACATCTTAACATTTCCAAACAAATGGAGTATAACAGTGGGGATCCAAATAGACCCGCCCTGCATCGAATAGGGTTAAGAAGGACTTATGTTATTCAGATGGTTTATTGAGATCGTATTTACCTCTCTGAGTCCTTAAGGTAGATTATAAGTTAAAAATAAATTGTCTAGTAATAACCTGAATATGATGAAAAATACGTCATCGTGTTGAAGGGATTATTAGGGTACTGTGTGATATTAACTGTGTTGGTGGGGTACTGGTTATGTTCTGGGTGTGGTGTCCCGAGTTCGAATCCGGGGAGGACCATATGCTTTCATTAGTTTATTCCAGTGAATTGGGGTTTGTAATAGAGGATTAATGTTAAGAAAGGAGTGTAACTTAATATCTAAGACGTTACTGTGAAATGTGTGCAGTCCTGGAAAGCCCAAGAGACCAGACTCCTTCCAGCCCCAACCCCAGCTATACCACCACCAGGCCTCCCGCTCCCGCCAGCATGGATAGATGATAAATATAGTTATTTGGCTATTAATGCCCTCTTGTTATAATTCAAGGGTATTAATCAAATGGGAAATCAAAGAAGTTCAGATGAAATCTGTAATTCTGTATACATAGAATAACTACAAATAAAAGTATTTATATAATAATACCCATATTTATATAATAATACCCATATTTATATAATAATACCCATATTTATATAATAATACCCATATTTATATAATAATACCCATATTTATATAATAATACCCATATTTATATAATAATACCCATATTTATATAATAATACCCATATTTATATAATAATACCCATATTTATATAATAATACCCATATTTATATAATAATACCCATATTTATATAATAATACCCATATTTATATAATAATACCCATATTTATATAATAATACCCATATTTATATAATAATACCCATATTTATATAATAATACCCATATTTGCCCAAGGTCCTTATTGGCCCTTATTAATTATCTTTATAATAAATATTTGCTAAATATACACTTAATGAATTAATAAGGAATTATTTCTCCATAATACTGGTCCAGCAACATAATACAACTGTTAAAGCTCTTTAGTATACAACTGTTAAAGCTCTTTAGTATACAACTGTTAAAGCTCTTTAGTATACAACTGTTAAAGCTCTTTAGTATACAACTGTTAAAGCTCTTTAGTATACAACTGTTAAAGCTCTTTAGTATACATTGAGGTCTGACTGAGTAGGTGAAATGTGAGCTATGATACCTGTGAGGGGTGAGAAAGTGATAGATCATTAATAATTATGTTAATTTACTAAATTATCAAGTCATTAAACTTTGTTTTTGCACTTCCTGTATTGAAAATTGAGAAACTGGGTTGCGTTTGTGGTTTTTGCGCTTTGGGAACCACAAACTTAAGGAGATAAGGGTCAGAATTTGTGGAAATGCGTTTGCGGAAGTGGATTATCGTTTGCGGTGTCCCCCTCTGGTGTCAGGGTCATACAGGTCGGGAGGTTGGACCTATGTGATTTGCCGGTCTGGTTTGGATTGTGGAATTCTGGAATTTGTGCTGCCTTTAAACCGTACTGAGGAAGTTAAGTTAGTTAATGGAAGTGGTCCATTCATTTTGATAATCTTACGTCAAAGGGGAGGTTGTTTCGAACTATGGATGGCATGTGATAATGTTGCAAAATTTTAATATTAGCCTATCATGATTACTATTATTTATACTACTACTACTACTACTACTACTAATTTTTCACAAGCATCAGACACTACTATTCTACACCATGCAACTTCAATCCAGTCTCCTTCCTATGCGACCCTCTGCCACTGCTGCCTCGTAGTCCACTTCTGCCACCGTCACTGGTTGTGGTGCAGACCGTCTTGTTCCCCGCAGGCATAGTAGTGCTGATCTGAGTAATGAGAAAGATAGGCAGCACCTCATCCAGGCTACGACTTGGCTCCTAGGCTGTTGCTTCTTCTCTACTATGATCTCTGCTAGCCTTGAATAGAAGCACTGGGCCCTGGGTCCCATCCCTCCAGATGTGGTAAAGACTAGTGGGGTAAAGCTGCCCTGTTCGACATTTAAGATCCTTGCCCCATATGCCCTGACCTTCTCTTGTTCGTTCCTCTTGTGTGCAGCATCCAGAGACAGCTCGCTGTAGCTATGGGCCATTGGGTCAAATACTCTTCTGTCAAAGAATGCTCGCTGTGCATTTGTCCAAAAGCCTCTTGCACTAACGTCCAATCTTGCTTCATTGGATGTGTTGGCCGTCCTGTGCTGCATGATCTCTCCACCCAAGGGAATGAGTGATGGTTCGCGCACAACATCTCTACACACCTCCCTGAGCATATTCGCCGTTACATCTCTTACTTCATCGTGCCTGATGCTGATGAATCCTCCTTTCTTACATATCATGGAGTGGTCTGCATCGTTGTTGGTTCCACAAACGCATCGATCGGGCAGTCCTTCAATCGGCCAATCATACCTCAGTGCAATAGCATCATTAAATTCTTGTTTGTTGAGATTGAAGCCTTTTGCCTTGATTGGTAGTGTTGTCAGCCAATTTGAAGCACCCGTTTCTTGTGCTATTTGTAGTTTTCATGTTTGTCTCGGGTAAAGTTGTCCCATCAATTGTGCCAGGTAATTTTTCTGTGAGTTTTGCCTCTTTGACGTGATGGTCTTTCTGATGTTGTAGATGTCCGCCTAGTCCACTTCACCGTCAGAATCTTGTTATACTACTACTACTACTACTACTACTAATGTATGCATGTATATACTCAGACACATACCCCTTAGCTGCAAGTGGCCGACATTTAAAGTTTCAATTCTTACGCGTACCCTCGCCCCCTACTCTGTCTCGTCTAGTAGGTGCATTTTACAAGGGGAGGGGGATTCCTAGTAATTAATAGTAATAGTATCATTATTACCTGTATTAAAAGTATCAGAAGAATAGTTGACACACAGGAGGTCTATAAACGCCTCCCGAGCGCCCCGTCATTGCCACAAGAGCCACTGACAGGTTGATGCGGACCATGTACAGGTTAATGAAGCCGAAGAAGGACAGTACCCCCAGGGCCACCCGCGCTGGTACCCACCCTGAGAGGAGGAGAGTTACCAGATTAGAGTTAGAGAATTATTATCAATAGTATTATTATATATATTATTATGTATAATATTATACATATTATATTATATATTTATTACATATATACAGTATATATATTTGTAAAATTTATTTTATTATATATTGTTATTTATATATTATTTTTAATTATACTGTATATATTCTGCCACGAGCTCTAGTTGAGGAAAAGATATGTGATTATAGATATATAATACTGTATATATGTATAAACAGAGAAACTGATATTCTTCTCTTTGAATATTAACCAGTCATGTTATGAAATCTTCTTTGAAGTTCTAGAAAGGCTGTTTCGTATCTAAAGTGGAGATGGGTCGTTTTCTGGTCCCCTTTCTCCCTCGTGTTAAGCCCCATTTGTTTTAAGATTATAAAACGTTCGGCCCATTAGTTCGGCGATTTTAACACCTTTCACCCAATTTCGTTGTCAATTATAAGACCTTTTTTGCCATTTAGGTGTTGATTATTTTCCTGGCGAGCGATAGCGAGCCTGATATTTTAACCCCTTACGGACGGGGATGATTGTAACTTCTACTACCTGCCTGATGGGCATATTTACCCTAAACGAGCTTCATTCCATGATCTTTTTCATGCATAAACAAGAGCCAGAGCGTAATACAATTATGTACCCGTGAAAGGGCGATAATAGAGTTTTGCAATGACACCTGAATCATCCTTGTACGACCACGGGTTCTCTTGCAACGATGTTGCAACACGAGGGGAAAAACCCTAAAATACGGTAAATTCCACAGTTTTCTCTTGTTCTCGGGAGGCCTAGGGTGTGGGATGGTGCGGAGGTTACATCAGTGGCGGGACTAGGTCCATGCTGAGATGTCAGGGCCCGCCTATCGTCCTCCCAATGTGTGAACTCTCTCTCAGAGCCGATAATGTGCTTAACATCCCTTCTGACATATGTCGGGCCCCGCAGGGATGGCCATGGTTCTCTCGATCGACATATGTCGGGCCCCGCGGCTGGGGTGCTAAAAAGAACCGACCTTCAGCCGGGACATTTTTCTACCGAAAAATGTACAAATTAATCTAGAAGGGGGATTTAATGGATTTTTTTTTACGTTTGATGGAAAAAGTGTACCAAAAAATATACACATTATCTTGAAAGGGGGTCTAGGGGGTGTTTTTCTAAGCTTGATGGAGGTCTAGCGAAGAAACTAAGAAATAAAGGAATAATTGAATTAATAGACCGAAAAAAATAAAATAAAATAAAAGACCGGCCGATCTCCCTTTAATAGTAAAGTTAATATTTAGTATTCTGAGTATATTGGTGTGCTTGTGAATTAATAATGGTTACCCCTTGACAACAACCACAATATATATATATATATATATATATATATATATATATATATATATATATATATATATATATATATATGAGGCACCACGAGTCCAAAGGCATGTAAGTGCCATTTGAAAATCTTGATAAATTCTTTAGTAAATCGCGATTGACTCAATAAATTAAAAATGGGACTTACGTCCGTTTGGACGGGGCAAGCCTCGTATATATATACATACATAGTCCAAAGGGATGTAACTGCCATTTGTTAATGTATTGACTAAATCGCGATTTACTAAAGAATTTATCAAGATTTTCAAATGGCACTTACATGCCTTTGGACTCAATATATATATGCTGATATATACAATATATATATATATATATATATATATATATAATATATATATATATATATATATACTGAAATAGCTACTTATAATATATATATATATATATATACTGTATATATATATATATATATATATATATATACAGGAATAACAGGACCAGCGTTCCTGCTACTTTGGCTTTGCCCACATTTTTTTATTTTCTACATGTTTGTAAGTATTGTGTTCACTTCTGCTTCATAGACCTGAAGATGGTCGTAGAGATGTCCGAAACGTAGTCGACTTAATAAACTTCTGCCTGCAAGATGTTTGTCATAACCCTGGTCCTGTTATTCCTGTGTAAGCTGCGCTTTCCATGCAACCAGTCAAGATCACACATATATATATATATATATATATACTAGGAGGGGTACCCGGCGTTGCCCGGGTTTAAATTCTACTACCATAATCACCATCATCAATCACTACTACCACAATCATCACAATACTACTACTACTACCATAATCACCGGCCTCGACCTCCCTGTGCCTCATTAAACGGGGACCTCGATTTCGGCCGCTAAATGACCTCCGATTTTGGATCTGACCTCATCAGTACCCCCATTTTGGGGAGCTGCGAACAACTTTCGTTCGATACACCTTTTCGATCGGAGGCCTCCTTCTGCCCCAAACGGCCATTTTTTTTGTATTTTTTTCCCTCCCGTATACTACATAAGTTCTGCCGAAAATTTTATTAAACAAAAGTGTCTCTGATTTCCACTAAACTCGCCAAAACCATCTCCAAAGCCTGGGCTTTCCAATGGTGCCCCACACTCCCACCTGGCACCAAAACTGTGAGAGGAGTTTAGTAACAAAGGTCGGGTAACTGACAAACAGACAGACAAACATTGACCTTTATTTATTAAGATATATATATATATATATATATATATATTAAAGCAGGTCACCCCCCTCATACCCCTTATACTTACCAAAGGCCCTCTCCAAGCAGGTATGGACTCTTTTCTTGGGACCTCGATTTCGGCCGCTAAATGACCTCCGATTTTGGATCTGACCTCATCAGTACCCCCATTTTGGGGAGCTGCGAACAACTTTCGTTCGATACACCTTTTCGATCGGAGGCCTCCTTCTGCCCCAAACGGCCATTTTTTTTGTATTTTTTTCCCTCCCGTATACTACATAAGTTCTGCCGAAAATTTTATTAAACAAAAGTGTCTCTGATTTCCACTAAACTCGCCAAAACCATCTCCAAAGCCTGGGCTTTCCAATGGTGCCCCACACTCCCACCTGGCACCAAAACTGTGAGAGGAGTTTAGTAACAAAGGTCGGGTAACTGACAAACAGACAGACAAACATTGACCTTTATTTATTAAGATATATATATATATATATATATATATATTAAAGCAGGTCACCCCCCTCATACCCCTTATACTTACCAAAGGCCCTCTCCAAGCAGGTATGGACTCTTTTCTTGATTGATGACGCATCCATTTTACCTGTGAACATAAGTTTAAAAAATACCTTTGAGGATGATGCTGCATTTTATCAGTATATGCTGGCTACAGCTTCTTTCTAAACTGTTGAAAATCGTTTAATGATAGCAAAGTATCCTAGTAAAATGCATTATAATCTTCAAAGGGTTAAAATGGTCAGAGAGCCTTCACCCTTACAATTGCCACAGATCCTTTCCAATCTATATAAAACCGTCTAATCAAAGCCAGAATAAACTGTCACAATGCATCATAATCTTCAAAGGGTTAACCCTATTAGGTGCAGGGCAGGCCAATTTGGAGCCTCCCAGTTTTACTCCATTTTTAGATTTTAGAAGATTTTAAGACGTTTCATCGCATTAGTTTGGCGATTATATGATGCTTCAACCCAATAAGGTGTCGATTTTTCCTGGGCGACCGAAAGCGAGCCCGCAATTTAGGAGAAACTGGCCTTTGGCCGGGATATTTAGCTTGAAGGGGGTCTGGGGGACGTTTTTTTAGTGTGAAGGGGGTTTGGAGAGGCATTTTTCCAAGTTTAGCGGGTAAACTAAAAACACGTTGTTTCGAAAATGGCTAAAACAAATAAAAACTTCAATAATAATTAACCCTCCTGGCCCGGGCAGGCTCTCCTAATGACGGAGCTCGTATCCGGGCAATCTGGTCGAATATCAACAAAAGTAAACTAAGGCTAATCTCGCTTAATATATTACCTACATTAATCAAACATATATAGAAATGAGCGCCTTACCTTCCTGCGTAGAATGGCGTTGAGTAGAGCTCTCTAGCTCAACTGGTTCCGGAGTGATGGTGATGGAAGTGGAGGTAACTTTTGCCGCGTATTTACCTCGGCGCGTCCGAACAATCAACCGCGGCCCCGGCTACGACGCCCAGTTGCACTCGTCGCTCCACCCGCAATTATGCCGGGAAGCGATTTGATAGTGTATTATTGGTTATTCTGTCATTTATTATAGTTATTATGTTATTTTCACTCAATAAAGTTATTTATATGAACTTATTTGTGTCTCTGTCACTTATTACTTCGTTTTATTATTATTATTATGATTATTAGTGTCACTTTCACTGGACTTTGATAATTGGTAGTGTCATTTCCCCTTTTATGTATTGTTAGGTAAGCTAATAATATATAGTGTCACTGTCACTTGTTCATATTGTTATGAAGGCACTTATTATTACTTGTGTGTCTCTTTCACTTATACTTAGTTTTATTATTATTATACTGTCACTTTGACTGGCCTAGGCTTATTGAGTGTCATTTTCACTTATTTATTGTTATAAATATATATTTTAGTGTCACTTTCACTTGTTCATATTGTCATTGAAGGCACTTATTATTACTTATGTGTCCTTTTCACTTATACTTAGTTATATTATTATTCTTAACCTACATTTGAGTGTCACTTTCAGTGTTGTCACTTCCACTTCAAAAGTTTATTAGAGTATGGAAGTCGTTGAAGCAGGTGCCAGCACACAGTCCAACTTGACACTCGAGGCATTCCCAAGTGGTTTTTGTGCTTTTGCGGGGTCTTTTTGTTGTGTGGCTGCACACATGGCACCTCTTCTGACTCCTAGCGTTACTACCTGGTGCTTTGAAAGGAAGGGCGTTGAGCTGGTGCTTCCTGAAAAATTCAGCACACCCCGTTCTGTCCAGCTGGCCTGGTCCTTGTATTGGCCTCCCTGGTGTACCCGCATGTTTAGCCAGGAGCTCAAGTATCACCTGCTTGTGGAACTTCCGCAGGGACTTGTACTTCTTGGCTCCTGCAGTCCTCAGACGGTAGATGTTGTACGCATTGAGGACCGACATATCTACCGTATGCAGGATAAACTTCTTGTACCACCTGCAAGATGTTCGCAGGCAGTCGATGAAGTCCATCTGCATGTCAGACTTGTCAACAAGGCGCATGTTGAGGTTGTAATCCAGGACAGCATCTGGTTTCTGGACGGGGTTCTTGGTTCTTCGGTCCACCTTCCCTGTGGCGACCATCTCGGCCTTGTGGCATGTGCTGAGGAGGTTGACCTTCCGCTGGTCATGCCAGTGGATGGAGAGGATGGGGCCACTCTTCTTGTGGAAGATGTCCGCCTTCTTCGTCTTGGTTGGGTAGCCTGGCATGCCCTTCCTCTTGCCCTTGACTGTGCCGACAGTTCCGGTCTTGCAGTCATGGAGGTACTTGGTCAGGAGAGGCGACGTGTAGTAATTATCTGTGTAGAGGATGTGGTTTTTATTGAAGTGCCTCTCCATCATCTTCTTCACTACAGCGCCACCAAAACCAATGAGGGGGTCAGTCACAATTTCTCCACCCTTGCCGCTGTAGACTATAAAGTCCAGCACATACCCCGTCAAACAGTCGCAGAGGACGAAGAGCTTGATGCCGAAGCGGTGTCTCTTGGACGGGATATACTGTCGGAAGTGCAGCCTACCACGGAACAGGACCAGAGACTCGTCGAGGCACATCTTCTGGAAAGGAATCAGGTAGGTGGTGAACCGATGACATATCATGTCATACAGCTTCCTGATCTTCCATAATGAGTCGGGAAGGTGGACTGCCATGTTGTTTGTCAGGTGGAGATACGAGAGGATGTCGAAGTACCTGTCCCTGGACATGTACTTGCCAAATGCTGGAGTTGTTATGAGGTCGCCAGTGATCCAGTAGTCTGCCAGAGCGTGCTTCCTGATATGTGTCATCAGCATTGTGAGTGCCAAGAACACATATAGTTCTGCCACAGTGACAGCTCTCCATGCCACCATCTTGGCACTGGTCTTCCTGCCAAGAAAGTTGGCACAGATCTCATGATGGTTGTTGGTCTCCTCGACGAGGTATTCCATGACTTCATTGTCATAGAAGCCACAGAAACTTTCACTGGGGGTAGCAGCTGGGCCACAGGGAAATGTTGGCGACACCCCGGAACCCATCTGTACCTCGTCAAAGGCAGGACAATCTGGCTCAAAATCAGCCCCATCTGTCCACACAAACAGGTCGGATGCTGGAGGACGTGCAGGTGCAGCAGACACACGCCCTGGTACACGCCCTTGTCCACGCGGACGCCCTGCATGCCCACGCCCACGCCCAGGGGCAGCGGCGTCGGCAGACTGACCACGTCCACGACCTCGCCCTCTCGCTCGTCTTGTCGGGACTTCCTCTTCCTCTTCCTCCTCAGGCGACGTCAGGTCATCTGGGGCAATGTTGGGGTCGTCAGCATCCTCTTCAGGAGACAATTCGGGTGAATAAGTGACCGGGCGTCGGCGGTGTGGGGCGCGGGAGGCTGCGGGAGCTTCAACAATGGGAGCCTCGGCCTCGGGAGTTGGGCTCCTTTTGCGGCGAGCCGAGGGCTTCTCCGCAGCAAATAATGCTCTGCGGTGTGTTGAGGGCTGTGGCACACTAGTAATACCACTTGAAGAGGCCCTTTGGTCATCCTGAAGGAGAGATGAAGCCGAGGGGTGTGGGTGACCCATGCGGCGTCCCGGGTCAAGGCGTCGGGACAATGGAATGCGGGTGGTTGCTAGACCAGGGTCGGCGTCATTATCACTGTCTTCAGCTTCCCTATCCTTTTCTGCGGCTGCCAACCATTGTTTCTAGAAATATTTGCCACTTTCAAGGGCATACGGGCAGGCAAAGGGGAAGGTCCTGGACTACTAGGGCTAGGCCTAGGCTGACATAGCAAAGATGGCGAGGGGGTAGGCCTAGGTTCTAGCACACTTGGAAGCTCATTGGCACCTTCCTGAAACACTTCCACATCAGGATCATCACTACTGTCTCCCCCCTCAAATAAATCGACATTATCGTCGTCTCCAAAGCCAACGAAATCGTCATCTTTGCTTGCACTTATAAATTGTTCTTTGTCCACCAAGCTTTCGCCACTGCTCTCTTCACTATCAAAAAGTTCTCGCTGTATAGCGGTATCACTCAACAAACGATTAACTTTCTTTCGTTGAGCTTTCTTTTCGGTTGCAACAGGCGTTGAAGTTGCGAGCGGGGTAGCAGTGGGGCCCGCGGGAGGTTGCAGCGATTCGGACACGTCGGAAATAATGTTTTCAGTATAACTCGCTATGGCGGCCACGTACGAACTGATAACAATAGTAGTTGAGGCTTGGTGGCGCTGCGGTCGCCCCAGCAATGCAAAATTTGGCCGTGCAAATTTTGAAGCACACTTTCAAGCACAGGGATTTTAAAATGACACCCGGGCACCTGCCCTTCTTTCGTGGAGTCATTTTAAAATGACACCCGGGCTGGAAGGGTTAAGGGGAGAGGGTAATTGTTCTGGTTCACCTTCTCCCTCATGTTTATCCCCATTAGTTTTCAGATTTTAGATTTTAAGTAGTTCGCTCCATTAGTTTGACGATTATAAGACCTTTCGCCCTAGCTCTTTGTTAATATTAAGACCTTTCGTGCAATAAATGTAGGTGTAGTTTTTTTCCTGTTTAGCGATAACGAGCCTGTAATTTATTACCGGTAGTAATCATAGTTCTATCAAAACATGAACAACAACTATATTGAAGAGTTATTTTTTGTTTTAAAGCTTGATAGAAGCCTAGGGAGGAAACTAAAAGAAAGTAATTAAACGATAAATAAGCAAATAAATACGTTCATCCCCCTTAAATAGATAATAGGCAAATAGCATGATTTAAGACATATTGCAAAATGACCTTACAAAAAAAAAGTGTGTAGCCTATGCAAAAGATGATAGGAACCCTGTTTTTACCAACATAAAATATTTACAATACTGAAAACTAAAATTAAACGTCTACCACAAAACTATTACGTAAAACAGGAGCGTACGTTGACCATATACAACAAAAAAGAAAACAAACAGTGGCAAATACTGTAAACCAAACATAAAACCACTAAGACACGGGCAGGAAGATATGATGATGATGGAGTTAGATCTTTTTCCCACACGCGGCTCTCTCTCTCTCTGTGTGCCCCCCCCCCCCCCCCCCCCAGGTGGTATAAGGTAAGCTCCATCACGGACTCTCGGAAAACGGCGATTCGATTTGCGAAGGAGAGGCTGATGGGGAAATATCAAGATGCTGCAGTCGGGGTGGAAGATATGGGTGGTTGGTGGAGAGGGAGGGAGGTTGGGGGGGGGAGGGGAGGCAGGGAGGGAGTGCTTGGGGAAAGAAGGTAGGGTGTGCTAGGAGGAGGAAGGGGGGAGAGATGAAAGGGGGGTTGGGAGAGGAAATCAGGGAGAGAGGGTTAAGGGGAGGAGGGGAGGGAGTGCTAGGGGGAGGATGGTAGGGTTGGGGGAGGTGGTAGGGGAGAAAGGAGAGATGAAGGGGGGTGGGGGAGAGTTTAAGGGAAATGTAGGGAGGGAGGTAGGGTTGGGGGAGTGGTAGGAGAGGAAGGGAGGGGGGAGAGTTGAAGGGGGTTTGAGAGGACTGGTAGGGAAGGAAGGGAGGGTCGGGGGGAGTGGAGGGGGAGGGGGGGAGGGTGGAGGGGGAGGTGGAGAGGGAGTACTTGGGGGAGGAAGAGGGGTTTGGGAGAAAGGGAGGCGTAGCAGTGTTAGTGGAGGAAGACAGAGTGGGGGTTGGGGGAAGGAAGGGAGGGAGTGCTAGGGGAAGGAAGGGATGGGTGAGAGTTTGAAGGGGGGGTTGGGGAGGGGGTTCGTATCGTGTCTAGGGGTGTAGGTGAGGAGAGGAGAAGGAGGGGAGGAGATAGGAGGAAGGGGAAGGGGGTTCGTACCGTGTCTAGGGGAGATAAGCCGTGATCGTCGCGGACCACTTTTATTTTTTTATTTAAGGGGAGATGGGTAATATTTCTGGTCCCCCTTCTTCCTCATGTATCGCCCCATTAGTTTTCAGATTTTAAGACGTTCGGCCCATAAGTTTTTCGATTTTGAAACTTTTAGTCCCATTTATATATCAATATCAAGAACTTACGTGACATTTAGGTGTCAATTTTTTTCCTGGCGAGTGAGAGCGAGCCTGTAATTTTAAGAGAAACCGGCCTTCGGCCTGGACGTTTTTATATCGAATTATTTTTTCACATTTATCTTGAAGGGGGGTTTAGGTAGTGTTTTGTTTAAGCTTGGTGAAGGTTTACCTAGGAAACTAATAAATAAATTAGCATAACAACAAAGACCTCCCCCTCCGCGCCCCCCCCCCCCCCCCAAAAAAAAATACTTTCCTTAATTAATACATCCGAACTGAACTCGAGTATTTTGTGAACTGGAAAACTGATTTAATTTAGACCATTGCCCTAGAGTTCATGATTTACCTCTACGACTCGAATTGGATTAAGGGGGTACTACTCGCTCTATATGGACCCCCTTCTTCCTCGTGTTTAGCATATTAGTTTTGAGAATTTAAGACGTTCCTTCCATTAGTTTGGCGATTTGAATACCTTTCGCCCCATTTCATTGTCAATTTCAAGACATTTCGTGCCATTTAGGTGTTGATTTTATCCTGGCAAGCGATAGCGAGGAAACTAAAAATATATATAAAATATATACATATATAGACCAAAAACCAAGCAGTACCCCCTTAATACGATCTCAATAAACCGCATAGATTACATAGGGTCCTTCTTAAGCTGCATTTAACTCGTCAACTTTTAGCAAGAATCGAAGGTAAAAAGACGTCATAGTGCTGATGGGTTTAATGACAAATATATTCACAGCCATTACATATATTGCCTTTTAACCCTTTCAAGATCCGATACGCATTTCTTTTCTGATTTTTGGCTATCATTAGACGATTTTATTCAGATTAGAAAGGGTATATGGCAGTCAGAGGGTTAATTGCGATAGTCATTACCCTTATAACTCCCATAGATCCTACTTAACTGCATGCAATTGTCTAATGATAGCCAGCATAAACCGTCAAAATGCGTCACAATCTTTAAAGGGTTAAAACTGCGAAAACTGTGCTACTTTTGATAATTGTAAGGAAAAGGCTGGCACCCTTATTTTTATTTGTTTTCCTCCAAATTTTGAGAAATTAGTGTTTGCATGGTTTTAGTTAAATTTCCAATGTGGGATACAAGACCCTCACCTCTCCATGACTTATTGAAATCATCATCTATGTTGCCACCAGGGGGTAAATATCGATTAGACTCCATAATGAAGAAGTTTGTAAACAGCGAGGATGTCCAAAAGAGCTCTGAGAGTAATTTTTCCATTAACCCCTTCTGTACCGGCGACGTCTTTTATATTTTATACTAGACCATTTTGTGAAGCTTAAAACCCTGGAGAGGAAACGCCGTTGCATATGCGCACTCGAGGGTTGCGCAAAACGCGTTATTTGGTCGGTGCGCAACCCACATGGCCGTTTCCCAGGATATCGGCTGTAGGGAGGCAGTCTACGGGTAGCTCCAGTGGTGAGCGGAGGTGCAACGCTCAAGCTCTAAGACAACAGGCTCAAACAAGAACCCAACGTTGCCCACAGGCACCAACCAAACCTGGTAAGTAATTTTATTGATTGTGGATAATTGTGTATATTGTGCCTTTGTCAAAAATGTGTTTGAGATATAGATCTAAGACTAATAGGCAACTTAGCCAGATAACGGACCATCATGCTCACACAAGCTAGCCTGTCTCATGTTGCCATATTCGCGTCGGTGAATATTTTGCTAAATCATGTTTTTTCTTCATTTACAGATTTGCACATGGCTCGCCGATGCTGGACTGCCGAGGAGGCTGCGACCTATTGTTTGGCGAGTGACGAAGACGAAAGTGATAGGGAGGATCAGGAGAGGGGTGAGGATGAAATTCATAGCGATTCCTCAGAGGTGGATGGCAACACTGAGAGCCCAGACTTGCCTGACGCCACCGGCCCGGCGCCAAGCACCGCACCTCCCGCCTCTCCTGCTCTCACTCGTTCCTCACGTGCACAGTCCCTCGCCAGGGTTAGGGAGTGTCTCAACACCTTCAGGAGGCTTGACTACGAACATCCAGCCCCACATGCCACTGAATAAGCTCCTGACAACACGGACTTACCTGGCACCCCCGGTACATCTGGAGGCACCTCTCGACTCCCTACGCCAGACCACAACGACCCCCTACCATCACCTACACCCTCTCCTGAAGGTGACCTCTCACCCAACGAGGTGAAAAGCCTCAAAAGGAGGAGGGGTCCCCTACAACCTGCTTAGGGTTCACCCATACATTTACTTGACCAACCACAGTTACCGCCAGGGACGGAACAATTTGGCACCAATATCCTAACCCACAGCTACCCACACTCACCAGGATGTTCAGAATAGAAGAAGGGGGGCCCACATTGGTGACTGTAGAAGCCAAAATACCTGCCCAACTACTATCCCTATTCTTGACCGACGCCACCCTGGCAGAGATCTGTGTCCACACCAACACTAAGATGGAGGTCCTGAGAGAAAAATATAAAACCCAGCAGCTCCACACCATTCGACCCATTGGCATAATGGAGCTGAAGGCTTTGTTGGGCATTCTTATCATGTCTGGCGTCAGGAAGGACAACCACATCGCGACTAAGGAGATGTGGCACCCTCTTCGTGGGGTGTCCCTGTACCGTGCCACCATGTCTGAACGCCGTTTCGCCTTCCTCATGAGGGCACTACGCTTCGACGAATCAGCCACATGAGAGGAGAGGGTGAAGGTCGACCGTCTTGCCCCCGTCAGGAAGATGTGGGATGCCACGATCGACGCCTGCAAGCCGGGACAACACATCACTGTGGACGAGCAGCTCCTTCCATTCCGTGGCAATTGTGTCTTCAGGATGTACATGCCCAACAAACCTGCCAAGTAAGTTCTAAATCCATAATTAACTTATACTTACCTGTACTTACCTGTGAGGTTTGAGGACCTGACCATGCTGATTACTCATTTGCCTAACCATTTACTTACCTGTACCTACCTGTGTGGTTTGAGGACCTGACCATAATGTGCCTAACCATTTATTTACCTGTGAGGTTTGAGGACCTGACCATGCTGATTACGCATTTGCCTAACCATTTATTTACCTGTACTTACCTGTGAGGACCTTACCATGCTGATGAGTCATTTTGCCTGTAATTACCTGTGATTATCGATGATTACAAAATGTTTATTGTCCACCGGTATGGTTTGAAGATCGTGATGGCCTGCGATGCCGATACACATTATATGTGTAATGGCATGCCCTACCTGGCACGGTCACCCTGGAGAAACCTCGCACCATGGGGGAGTATTACACCATAGAACTGACGCGGAGCCATGGGTGTCGGGGTCGAACTATAACAACAGACAACTGGTTCACCTCTCTACCTCTCATTACCAAGGTCCAGGAGGACGGTTTTGATTTCGTGGGCAGCATCAGAAAAAAAACATATATTCCTCAAGCACTGTTGGGTCAGGATATTCCTGTAGGTGGTATTGTAGCATGCTACAACTATGAACAGAACATTACACTCATGGCCAACCGCACTAAGCCCACCAAGCAAGTCATGCTAATGTCGACGGTACACCATAGGCCCACCATCACAGAAAAAAAGAAGACTGACCTGCAAATGTTTTATAATGCCACCAAGGTAGGGGTCGACACCTTCGACCCGCTTTGTGCCGCTACCACCTGCAACAGGAAGACCTGACGCTGGCCCATGTGCTACTTTTACGGGATCATCAACTTGGCCATGACCAACTCCCACATCATCCACAGCATCAAGCACCACGACAGGACGATGAACAGAGTCACCTTTGGCTACGAGGTGGCTGAGGAACGGTGCCGGCCCTGGGCATCCTACAGACGAGCCACCACAACAACCTATCTAGAGGCCTCAGGACTTTTATCGGCCAGGCCTTCAACATCGCCTACGACTCCCACCCAGGCCAGGATATGCTTGATGAAGGTCGAATCAAGCTTGAGAAAAGACAAAGGTGCCACATGTGCCCCACGACAGCTAATGGGAGGACCCGGATAGGGTGTGGCACCTGCAGGAAGCCCGTCTGCCACAACCCCTGCATTCCAATGAACGACAGCTGCAACACATATATGTAAGACCCATCCCATATGTTGTATATTGTTAATGAGTTCCTTAGTACAAGCTCAGGTAAAATAGGTAACATAAAGTGTAATTTCAGAGACTTATGTGTTTATTTCTTCAACTTTTACAGGTAAAAATCAGCAAAGTTGTTAGTTTGCAACAGCTTTTAGGCATTTATTAAACTCAGATTTCAGTTTTATTCACACTAGCTAGAAAGCCATCATAAAGGAACCTCCATTTCAAATTTCGTTGCAATCCATAAGTATTTAAGGTTTCCAGTGGTGGTTACAGGCCAAGGTGAGACTTCTCGGGATCCCGAGCAAAACCAGGCGCTGAAGCGTCCTCGCTAGATGGGCGCCTGGGCGGTCCGACGTTCAGGTTATCACCTTTTTGATGATTATATCTTGTTTTTAAGGCCCTAGAGTATAACTGTAGTGCAAATCAGCAACATTCTTTCATAAATAAGTGCAGCACGATTTGTTTCCTCCGACTTTTCCTTAAAATTTGTGCCCCTTTTTCAGTTACCTCCATATAAGAATGTTTTGGTAGTATTTATATTACTCCGATTTGGATTATTACACTTTGGGATCATACTAGGATCATGTGGCATGCACTGTGCTGAATTTGGTATGAATCCAAGAATATTTAGGTACCCTCCCAAATATTTAAAAATTACCGTATTTTGGGGGGGAATTTTTGTTAACCCTTTTCTCAACTTCGCAGGTCTCTCAGCCTATAGGGTCTGCAGGGCTGCCACTCCCACTACAAGCTGCCTCACCATTGCCGTCCACGCCCCCAGAGTGCCAGTCCCCTCAAGACGACTTGAAATTTTGTTTTATATTTTTAAGTACAACCTAGTCAAAACCTCTACTTATTTTGGTCAATATTTACGAGCCGCACCACAGCTGGGATCTCATTTCTAATGGTAATTTTGGGTTACTATAATTTTATACTTCATTGCTATATACTTTTTATCCACCGGAAAATATGTTTTTTCTTGGCTTTTTTTTTTTTTTAAGCATTAACCTAATCAAAAAACCTAACCTAACTTAATAGCCCCCAAATACATTTAGGTTAGGTTAGGTTAGGTGTTTTGGTTCGGTTAATGCTAAAAAAAAAAAAAAAAAATTAAAGCCAGGAACAAAAAAATAAATCCGGTGGATAAAAAAGTATATAGCGATGAAGCATAGAATGATAGGAACCCCAAACTACCATTAGAAATGAGATCTCAGCTGTGGTGCGGCTAATAAATATTGACCCCTATTTTTTTATTAAATTCTTTAAAAATACTAATTAACTTTCAATATCCACCATTTACTAACATAATATTGATGGATCCTTATATTATGTTTAGCAATGTTAAACAAATCTCAGTCTTTTGGTTTGGGAGATATTTGAGGTCAAAGTCGACGTTGCATAGTTACGACCAAACCTTGAAAATGATGCTTTTGAGCGTAACCTCTCCAGGGGTAAGAAGGATCTGTGGTAGCAAAAAGGGATAATTAAGATAGTTCGAAACCCTTTATTGCCCTTTATTGTCTAAATAGAGGTAAAATATAATTAAAAAGACAGCTCCGGTACAGAAAGGGTTAATATCGGGTTTTATAAATGTGATCAAAATTATTCTCCCACAGTGGATTATATAAGAGTACAGTATAAGGATTCCATACACCTGCAAGTCCTAAGAAATTAATTATATTTAGGCGGCCAGCCTTTTCTAAATAATTATCCTACTTTTAAGGGGAGGAGGTTGGTTTTTCGAGTCCTCCTCCTCCCTCATGTTTAACTCCTATTAGTTATGAGATATCAAGACATTCGTCCCATTATTTTGGTGATTTTCAGACCTTTTGCCCCATTTCTTTGCCAATATTAAGACCTTTCGTGCCATTTACGTGTCTAATTTTTCCTGGCAAGCGATAGCGAGCCTGAAATTTTAATAGGAACCGGCCTTTGGCCGGAAAATGTTTGTACCGAAAAATTTACAAGTTTATCTTGAAGGGGAGTCTATGGGGTGTTTTTCTAAGATTGATGGAAGTCTAGCGAGAAATCTAAGAAATAAAGGAATAAATAAATTAATAGACCAAAAAAAAAAAACAAAAAAAACAAGACCTAACTACCAGACGTGTACCGCTCCAAAATATTGCCGGAATTAGCGTTAGTGCGACAACGGCTCAACTGATAATATTACTCAAAACATGAACTTTTGAAACAGCTCCTCGCTTTCAAAAAACCGCAACAAAATGCCGATGGTTTTAATTTAATGCGGGCAAAAAGAAAGAATGAGAGAACAAAAACACGGGCTGATCCTTTTGCCTGCATTCTGTGAAAACCCAAAAAAATACAACTTTTTCACCCACACGATTCATTTTTTACGCTGAGGATCGCACAGTTAAACAAATCCTGAGCAAATCCTTTTTACTGCACCAAAGTAAACAAATTTCGTAAATTTGTAACCCCTTCTGTACCAGCGACGTCTTTTTAGTTTTGTTCTAGCTATATTTAGACAATTTGGATCAGTTTAAGAAATATCTGTGATAGTAAATTGAGTTAAGTTAGACATTTCGAAGCCTGATAATTGTGGAGGATCTTTTTAAGCTGAGCAAAATCGTCTAATAGTAACCAGAATTAGTTAAAAGGACGTCACCGGTATTGAAAGGGTTAAGGGGTGACCGTTTCCTCGTTTTTCTCTGTACATTTAGTGGGGATTTGGCACGATAATTAAACTGGCGTAATTAGGAAACTCTAGGCCAATTTTTAGAAAGATATATCAAGGGTTATTGTTATTTAATGGCAGAGATTGGGGAAGGTAGGGGACATTATGCCTAAGGGCTTTGCCTCGTAATTCTTTCTGCTTCCCTCCATTGCTGCTGCTGATGCTATTTGAGAGAGAGGGAGAGAGAGCGAGAGCGAGAGCGAGAGAGAGAGAGAGACAGACAGACAGACAGACAGACAGACAGACAGACAGACACAGACAGACAGACAGACAGACAGAGACAGACAGATACAGAGAGAGTTACAAGGAATAGTTAGTATCTCAGAGACCTTGCAGTCCATTCCAAGGAGATACTCGAAGTGGAAGGAGAGAGATTGTTTAGTGCACTACACTCTTTACAGAGTGTGCAAAATACTATCTACTCTCTTCTTGAACTGCTCTACTGAAGAACTGTTTACAACTTCAGAGGGAAGTTTGTTCCAGGTAGAACAGATCTTATATGTGAACAACCCATCATGTATCTAATTTACCCCACAATATCCCTCACCTATTGTAAAAGCGCAATTCGCCCAATAAATGACGCCATATGACGCCGTATTTTCAAATTGATGGATTGAAGTTAATGCAAATCCTCCACTAAAACCATGACAAAATATAAAACACTATATTCCTTGAAGAAAACAAAATAATGGGCATGGTAAATATGGCTGCTGTTGTATTATTGAACGCTACCAATCAGAATTATTATTGAACGCTACCAATTGGAATAAACCTCTCCGCTTAGCACCCCCTATAGTATACAGGCACCCCTGTGCGTAAGTATGACTATTTGGGCGACCCTTGCAAATATCGATGAAAAGTACATCAATGTGTAGGGAATGTTCGTGCGCATCGAGCCATATATATTTGACCCCCAAAAAATGTCTGGGGGGGGGGTGGGGGTGGGGGTGGGGGTGGGGGTGGGGGTTGGGGGTGGGGGGGGTGGTGGGGGTGGGGGTGGGGGGGGGGAGGAGGGGGGGTGGGGGTGGGGGTGGGGGTGAGGGTGGGGGTGGGGGTGGGGGTGGGGGTGGGGGGCAGTCCGTAGTGGAAAAAAGTGGAGCGAATGGCATCGTGCGGCCAGATTGTCATCGCGCGGCCAGATTTCCCGGGTGAATTTCCGCGCGCCCAGGGGGTAGGAGGAGAGGGAGGGGAGGGCGGGTTAGGGGGTAATACCGCATATTTATCCTATATTGAGCCCTTTTATGCTATGTAGAGTATGTGTACATATGTGTATGTATGTAGGCCACCCATATACCAAGGAATATGCCGCATATAGACCAAATATGCGACATAAAAGCGAATTATGAGAGAGTTTAGAGGCGGGAACGGAGGTCAGAGAGTTTACGCAGGAAGGTATGAAGGGGAGTACAGGGTCTGTTGGCTGTAATATCACGTATATATCGTATTTTCAGCACTGTCATGCTATATATAAAGTATGTGTACGTATGTATGCGACCCATATAACAAGGAATATACCGCAAATAGACCAATTATGCGATATATAAGCCTAATGAATGTATTTATTGGAGAGGTGTGGTGGGTGGGTGGGTGGGAGGGAGGGAAGTTGTGAGTCGCTGGCAAGCCAAGGTCAGCCAGCTGTATGTGCAATATTATTGTTGTCCCTGTCGCCGTTGTTGCCTTGCCCTTCGTCCCTTTCTTCCCTTTGGCAGGGCCAGGGGCAGGGGCAGTGGCAGGGGCAGAAGGGCCGGCAGGGGCGGCGTCGGCAGGGCCAGCAGGGGCGGCGGCGGCAGGGCCACCAGGGGCGGCGGCGGCAGGGCCAGCATGGGCGGCGTCGGCAAGGCCAGCAGGGGCGGCGTCGGCAGGACCAGCAGGGGCGGCGTCGGCAGGGCCAGCAGGGGCGGCGTCGGCAGGGCCAGCAGGGGCGGCGTCGGCAGGGCCAGCAGGGGCGGCGTCGGCAGGGCCAGCAGGGGCGGCGTCGGCAGGGCCAGCAGGGGCGGCGTCGGCAGGGCCAGCAGGGGCGGCGTCGGCAGGGCCAGCAGGGGCGGCGTCGGCAGGGGCGGCGTCGGCAGGGCCAGCAGGGGCGGCGTCGGCAGGGCCAGCAGGGGCGGCGTCGGCAGGGCCAGCAGGGGCGGCGTCGGCAGGGCCAGCAGGGGCGGCGTCGGCAGGGCCAGCAGGGGCGGCGTCGGCAGGGCCAGCAGGGGCGGCGTCGGCAGGGCCAGCAGGGGCGGCGTCGGCAGGCCAGCAGGGGCGGCGTCGGAAGGGCCAGCGTCGGCAGGGCCATCAGAGGCGGCGTCGGCAGGGCCAGCAGGGGTCCTGGATGGCAATATTATGGTTGTCCCTGGTGCCTTTGTCGCCTTGCCCTTCGTCCCTTTCTTCCCTTTGGCAGGGGCAGAAGGGCCGGCAGGGCCAGCAGAGGTCGTAGATGGCAATATTATGGTGGTCCCTGTCGCCTTTGTTGCCTTGCCCTTCCCTGTCTTCACTTGGGCAGGGGCAGGGGCAGGGGCGGAAGCGGCGGCGGCAGGGGCAGTGGCAGCATTGGTGGCTGGTGGTGGTTCGGCGGTAGTGGCAGAGGTACAAGTTTTTTTACCCATGCCCTTCCCTGTCTTTCCAGTGGCCCCGGCAGGTTCTGCAGCCCAAGGGCGGCCTCCTGCGTCAGTGGTAGTGGTGGCAGTGGTGGTGGTGGTAGCAGTTGCCTGGGTGGTGGTGGCAGTGTCCCAGGCTCCATGACAAGTGCGTGTGTACTGCTTGCCTGAGTGCGGGCCGAGTGTGTGGGGTGGTGGTATCGAGAGGTGCCAAGTCGTACTACACCCGCACCAATTTGTAGCCGCCTGGCTGTAAACCCGCGGTTTTGGTACGCGTTCAAAAACCTGGATTACATAAGGCTTTCTGCAGCGCACCGGTAAAACTCTTATTAGTCTTCCAGCAGCTGCCGGGTTAATAAGCTGTAATACACCAACATACAGTAAGTTACAGATATCTCATATAAGAGTGATTAAACATGTGAGACACTGCACATTGACTATTCCTTGTTCCAAATTGGTAGGCCAGGAATCGTGAACCATAACCTATGTAACTCATAAAATGCTAGAGCAAATGGGCTGTACATTTCCACACCTATTCCCTCATATCACTGACCATTCCCAATTGGTAGAAATATTATCTTGATTATTCTAGTCGTTTGTGAGTTATAAAGGTTAATGTTGATGAGTGCTGGTCTTCCTACTTAGAATAGGGTATAGTACCATGCCATCATATCTTCAACGGATTCAACTAATGCTTCAATGTATAATAATTTGTTTTTCTATGTGAATGAGGGAGACAAAAGGCATACCTGCCTGCAGCGAGTGCCTCCCCCAGATTTCAAAGAGTGACAGGGCCGAAATCAAGGGACGTTAGAGCTAAAATGGGTTTAATTCTAGTTTCGGTTTCACAGCACACTCATCAATTTCTATGGCTTCAATAAATTTGTCATATACCAAACTTCATTCCTATATATGTCAGTAGCGGCGCAAATGGAATTTTAATTACTGTGAAAAAGTTAATATTTGCCTCCTGTTATCCACAGCCAAAGCTGAAGAATGCAGAGTAAATAGCATAGACTTCATCAACTTTTTTTTCGGCGACCTTCAATCTTTTATTATTTAAATACCAAACCAGCGGGGGTGTGGGGGCGGCAGCCCCCACCCATAATAATGGGATAGGTTAGGTAAGGTTGTTGGGTTAGGCTATTATTACCCCTTATTTTTGCCTTTTACCCCGCAATTTCCCTGATTTTCGGAAAATATAACCGAAACTACCACTCATTTTCCAATGGTTTTCCTTTTGGTTTTAGGTAGTTTTCATCATTATACAGTAGTTGAATTTAGTTACAATCCCCGGAAAATTTTATTTCTCCCATTATCCAACAATCTTAAAACACTCAGATGTAAGTCATTTTCAGACTAAATATACAATATTTTTTGCCTTTGGATACAGGATGGGTTGAGGGGGGGCTTTGTCCCCCCTCACTTCCCCATAAATCATTGAAATCAGCATCTATTTTAACATTAAGGGGTTTAATAAGAGGGTCAATATACAGGAGACGCAACAATATAGGTAGCAAATTACTTATGGTAGTTTTGGGTTCCTATCATCATATGCTTCATTTCTTGTTCTTGTTCTTGTGGGGTTGGAAGGGCGCTCGGGTGGTAGACACTCTGCTTCATTTCTATATACTTTTTATCCCCGGGGGAAAAAACAAAAAAAATATTGGGATTTTTCATTTTTGTTTTTGTGATTTTCTTTTTTTTGGTCATTAACCTAACCAAAAAACCTAACCTAACCTAACCTAATAGCCGCAAATACATTTAGGTTAGGTTAGGTTAGGTTTTTTGGTTAGGTTAATGAAAAAAAAAAATCCCAAGAAAAACATTGAAAAATCCCAAGATTTTTTTGTTTTCCCCGGGGAAAAAAAGTATATAAAAATAAAGCATATGATGATAGGAACCCAAAACTACCATTAGAAATTTGGGTAAGATTAGGAGTAGTGGGGGTACCACTATTGACAGGACACATACGGGCGCACTATTTCTAGTTTTCACTAGTGTTTTCCATTATTATTCTTTGTTACAAGTGTCTTTTAACTTCACATTATATTGTTTGCTTAAACAATATTAAAATATTTACCCCGATAGGTGGGGAGGTCATGAAATATATCAGGGAAAGAGAGGGGTTGAAAAACTCTATGGATAGAAAACCCCGTGGTGGTCAAGGGTGCTGGTCGTGTGTATCCTAACACATTCACAGTCGAGAAAGCGTTTGTGATTGGCTGAAAGCAATGAGTATCGTGACATCACGCCCACTATGAGTGGCGGGCGTATTGAAATAACCCTGATCACCTACATAGTTTGATATTGTTGAGGCAAACAATAATGTGAAGGCAAAACCCACTTGTAACAAAGAAAATTAATGGGAAATGCTAGTGAAAACTCAAAATAGTGTATCCATTACTATAGGTATGCTGTCAATAGTGGTGCGACCGCTAGCCTATTTCAACTTTACTACCGCTACTACGATTGTTGTTTCTGAGACCTAGTATATTAACCTAACCAAACAACCCAACCTAACCTAGACCTAGTACGTGGGATATAACACTAGCCCTTGCATGCCAGCTACTCCGAGGTGCTAGTACCTAGGTACGTGGAATATAAAACTAGCCCTTGCATGCCAGCTACGGGGTGGAGTGGGTAGCCCTACTAAACCTATGTTATACAAATAGTCAACTTTGAGGAGACATTAGCCTAACCTAGCAACCTTACCTAACCTATCCTATCCTAGTATTATAGGTGGGGGCTGCTGCCTATATCTGACAGCTACTAACCTTTACCAAATGTTGTGATGAGTTGATGTCCTCAGAAAATAAAATAACTTCGCGAATCGTAAGACAATAACCTTAACACACCCATTCCAAACTCGTTCAAGATGGCAACCAACTTGAACTGACCAAAAAATAATAAATGACTGTATGCTATGATGAGCAGGATTGGCAAACAAAAGGACATCAATAATAATAACTCAAATGCGCAAACCGTGACTATAGATATTATTCGCATACTAGCACTTATATTCTAGACGAAGTCACGATAAACCCTGTGTTCGGATGTCTGCACAGCGACTTGAAGCGTATATTGACTGGAGTTTGTTTACATATTGGCGAAGAGAAGAGTGGTAGAGGAGGACTGTATTTACAGGTATATGTACACTTATACATATTCTGCCACATACTTAATTAATTGTATATCAAGGTGTAGACGATCTTTCAAACTACAAGATAGTGGGGTTAAATATGGAATTACAATACACATAATGGAAATAATGTGTACGCCCACTACTCCTAATCATACCCAAATTTGCTACCTATATTGTTGCGTCTCCTGTATATTAACCAATAAGAGTTTCACTGCCGTCAATAGGGAGAATTATAGGGAGAGTTTTTGGTTTTTACAGTACTTTATATAGTGCACATATAATGTATCTCCGGAGGTTGAAACACATTTTAATACGATCTTTGCAACATCCTTATTCTATAATAGCCTTCAAATATTGAGAAATAATTAGTAGTAGTTTCGGTTATAAGTACCCTGATCTTCATAGTGAAGTAGTACTCATAGTGAGAGTAGTGAAGGAAAGTAAGAGAAGAGTAGATGAGGAATTTGGAAGGAATCTGAGTGTAAAATGGAGGGAGAGTAAGAAACTGTTCTGGAAAGAAGTCAAGAAAGTTAGGGAAGGTAGCAAGGGAAACAGTAAGGGTGTGAAAGATAAGAATGGGAGAATGCTAGCCGAGAAGCAAGAGAGAGTCGAAAGATGGAGGGAGTACTTCAGTGATTTGCTAAATGAAAGGAATGAAGAGCCAGCAAACATAGCTGGATATGGTATGGGAGGGAGAAGAAGAGAAGTAGTGGAGGAGGAGGTGGGGATCAGGAGGTCAGAAGTGTGGGAAGCCATGAAAAGAGTGAAGTTGGGGAAAGCACCAGGAACAGATGGAGTGTGTGGGGAAATGTTGAGGTATGGTGGTGAGATAGTGATAGAATGGGTATGGAAAATGTGCAAACTAGCATGGGAGAAGGGGAGTGCACCCGATGACTGGAAGACTGGCATAATAGTCCCCCTATATAAGGGCAAAGGGGAAAGAGGAGTGTGTGGTAACCACCGAGGAATATGTCTTCTAAGCGTAGTAGGGAAGGTATACAGTAGGGTAGTGATTGAGAGAGTGAGAGTGAGAACGGAGAAATGGATAGGTGACGAGCAGGGAGGTTTTAGGAAGGGAAGAGGATGTGTAGATCAGATTTTTACCCTGAATTGTGTTGTGGAGAAGTATCTGGAGAAGAAACAAAAGGTGTATGTTGCCTTTATGGACTTGGAGAAGGCCTATGACAGAGTGGATAGAGAAGGTTTGTGGAAAGTACTTAGAATATACGGAGTAGAGGGCAAGTTGCTGAAAGCAGTGAAGAGCATGTATGAGGGTGCAAAGGCGGCAGTACGTGTGGAGAGTGAGCAGAGCGAGTTCTTTGACCTGAATGTTGGTTTGAAACAGGGGTGTGTGATGTCCCCGTGGTTGTTTACTGTATATATGGATGGAGTCATGAAAGAAATACTATCAAGAGCAGTGGATGTTGGTGTATCGCTGAAAAGGGAGGGAATTGAGTGGAAGCTACCTATACTGCTGTTTGCGGATGATACAGTTCTGATGATTGATAATGAATGGGAGTTGCAGGGTCTGGTAAATGAGTTTGGAACAGTGTGCGAAAAACGGAATTTGAAGGTAAATACGGGGAAGAGCAAGGTTATGGTCTTCGAAAGGGGTGAAGTCACAGAGTGTGAGGTGAAGCTGAACGGTCAGGCTATGGAGATCGTCAACTCTTTTAAGTATCTGGGCAGTGTGTTGAGTAAAGATGGGACTATGGATGAAGAGGTGCGGGAGAGGGTACAACAGGGGAAGAGGGTTGTAGGAACGCTAAAAGCAGTAACAAGAAATAGGGTGGTCAGTATGGAAGTGAAGAAGTCCTTGCATGACAGTGTGGTAATCCCGACACTGACTTACGGAAGCGAAGCATGGACGTTGGTTGAGAGACTCAGACCAAGAGTGAGAGCAGTGGAAATGAATTACTTAAGGAGTGCGTGCGGAGTTACATGGAGGGATAGACAGACTAATGAGGAAGTAAGAAGGAGGTGTGGTGTGGAGGTAGATGTGCTGGAAAGTGTGAAAAGGAACAACTTGAGATGGTTCGGCCATATGGAACGTATGGAAAGCGAGAGAATGACTAAGAGGGTGTACGAGAGCGAGGTGGAGGGACAGAGGGGGAGAGGTAGACCGAATATGAGGTGGAAGGATGGAGTGAGGAACTACATGAACGAAGGCGGTGCTGGTTGGGGGGAGGGGCGTCGACTGACTGGGGACAGAGGTGCATGGGGGCGGTTCGTTCGTGGCCACCCCTTCGGGGATCACGGCGTCAGGCAATAGATAGATAGATAGATAGATCTTCATATCCCTCCTAGTTTTTAGATTGTTGGATAATGGGTAAACACTCATTTCCTCCAGTCCTTAGTATAAAACAACACTGTATAATAAAGCAAACTGATTAAAAACAAAAAACGAAATGCTAAATTTGGTGTGAAACCGAAACTAGAATTTTACCCTAAAATACCTGGACACACGGAGTTTGATCAATTTAAGTCATAGGAAGATGGAAAGACTGATTCTGGGAGAGAGTTCCAGAGCTCAGCAGTTGAATAGAAGAAAGTCTGAGAATAGCATTTCACTCTTGGTTTGGAGAGTTGCACAGAGTAGGGGTGGGACTGTGTTGCAAGGCGGGTACTACGCACCCTACGTAGAGGAGGTGGTATACACTGGGAAAGCTCCGAGGAACACTGATTATTGTAGTAGCGATAGAATAGCGAGAGAGATGCAACATTGCGGCGAAGAGAGAGAGATTGCAGAGAGTTGGTGAGTGGACGGGAGTTAATGATACGAAAGGCTTTCCTTTCTACTTTATCTAGGAGTGCGGTGTGAAAGGATCCTCCCTACACATGTGAACAATACTCGGTTCAATATTATTTTAATACCACAAATTTTGTTGATATTTTTGAAAATAAATATGGAATCTATATGCTCTAAAGATAAGAAAATTTGTTTTAACCCTCGGCAAAACCTAATAAAAAAGTATGGTACTAAAATGTCTTTTTCGTAACAAGGTTGTCAATACGGTACTTCCAGTTATCGATAGCTCTAAAGATAATATGAAAATGTGTTAAACCCTTGGAAAAACCTAATATAAAAGTAGGCTACTAAAATTTAATTGTCGTAACAAGGTTGTCAATACGGTACTTTCCCGTTATCAATGTACAATCAAAGCTGGAGGTTGCAGAGTAAACACCGTAGACTTCATCAACGTGTTCACCTTCGTATAATCCGTCAGCCAATTTTTGTTGTTATTAACTAAGGGATTAGTACTCAACCAGCGAGGGTGTGGGGGCGGCAGCCCCCACCCATAATACTAGGTTAGGTTAGGTAAGGTTAGGCTAATGTCTTTTCAAATCCTATCGATAGGCCTAATGGGGAAAATAGGTTTTCCCGAGATTTCTAATTAATTACAAACACTATATATTGATGCAAATGAACAATTTATTTTATAAAAAACACTCGGAAAATTTGTGGTATTAAAATAAAAAAAATCCCAATACATGGACGCACTGTGCCCCTGTACAGAGCAAGAAGCTGCACAGGGGTAAAGAACCCCTTGAGGCGGTTGAGCACACCCAGCTTCTGGGAGGCTGCCTTAGCGAGACTGGTAATATGGTCTTTCCAAGTGAGAGCAGAAGAAAAAGAGACACCGAGAACATCGAGAGAAAATGAAGGGTTGATTTTTGTTTTGTTGAAGAATAAGGGATAGTCCTCTGGAGGTTCCTGACGGGTAGTAAGATGGATAAATTGAGTTTTGGAAGCATTAAATGCAACAAGGTTTTCTCTACCCCAATTGGAAATAGTATCTAGATTAGGAGATAAGTATTTTATGGCTTCATTACGTTTACATTTGAGGGACTGCTGGCTGGGGCGTTCTGGAAAACTAATTGAGTGGTGTAAGGTAGAATCGTCTGCATATGTATGGATGGGACTTGATGTACAGTTCAGAAGATAATTTATGAAAATTAGAAAGAGAATAGGAGATAGGACAGAACCCTGAGGATCACCGGAGTTGATAGGATGAGGAAATGAGCGATGGCCGTCCACATCCGCAGCTATGGAACGGCTGGAAATGAAATTAGAGACAAAGGCACAGATGGAGGGACAGAAACCGATGGAGGGCAGTTTGGAAATTAAAGATTTGTGCCAGACTCTATCGAAGGCTTTCGATATGTCTAGTGCAACAGAAAAAGTCTCACCGAAGTCCTGAAAGTTGGATGACCAAGAGTTAGTAAGATATGAAAGAAGATCACCAGTAGGGCGACCCTTAAGGAAGCCATACTGGCGATCTGAGAGCAGATTATGAGAAGAGAAATACTGAAGAAATTAGGAAGCAAGAATAGTTTCAAAAACTTTAGATACAAGAGATCAGAGCAATTGGACGATAGTTGGAGGGTTGAGAGCGGTCACCCTTCTTTGGGACAGGTTGAATGAGAGCAAACTTCCAGCAAGAAGGAAAGACGTTAGAGGAGAGACAGAGCCGAAAGAGTTTGCCTAGGCAGGGGGTCAGCACAGAAGCACAGTTTTTAAGTACAACAGGAGGAACACCGTCCGGACCGTACGCCTTCTTAGTATTAAGCCCAGAGAGGGTAGAAAGTACATCTTTAGAAGAGATTAGGATGTTAGGCATAAGTAGGAGAGGGAGGAATAGCACCAGAATCATCCAAGGTAGAATTTCTGGCAAAAGTTTGAGCAAAGAGTTCAGCTTTGTCAGAGGAAGAAGTGATGGTAGTGCCATCAGAGTGGAAAAGGGGAGGGAAAGACGAGGAAGAAAAGTTGTTGGAGAGGTTTTTGGCTAGATGCCAGAAAGCTTGGGAAGAGCTGGAGTTGGATAGTTCAGTGCATTTATTATTGATGAAAGAGTGCTTGGCAAGTCGAAGAACAGATTTGGCTTGATTCCGGGCAGAAACATAGGAAGAATGAGATTCCTGAGTTTTAAGGCGTCGGTACCGTTTGAATGCTTCCTCCTTGTTGTGGACAGCAGTAGAACAAGCGTGAGTAAACCAAAACAAATTTGCATTAAACTAAAAGAAAGAAAATGGAATGTACGCTTCCATGCCCGATAGGATTACCTCGGTAATGCATTCAGCACTCTCCGAGGGACCTCGGCCACGGAAGCAGAAGTCATTCCATGGGAAATCAATGAAGTACTGCCGGAGAGCCTCCCAGTCGGCAGCGCCAAAGTGCCACAAGCGCAGCCGGCTGGGAGGATCGGATGGCCGTACTAAAGAGATAGGACAGGTGACGGAGATAAGTTTATGGTCGGAGGAGCCCAAAGGAGAGAAAAGATTGACAGTATAAGAGAAAGGGTTAGAAGTCAGAAATAAGTCAAGAATGTTGGGCCGATCTCCGAAGCGATTCGGAATACGGGTGGGATGCTGGACCAGCTACTCTAGGTAATTTATGATAGAAAAGACGTAAGCTTGTTTACTGACTAACGTCAGTAGAGTGAGAGGAGAGCCATTGGCGGTGGTGAACGTTGAAATCTCCTAAGATGGAGATGTCATTAGCTTACCATTTCATCACTCACTATCTTGGATGCTGTCCTGTATAATTGTGTGTAGCGGGGAAACCTGTACTTATATTTCAATAATTTGGTAATGTTATAATATATTTTTACATTAATATATAGTCCACTAATATACTAGATTAGGTTAGGTTAGGTATTGGTTAGGTTAGGTTAAAGATATTGTTCAATGTTTCTTAATACATAGGCATCTGCAAAACGGTTCTCCCCGCTACACAGGATATTATCTGCTGTCTTTAGATCCAAACTCCACAAACCACTATCACAAATACGAGTTTATACTGAATGGGTTACTCACTGGCGCACCTTATTTCAAATATACGACTTCAGAGGCTATCAACCCTTCTGGATTATTGTGAGAATTTGACAGTAAACAAAGCGGAATTTACCTATAAACTCACAAGAGTTAGCTTATTTTTATTTGTTTGATAGGGATAGATAGCTCAATGATAGTGGTAGAAATAGATAGAAGATATAGTGGCCACTAAGATATAAGAATTAGAATGACTTAGCAGGAAACAGGTGGTTGTATTGTAGTTAGTTAAATGACGCATTGGTAGATAAGATAACTGAGCATGCGTCATTCTTGGAACTGGCGGGTTCCAGGACTGCCAGAATGCGGAAATACGTCACCAAACGCGGAATTTAAAGTGTGGGAAGACGAAGTGCGGAAATTGTATTCCGAATTTCCGCATTATCCAAATAATTGGGAATATTAATTTCCGCGCAGAGTGAAATAAATATATAATGTTTAATATGGTTCTAAGTACCATTTATGTGTTCAATACAACATTACATAATGTACAGTAGCCTATATAGTGTCCATGCCACTCAAAACAAATATAAAATATACCTGTAACTATATTGACATACAAGTATTTATAATACAGACACCGAAACATTCGCGGTCTCCTTACATTGTAGGCTACAGTTCCCTGCACAAGTTCCGTTTATCTCTGAGATTGTATTTATGGAAGACAAAATAGTATAATTGAAATTTGAGTGTAGTATCTTAACAGTTTCATAAGAAGGTGAATTAACTACTGCGTAACAAGGAACTCTCCTAAATCAACAATACTATTTTTTTTTCTGTCATAAATACAATTTCAGAGAGAGAGACGGAACACGTGCAATATAGAATGTACTAGCTTTATAGTTAATATGAGTACATAATTATAATTTATATATATATATATATATATATATACATAATTATAGACTATTGTTTTGCGTGAGTATACAGTTTAGTACAGTATATATTTGCAACCATTACCTTGTATTCATTACTCCTAAATGGTAGAACTTGTACTGTATATACGTAAATATTAATAAACACAGGTAGCCTATATGTCATCATTTGGGTTTCGTTATACCAGGCATTTTGCTGGGTTTACTGGATAAAAGTTGGATCCTAACTTAACTGGTGTGGCAGAGAAGGAATTCACACACAGACACACACACATACATGCAGAGGTGTAAGGACAACACAGGAGTACATACTGTATATAGTTATTATATTCAATATAGATAACAACATATGATGGCTTACTTGGCTAATGGTTCACACATATAATGGCATAAAATACCATACACAAAATCATGGATATGGAATAGAATATGATATACACCGGAGCTAAGAAGAATTGCAAGTATTAAGACTGGAGGTTTACTGCTCCTTTGAATTAGCAATAGAAATTACACACAAAATATATGTGAATGCTTAATATTGACAGGTAGATGGATTGGGTGGAGGAAAAACATAGGGAAGAGCTATGATTCTTTATTCGCTAACGTTTTGGGCTATGTATTACCCATCTTCAGAGAGACTTTCTCAGTCTCTCTAAAGATGGGTAATACATAGCCGGAAAGATTAGAGAATAAAGAATCATATCTCTTTCCTGTGTTTTTCCTCCACCCAATCCATCTACAAAATATATATAAATAATTCACGGAGTGTCTCTCATATATCAGAGCTTATCACGGATATATTGGTATCCTAAAAAGCGCACTTAGGAGTCTTCGCACATAGATCTAGACATGTCACGGACGCATTTCTCGAATGAATTTAGCAATAAATGAAAGTATAAACACAATGAAATAATCACAAGTCATTTTGTCACGGGCGTGGAAAGATAGTGTCACTGGGGTTGATTTTATGTGTATCACTGTATGGGTGTGTGCGGCTATAAAGTGAAATATTACCATATGTGATCTCACAAAGAGTTCATGTGCAAAATATTCTACTTTATAACGATAAATATGTGTGGTTTGTATCCTCGCCTATAGAGGCCTAACAAGTGATAAGGGAGGTCTGTTATACACTTATACAGCCTTCAGCAAGCTAAGTTCTTTGTGCTTGTGCCGTGGTCCAACATCTACGGATCTTCCTCGTGCTCGTCCTTGTAGTGGCTTCAACGTCAGGGTTGGTCCTCTAACAGGTCTTGACACGGCTGTGAGTTGGCTCCTTACCATCCAGGTGTTGAGAGGTAAGGGAGAGGGATCAGAGAAATTACTAGGGAACACGGATCAGTGTACTGGTAATCTAGCAACTCCTATACTCAAGTCTCGGGCTACATACGGACCAGTGTACTGGTGATACCAAGCCTGGAGGGTTAGAGAACTTACTAGGCAGCGCAGACCAGTGTAGCCTACTGTCCACCACGCAATTTCTCTCTCGAGTAAGGGAGAAGTCATTATGGCCTGGACAACTATCGATACCCAAGTTGGGTATGGCCAGAGAATCTATTAGGCGGCTCGGACCAGTGTACTGTCCACCTAACAATTTCTCGGTAAGGTTTGGATCACTACCCATAGGGACTGAGATATAGCAGGCTACACGGACCAGTAGACTGGTAGCTAGCTAAAGCTCAATAACCGGGCACGACAGACTAATCGGACCAGTATACTGGTAGTAAGTCATTACCCAGGATCTGCACAATAACTAGAGTCGTACGGACAAGTGTACTAACAACTCGTCGTTTTTATACAATTCCTCCTTTACTATCTTTAAGGATACTTCACACAGTCAGAAATGCGAGCTAGAATCACTAGGAGTAATGACTCCTGTTGATTCCTGGGAATACGACCGTGAGTGTCTGAAATTCGCCGTGCACTCACAACACCGTAGGAGCCAGTGGGAGTGTACCTACAAATCACTGGGAGTCACTGGGAGTCACCAGGAATCACTGGGATAAAACCAGGAATGAAGTGCGAGTTATTGAAAAGTTGAAAATTAACGGTCGCTTTCGGATTACTGTAATATACGAGTCGATGGGAGTAATACAGGAATCACTGGGAGTTAGATAGGAGTCACTGTGAGTCACCGAGCATCACTGGGAGTTGTTGGGAATGAGATGCGAGTATGCCAGGCATGCCATTGTGTGTTTGACCCTATAATTGAAATTAATTTTTCCTCGAGTAGGTCTCTTGTAGGCCATAACTATAGTCCTCTAATATCATCATTAAGTACAATGACTGTATTCATACATCATTACAGACATTAATATAATACGATAAGTCTGTATTATTATGTAACGTATGGTCCTGATATCAATACTTACTATACTTTACGAAACAAATATATTTAAACTATTGTCTTAATAGTGGATAGTTAATCCTTCCCACCTTCTTGTTTTCATTCGTTACCGAGTTCTTTAATATTTCATACGATTACCTAAAATAGGTAACACTTATAGGTTGTGTTAGTTTGCTTAGGTTAGGTCAGGGGAGTTGCGGAACTTCTAGATTATTAACCGGCGACTACAACGGCCCCTAAACAACCAACCCCTGATTACGCTGGCTCAAAGTCTACCCCGGCGACTACAACGCCCCTCGAAGTAGTAATCCAAAAGTCCACTCTCCACCACCAAGCGAACTTGACATTTCAAAACACATACAAACACGTATGTACCATTCTCGTTATGTTAGGTAAGGGGAGTTGCAGAACTTGTAGACTACAAGTAGGGTATTGTAACATTGACCATACATTGTTCACATTATTAATTACCTCAACTACCGTAATTTCCTTCTCTACACACAATCACTGGGTGAATACAATGTCTTGTGGGAAATTGTACTTACACAGGTTAATACTAGGCCTATTTATATTGTTTGACCATGAAAAGTTAACTACCCGTATACTGTATATTACACTTTCATGTGAGAAGTATTACAGGTTTATATGAATAGTATATTTATTAAAGGGTACTTCACACAGTCAGGAATGCGGGCTAGAATCACTAGGAGTAGCTGAAAATTCGGATTCCTGGGCCTATTCGCGGTGAAAATCGAGGACTCCTAGTGACTCTAGCGATATCCTAGTGATTCCTGTTAGACTCCCAGTGACTTCAAACCACTCGCGGGCGATTGGCCCTGTCCGACAAAATGTTCACCGTGTTTAAAGTTCTCTCCGCGAATCGGACCACTCCCAGTGATTCCCAGTGATCCCCAGTGACTCCCAGTGAGTCCTGGTGATTCTTGGTGATTTGTATCTGAGTAGCGGACAGGTTTCGCTTTCAGTTTCAGTTCTCACCAGAATCACCAGGACTCACTGGGAGTCAGTGGAGAATCACTGGGAGTGGTTCGACTCGCGGCGAAAACCTTAAACACGGTGAACATTTTGTCGGACAGGGCCAATCGACCGGGACTGGTTTGGAGTCACTGTTAGATGTTGTGGTTATACGAGTACGAGCCATTTCACCAGTGTCTTATGCTCTCGTATTGCAGGACTTAAGTAGGGAGTTGTTTCACCAGTTTCGTTACACCCTCCACTACAAGTCCTGACTGAGAAGGAAGCCGTTTCACCAGTGTCTTGCACTCTTCCAACTACCGTTACTATTTTAGTAGGCTTACTAGAACTAGAGCGCTTGTCGGTATTGCATACTCTAATTATAGTAAATCCTGTACCAAGGCAATGTAAAGATGTTGGGTGGTCACCAGTGTGGTCCAACAAGAATACTAGCAAATCCAAGGTACCTTTGAGAAATGCGTCGAGTAGTTCCACTCTACTGATGATGAGGTAGGCTGAGATGGTCTTACCACTTTCGTCGTTCTCCTCGGTGGGGCATTTCAGGGCTAGAGGGGCGGCTGTGCTTGGAGGAGGGTCTGGGCCGGCTGTGGTAGCCCTTCTGGGAATCCGCATCACGGCGGTGGTTCTCCTTTGAGCAAGAAGGGCGCGTGGTGTGTTGATCTTTATGCACGGTTTGTTTATTACGACGTCATGAGGGATTTTCTTTGTTAGGTATATCATCAGTAGGTGCCGTCCTCACAGCTATGTTCTTTCCTGGGGTCAGAGGAAGTGCCCGAGTGATGCAGGTGACCCGAGCGAAGCGTGGTGAGGAGTCGCTTGTGCCCTCTTGTCTTGGTGTCGCGGTGGCAGTGGTTGTTGGTGCGTGCAGGGCATCATCTCTGTGGTTTGTTTCCTTAGCGTTTTTCTTCCCTATCTCAAATAATAATAACTTATTGCATAAAACTGTTCCAATATTTTTAAAAGGTTGGTCTATAATTACCTCTCAGTAAAATCCCCCTACACTTTAGGGAGCGTTATCGGTGTCGGACATGCAACTTATAAAACATATCACAGAGTACATGAAATGTCAATGAAAGCTAGTAACACACAATACAGTTGCAATCTGAATATCTGATGCCATAATTCAAGACAAATACAATATATTAATCGCAAAAACACACACATTCCGTTGATTACAACATGATGAGACAACTTAGTAAAATAAGTGAACATTACTTGAATCGTAATTAAGAGCAAGAAATCATTAGGCCTACCTATAGTACCAAGGTCTAAGTTGAGTGGTCATACAGGGAGCATATATTTATAAACACATACTGTATATATACAGTACATTTATAGTCCCGGATATATGTTCTTAACCATCCTAGGATTGTCATTATGTAATTAAAATGTTATGATATATATACGAAAAAATAAAACTTACTTTTCCATAAATTTACAAACTGATAATTGCATAAAATATTTATTATACATAAACTGGTTGATTAAAAATGTAATACCTGCGTAATTTATTCCCAGGATGGTTAACATCATGTGTCCATGAGGTACATAGGCTACATACTATAGATGTACACTCAAGGACAATCATGTGTCCATGAGGTACATACATACTATAGATGTACACTCAAGGACAAATTTAGTGTTTGCCGCTCCAGAATCTCTACCTTGGGGTTCTCTTTTGTTTTATAAGATAAGATTATTCCCTAACACATCTGAACAAAGCTTATATATCCAAGCTTTGTGGTGTGCGAGGAGTACATTTGTCTTATTCTAATAGACAAAATTAAAGTAGACATTTTGGAGCGGCGACACTAATTTTGTTTGTTGGAGTATATAACCTACACAGTTATATACCCAAATATTGGCTACAGTTTACACAGTTCCAACAATCTTAATTATATTTATTAGAAGCTCAACAGTTGATGTATAAACTACATATACAGAACGGTATATATAATGTAAAAAGAGGATGAATCAAGAAATATATAAGTGATAATGTTTCCTACAGCAATCTGAAAAGACATGTAATTGACCACTTGAGAGTTTCGTTCTATAAGGAAGTTGGAGTTGTAGACATCGATAGTAAACATAAATGCAATAATAATGTAGGTTTCGGATGGCTAAAGAGTATGTTGAATTGGATTTGATGTATCTATAAATGTACTATAACTGTATTTTAGCTGGTATAAATATGTTAAATATCGATGTCTACAACTCCAACTTCCTTATAGAACGAAACTCGCAAGTGGTCAATTGCATAATTTAATAATTATATTTTCTGAGACTACGAACTTCATAGGGCTACTGTACATATGCACACATAAAATGCATACATGCCTAGACATATACGTACATAAAGACTGACAGACATACAGACAAAAAGGTGCACACTTAATTCTTACCAAGTTACTCCATCAATATATCCGTTTTCTTAAAACACATTGTATACAGCGGACCAAATAACTGCGGAAAAACGGCAGCACTGGCGGGTTCATCTCCACAAACCTCAGAATCGCTTTCGCTACGACCTCAAGAACATCTCCTTCTAGCCGCTCCAATTCAACCACCTGTTTCCTGCTAAGTCACCCTAATTCTTATATCTTAGTGGCCACTATATTGACTATCTATTCCTACCACTATCATTGAGCTATCTATCCCTATCAACCAATAAAAGTATTAACTCTTGTGAGTTTATAGGTAAATAACCCTGCAATCACACAGGACCTTCCTACATTATCCATACGAAGAAACGTTGCATCCCTTGCATTATTCGACAGATATTTTCACAGCAATTGTTCCGAGGAACTTGCTTCAATTGTGCCGCCTCTCCACATCTTTCCCCGTAGAACTAGGGCAGCTGAGAGTGCCCATGAATTTACACTTTCTCCTCCACAATGCAGAACTTCTGCTTATCAGAATTCATTTATCCCCAGAGCTACTACTCTTTGGAATTCACTTCCCTCGAATTGCTTTCCACAAACTTACAATCTACAAATGTTTAAATCCAGTTGTTACAAACATTTTATGAATAGAGGATGCCTTTAGGCACATGGACCTTTTTGTTTTATCTGTGTTTTTCCTTCCTCCGTTCATTGTCTCTTAAACAAAAATAATAAATAAAATAAAAAATCCACTTTGTTTACTATCGAATTCTCACAATATGGTCCTTCGATACCTCTGACTTTTGCCTTATGCTTTCATTTCTTCTTTGTCTTTTCTTTCTTCTGCTTTCCTATTGTATATTATTTCCTAGCTATTCATTCTATCTGTTCCCTATTTCCGCTTCCCTGGTGTCCCCTGTAGGTTTGTGGGCTGGGGTTTGTTGTCTTTGGCCTAATTTCCGCCGGGTCCCGCTTATTTTGCCCGACCATATGGGCCGCCGCCATGTGTTTCCGACCGGCGCCTTTGGCGGGGGGAGGGGTTGGGGAGGACTATGGGCGTGTGATAACTTTTTGCCCCAAGCATATTAGGTAAGTTTCACCTTTGGGCAATAGCTATGTCAGGGATATTTATGTGGGCAAGCCGGTGTACCACCCATTTTTCCATGTGGACTTGTCTTTTGCCCAGGGGGGTGCTAGGGTGGATACTTTCAAGTCCTCTGCGGCCTGGGAGAGCCACGTCAACAATAATTAGGTGGTAGGCTATAGGCTAGGTATGGTTGCAACACTTAAATTAATGTAAAGTAGTATTATAAGGGTTAAATTGAATTTGTTTGGTCTTAATTAATTGGGGTAATTACCACAAACATTTTGGGCTAGCCTAGTTTAGTATAGGTTTAAAATTTAAATTGGCTGGTTATACACCTTTTTGGCCTCCCTTCCTTAGTGTACTCTAACAACAAATGTGCCGCATATTATGTAAGTTTACCATTTAAATTTAAGTGTGGAGATATTTATGCGTTGTTCGTTTACTTTTATTATTGCGTTCCGCGTCATATTTCCCGCTTATTGCCCTACCCCGGCATCATACGTTTAATTAATTATTACGTTTAAGTCGGGGTTCCCTATATCTTGCCTTTATTGGCGTCAGCTAACTTTCTGAGTGCGCTTTACGTCCATATAGGTAAGATATAGTATTATTCTATTTAATTTCCTGTGTATTGCCACCATGTCGTTGACACTGTCCCAGTACAAGCGACGCAAGGGGGGTATCAAGAGTGGTTTGACTAGGATCACCAAAGCCAGCACACTGTAAGTCAAGTTAGTTAGTTCAAATAGGACTTCAAAAGCTATCAACATTTCTGAATTATTAAGCCAGCACACTGTAAGTCACGTTAGTTAGTTCAAATATACGACTTCAGAGGCTATCAACCCTTCTGAATTATTAAGCCAGCACACTGTAAGTCAAGAATAACGTCAGGACTGGAGCCCATTTTCGAGAAACCCTAGTCCCTTGCTGGCGCACCGGTTCCGTCAAAGGCGAGAAACAGACTGATGGCCATATGCTTACATCCTTAACAGAGCGAAATCCTAAGCAATGATGAACGAAATAAGTAGAAGTAAACTACCATCATGAAATAAGAAACTGTGAGATATCAAGTTCAATTTTTAAGAGAGATGGGCTATGTATTACTTCCTCATCTATTTTTATCATTGTTTTAGTTTGCTCGCTAGACCTCCCTCAAATTTACAACAACATCCCCTAGACCCCCCTCAAGATAAATTTGTACATTTTTCGGTAGAACATTTTCCAGGCCGATAGCCGGTTCCTCTTATAATTACAAGCTCGCTATCGCTCGCCAGGAAACAATCGACACCTAAATAGCATGATAGGTCTTAAAATTGACAACGAAATGGATCTACAGGTGTTAAAATTGCCAAACCAATGAACCGAACGTATTAAAATGTCAAAACTAATGGAGCTAAACACGAGGGAGAAAGGGGTCCAGTAAAACAACCTATCATGGCCTTGAGGCGGCTGAGAGGTGGGCGGAGCTACGTCACGTACGAGTGTCTGCGGCGAGTGTTTTGCATCAGGCCAGACCCAACGAAGCGTCTCGATAATTTGAGAGGATTAGGGCAGGAACGAGTTAATTTATCCTGATCAGTGCAGAAAATTAGTTAATTTACCCTGATCAGTGCAGAAAATGAGTTCATTTACCCTGATCAGTGCAGAAAATGAGTTAATTTACCCTGAGCAGTGCAGAAAAAGTTAATTTACCCTGATTAGTACAGAACAAAGTTAATTTACCCTGATCAGTGCAGAAAAGATAATTTACCCTGATTAGTGCAGAATAAAAGTTAAGTTACCCAGAGCAGTGCAGAAAATGAGTTAATTTACCCTGATCAGTGCAGAAAATGAGTTAATTTACCCTGATCAGTGCAGAAAATTAGTTAATTTACCCTGATCATTGCAGAAAAGGTTAATTTACCCTGATTAGTGCAGAACCAAAGTTAATTTACCCTGATCAGTGCAGAACCAAAGTTAATTTACCCTGATCAGTGCAGAAAAGTTAATTTACCCTGATTAGTGCAGAACAAAAGTTAAGTTACCCAGAGCAGTGCAGAAAATGAGTTAATTTACCCTGATCAGTGCAGAAAATGAGTTAATTTACCCTGATCAGTGCAGAAAATGAGTTAATTTACCCTGATTGTTGCAGAAAAGGTTAATTTACCCTGATTGTTGCAGAAAAGGTTAATTTACCCTGATTAGTGCAGAACCAAAGTTAATTTACCCTGATCAGTGCAGAACAAAATGAGTTAATTTACCCTGATCAATGCAGACAAAGTTAATCTACCCTGAATAGTGCAGAACAAGAGTTAATTTACACTGAGCAGTGCAGACAATGAGTTAATTTACCCTAATCAGTGCATTAAAGAGTTAATTTACCCAGATCAGTGCAGACAAAGAGTTAATTTACCCTGATCAGTGGAGACAAAGAGTTAATTTACCCTGATCAGTGGAGACAAAGAGTTAATTTGCCCTGAGCAGTGCAGAAAAAAGTTAATTTACCCTGATCAGTGCAGAAAAAGAGTTAATTTGCCCTGAGCAGTGCAGAAAGAGTTAATTTACCCTGATCAATGCAGAACAAGAAATTTACCCTGAGCAGTGCAGACAAAGCGTGAATTTATACATGCTGCCAGTGCAGTGTGGGGCTTCCTGGATCTTCCCAAGCCCCGCCCACCTCTCATCCATGCACCCCTGCGGCTATACACAAACATCCGAACCCGTCCACTGGCCTCAAGCGACCGACCGACCTGTCCAGAAGTGTTGCCAATTGACCACTTGCGAGTTTCAGGCTATTAGGAAGTTGGAGCTGTACACATCGATATTAAAAAGAAAATGCAATACTAATGTAAGTTTCTGATGGATAGGAAGCATGTTGAGTTTTGTTTATGAATTTATTAATGTACTACAACCGTATTGTAGTTGGTAATTCGGTAAATATACAGGAGACGCAACACTATAGGTAACATATATTTAATGGTAGTTTTGGGTTCCTATCATCATATATGCTTCATTTCTATATACTTTTTATCCCCGGGGAAAACAAAAAATCTTGGGATTTTTCATTTTTTTATTGGGATTTTTTGTTTTCATTAACCTAACCAAAAACCCTAACCTAACCTAACCTAAATGTATTTGGGGGCTATTAGGTTAGGTTACGTTAGGTTTTTTAGTTAGGTTAATGACAATAAAAAAATAAAATAAAACAAACAAAAATCCTAAGAAAAACACAAATGAAAAATCCCAAGATTGTTGTTTTTGTTGTTTTCCCCGGGATAAAAAGTGCAATAGTTTGAAAGCCCCATAAATTAAATATACAGTATGTGTAATAATTTTGAGATGGAACGAATATCAATTTTCACTATTTGGGAATACGAATACGAAATTTTGTTGGTAAAATTCGAGAATACGAATAGCGAATAGCGAATATTTCAATCTTTCTTGAAGGTTGAAATTGTCATCCTTCAAGAACTGGCAATTCTTTTTATATCGCCAACAAACGTTAATTAAATTACTATGAAATTAATTACCAGAAGCCAATGACGATGTGAATGTGTAAAGCTGCGTGTTTCGTTACCACCACTGATTAGCCATTGGCAGAAAATGCCAAAAATGATCAGTGATATCCGAGACATGTTTACATACAGTATTCTCATCGTCCAGCATATTACTGTTTCATAATCATCAGCCAACTTAAAATAGCCCTGTATAATATTTAATTATCACTAGAACAATACACTATATCATGTAGGAAGTCTTCTGGAGAAATAGGGCAAATATATTAAACAATGCATGATAAACTAAAGCACAAATGTATGCTAGAATAGCATTGACAAATCGCTAGATAGTCACCAGACACTAACAACTTGTATGTCACTAGAAAACATATGTTGAAGTATCTAGAATAATCTTTAACAATCGAAAAATCTCTACAATTCCTTAAAATAGGGAACATAACTTGAATATCGCTGGAATTCATCACATCTTGATGACGCTAGATGGAAGTGATGGAAGTGATTCACTGGATCTAGCGGTAGCCGGTACATTGGCAATATTGTACCAAGACCATTTATTCCGTTATAATATTCTTTCCTCTCACTTAAACAGTAGGCTACCATAGTGCGGTTGGGAATATGAACATGATTAGATTAATATCCAGTATTCGAGAATGGATAATAAGTCGTAGGCGTGTGCATAAACCTTTAACCGTCCTGGTGGTGTAATGGTTAAGGTGGCAAAAATATGTGTGTGATAACCCGGGTTCGAATCCCGGTGGATCATATATACTTTAATTAATTTCATTGGGGGTGTGGTGGTGAGATTAATAAAACTATTATAATGAACAAGGTCGATTTCGGAACTAATACAATTATTTCAAAGTTCAGAGATCATCAGATTGGTTTGGAAGTCGATGTACACAATTTCAGTTCCATTGGTTAAAAAAAACATTCACATACTATGGTACTTAGAGGGTTTAATAAAGAAGCATGCCGTTCCCTGACATCATACAAGCCAACGCACTACATGGCTGGTGCACTACAAACAGACTTAATCTAGCCCCAGCCAAATCCACCGCAACCCTGCTCACAAGCTGGACAGGAGAACACGAATACATCCCTCAACTCACCATAAACAACACACCCCTAACACATACACACACACCCAAAATCCTAGGAGTAACATATGATACTCATATGACATTCAAACAGCACACCACAAACATTAAAAAGAAACTGACACCCAGACTTAACGCCCTCAGGTCACTTGCTCACACAAAATTTGGACACAACAAAGAAACTACCACCACAGTATATAAACAATACATAAGATCAGTGATGGAATACGCAAGCCCAGCCTGGACTTCTAACCTAGCTGAAACACATCATAAGACCTTACAGACTATTCAAAACAAAGCCCTGAAGATCATTACAGGTTGCACAGCTACTGCACCCACAGATCACCTACATCAAGAAACCAAAATCCTCAAAGTCAAAGACCATCTGGACATGAGAGGCACTCAATTCCTGGCAGCAGCCTCCACGAACCAAGACCACCCACTAAACTACATGGCAACACACCCACAGACACCAAGAAATATCAAAACAACACCCAGCACATGGTATCACACACAATTATTGTCCTCTCTCCCTCCCTGCCCACCCCGAACCAACTTCCAGAAGCACATCCATACTCATATATCTCGCCGATCCATCCACTCACTCACAGACAACACGCAGCTGCATGCACGACCTCCCGAAATCCATCCTTCCGAATCCTCCCTTCCTCGCGAGGACAGAGTCCACCTGGCCAGGCTGAGATGCGGACACCATCCAGCTCTTCTGAGCTATCAGAAGAGACTGGATGACTCCGTTGTTGACGCCTGCCCGGGATGTAACACAGCACCCCATACCATTAATCACATCATAGAAGACTGCATTTCACACAACCACTTACGCCAACAACACAATCTACACTCAATGAGAGCTCTGTGGGAAAGCCCGATCGTGGCCATGGCCTTCCTCAGGGACTCGTGGCTGTTCGGCCAGGCAGCTTAGGGAACAACAACAACAACAACAACGCACGCTTTACAATGTAATATTTCACCTTTTTCTATTGGTTTCGTGAAAATATTCGCATGTTTGCAAATAGCTATGAATGGAAATGCGAATACGAATATTGAAAAACATAGCGAATATTCGCAAAAACGAATACGAAACGAATATTCGGTCCATCTCTAAATTGTGTATATATTCCATACCAAGTGTGTTTTTGCGTACAACAATTATTCTGACAACAATAAACATGGAAATTCTGCAACTCCTCCTTTGCAATCATTTTTTTAGATACTGACCTTGTTGTTAATCTTTATGTTATTCACAATTTACTGTTAAATATTATACGAAATCACAGGTCATATATTCACATACATGAACATTCACCCTGTTTTTTGAGAACGGGATTAAATGATTAATGAGGACTCATAATTCGTTGCTTTGTTTATCTCTTGCGCCTTTAATCTCTTCCTGTTTTCTATAATCTGTTAAAGTTAAGTTATCAAGCTTTATGTATCTCTCCTGGTTCATCTTTCTCTAGATTGTTAGTAGCTATATCTCAAACAGTCGAAGTCTACTTTTGCCTAGGTCATGATATTATGAATTTCTCTAATTATCTTAAACACATTTATATATCATAAAGCAGCGCAATGCATTATTTTCGTTTAGCTAGATGTATATACCATGCATCTTTGCTCACCATAATTATTACAATCCTATTCAGTATTTTCATTTTAATGTATTCCCAACCCTTTCTTAATACGTGTAAGCTGTTTCACTTTAAGTTCACGATCATTATAGGATGTGCCTCAGTTTTGGAATGCTACTTATCTATAAAATCGGTAGTGGCTATCTTAATTACTCCTCCAACTACATGACGTCCCGCCAAAAATAAATAAACTCGTTTACTATATGCCATAATAATTGAAGAAGCGTATCCTCATATTTCTGAGGCACTAACCAACTGTATACAGCTTAGAACCCGTAGCAAGGAATGGCCCTAATGCTATCTCATTTAACGCTTTCACTAGGCGGGTGCCCAACCCCGAGAGGGGTTGAAATAGGGGAGCTATCCCCCCCGCCAAAGGCGGCTTTCTAGGGCCTTTCCTAGCTGATGCTGAGAGGATTGGGTTCTAGTCATGTGGTGATGGGCTGGTCTATCAGAGTGAGAACTGAGAGATCTCTGCCATACCCATAGCTTACTCTGACTGTTCCTTTTACTTATATATTTTCTAGATCTCAAGTGACGGCATCTCTTCCGTGGATTGACCTCCCAATTTACCAAGATTGGAAGTCAAAGCGTCACATTTTTCCTTTGCCCCTCAACTTTCTCTTCATAATTGCTGAGGGGCACAGGGCCCTGGGTGGGGCTTTGGTTTCCCGGGCGTTTCCGCGCCCTCCTCAGCTCCCCGCCATGGAGTGCCTTCGGTCACCCAGGCTTTATTGTGGTCGGCGGGGAGGGTTCTGTGGGGGCGCTCGGTTATGGCCTTGGCTTTGCTCGGGGCCTTGGGGCTGTTCGGCCAGGCAGCTTGGGGAACAACAACAACAACAACGCTTTCACTTCTACTGATCCCGTCAAAACGTAACAAAAAGTACCTGATATACCGGAAAGATTCTGCATAATCGTGTTTTCAATTGATATTAATTAAGCTTACACCGGTACCCTTGCGTCATTATTGTTGAGCATATCTACCAAGAGGTTTGACCAATAAATATAACTTAGTTTTTAATGTGAGGGTATTATTTTATAGCATGATCTTTTGCGCCTCTATACCGAAACTTTGAGGATTGTATTGTCACACTATATATAACTGGTTGCCTTTCTTGAACAGGCGTATTGCCATGCAAATATATATTAGTCGTCGTTTGTTTCCTGGTTTCTGCTTTGGAGTGAAATTAATAAAAATATATTATTTATAGATACATTGAATAATGTTTTATTAATTTATAATATTATATTGTTTAAATTCTTATGGTCGTACATAATGAAAAGCGATTATATACCTGTGGCAATGTCAACACTGATAACACCTCCAGTACACTTGGAAAACACTTTAATTGGCGTGTCATTGATACCGTATTATATACACCATATATGCATTACATACTTTCGTTACTACTATGACCTATACACTCACCATTATGCTGAAACACTAACTATAATATTTGAAGTTTGACTGACTCACCAACTGACAAATAATAACAATTACTATATTTCCCCTTGTTAGGTAGGCTAACCAACAGGTAGTTCAGTTGTATCTGACGCTCGCATGTTTGAACAATACCACATTCCCGATATCAAAACTCAGTAGGCGCTCTAAAAAGAGAACAAAAATGAAGTAGTATTACGTTTGTGACGCCTCCCGGCGCTAGCAGAATGGTTGCGTGGGGCATTGCAGCTCGCTAGCGCTCGCCAGGATGGGGGGATGGGCTACAGTTGTCCTAGAATGATCTGCTTTCTTTTATTAGTGTCGTGTTGCCACAGACAGTCTAGAAATGGTCTTTGTTTTGGTCTGTGACTGCGCCTTATATTTTATATTCGCTATAATATAAATGTTGCTTGTGTGGGAGGCGAGCGAGAGCGGGTGAGGGGGTACACCTGGCAGCGGTGTGAGCTATCACGCGGCTCGCTTGGGCGCTGACGGCGTTGGCGGCCGGGTGGTCAACTAGTCCCTTCCCGTCGTGGCCTCATGTTTTTTACCAGCTCAGAGCTTGCCTGACACGCGTATCGTCTACATCCTTTGCAATTCTGTCCCCCATACTCGCCACTTTGCATACTATTTCTCTCTCTCGACTTCTCCTTTCTCATTCTCTAATCTTTATTAAACTCAACATCCCTTCTGGTTTCAGCATAGACGTTCACCGTCGGCCAGTCGTATTGTACGCGAAGCTCTCAGATATTTCCATGTATTAGGCTTTAATGAGGTTTGGAGAGACGGACTTTTCCGTGTGTGTCCTCTCTCGGGAAGGTTGTAGACCGGTATATGTCTCCCTGGCAAGGTGTTGAGTGATTCTGCTTGGTTATTTAAAGCTAAACTGGGGGTAAGGTTACTGTGTCGTTGTCTCCGATGTGTGCAGTGTTAGCTAAGCCCTGCACGACATCGACAGGTACTGTGGGACCCTAAGTTGTCTTCGGGTGGGTTTACCTTGCGAGCACAGCGCTGTGGTGTGAGAGGGCCATAGCCTATCGCTCACAACATAGTGCTGCCTCTTTGTGTTGACTTCTGAAGGATCGCCAGGATAGAACTAGGTACTAGAGACCTAGATTTATCAAGAGAGCATCCCCGTCATATAACGTAATCTTCATTATACCACCTTCGGACAACGTTAGGTTACGAGCCGCATGCTCGCCCATTGTTGCCCTGCCTTGATACCCCAGCTAGACTTTATTAACTGAGCAGACACTGGTTAGAGATAAGCCCCCATTATTATATGTATGCTACATTATTATTCACTGCACTTTTGAGCCGAGGTTGTTGTTGAGTTGCACAACCCTAGTAGGCTGTTGCGTTGTGTCTCGAAGCATTTCTTTAGTTGTCGAGCATTACTACCTTTGCGCAGTCTTTATTATTCGCCTGCCTATTATTACTATATGTCCTAGTATTTATTGTGACCCGTATTCTGCATTATAATTGTTCAAGATTCTTTACGAACATCTTCCCAGCATCAGACTTATTTCAGAAGTTTCCAGTTGATGTTGCAGGACTAGCATTGCACTTTCTTTAATACAGGAGTGCCAGTTATTTGAGTATCTACCGTAATGTTAATTAATCACGTTAACTATTTTTTCTTTGTGTAACCTAATCGAGTAATCTTTTACTGTTTGAGAATAGGCTGTTTCATCGAGCGTCAGCCTAGTGTGTGTGCACCAGTTACCGAGTCATAGGATACCTCGTTGTGCAGGCACGACTCAGGGCGGTAATGGTGTTTTGTTTTCCAGTGTTTAAGGCAGGGGTTGGATCTAGTGTTACCGTTGTTGCATTTTTGCCATTATCTAGTCCAATGTTGAAGAGCCCTGTGTCTTTGAGAACCTGGATCGTAACACGTTATAGATTTAAGATATCAAATATTTGAATGCCTATTCTGTATGTCTGTAGTATATATTGAGAGAGAGAGAGAGAGAGAGAGAGAGAGAGAGAGAGAGAGAGAGAGAGAGAGAGAGAGAGAGAGAGAGCAATAGCAGGTTAGCAGCATGTAACGCGTTTATTATGCTACACACACTTCACGACTCCAATATTTGGCAATCATAATCCCACATAATGTTCAAAACACAGAATAAATTATTCTTTCACAGTAAAGTATTTGGTCACCCACATCCCTCCACCCCCACCTGCTCCCACTTTGCCGCTGGTTACCCCTCCCACTCCTGTACCCTATTTGTATTCAGCTAACTATGATCTCAATAACCATTGATGTAAGAAAACATGAATGGTCTCCTCATATGATTGCACTAGTTTTGTAGTGCTATTATTTACCTGTCAATTAATAATTCAGTCATTTTTTTTTATTTTATTTTTTTTTTTTTTGTATTTTTTTTTTTTTTTCATGAGCACGTTGGCCTATATACTGTACAGCACATGTGGCAATCAAATGAGGAAACTATAATAACACCAGACGACGATACAGTTATTACAATAGAATAATGGTTCTTTGAGCAGTATGTATTGCCTTACCAGTGGTTGTCCCCTTATTATTATTATTATTTTATTATTATTATTGAAATACCACAGGAACAAAAATTCCTGGGAGCGAAACTTCCACCCCCAACGAGATCCCTCTCTTTCTACCACCTCCCTCCACATGTTACACGTCTCGTTAATCACAGTCTTCTAATATACAAATCACATTTCCTTACCCCCTGACATTCTTGAAATACCCACTAAGTATACTCAATCTCACAATCACACGCTTAAAAAAAAAAAAAAAAAGGGAAAAAGAAAGGAAAAAAAGATTCGCCACAAACCAAAGATACCCCTATACAATGACGACACAACAAATACACGTATACACAAACACACTACCATTAAATGTCCGACTCCATAGACAAGCAACACAAATATGGCACAAACTAGAACTATCACAAGACCCAACTCTAGAGAAAATTAAGGAATATTATGCACAACAACCAAATTTAAGATTCAACAACTGGTTTAAAAGCAGTCTAAATAAAATAAACACAGAAGATGAACCACAGCCAATTTATTAAAGGAAAAAAAAGAGGAAAAAAGAACAGGGAGGGAAAAAAGAAAATAAACAAACAAACACACAGTTTATGTTCAGCATATTAAGTGTTGGTTGACGACCGTTTGACTTCAATGTTCTCTCCGAGTGGTAGTCCCTGGAAACGAGTGCATTATTTGAAGCTTCATTCGGTGTTTAATCAATTCTTGACAATAATTGTATTCAGCTAACTATGATCTCAATAACCATTGATGTAATGAAAATATGAATAGTCTCCTCATACGATTGCACTAGTTCTGTAGTGCTATTATTTACAACCTGTCAATTAATAATTCAGTCACTACAAGCTTGCTTTTTTTTTTTTTTTTTTTTTTTTTTTTTTTTTTTTTTTAGAGATACGTATATACAGACCATGTGACAATTAAATGAGGAAACTATAATAACACATCTGAATAATGCCAACCTGATTTATAAACACAAATATGAATGTAACCAGACGACGATGCTGTTGTTTCAGTGGAATAATGGCTCTTTGAGCAGTATGTATCGCCTTACTAGTGGTTGTCCCCTCACAGGATGGGGGGCGCTGCTCAATAAACTCGCCCTTCGGGGCAAAATCAAAAATCAATCCTTCCCCTTCCTCGCCTCCCTTCCTCCACCCCATACCTTCACCTCCTACCCCCACACCATCAATGTTACCAGATAATTTATGGGCACTAATTGTGCTGCCCTCTATTGAGGTCTTGGACAGACCAAGGCTGTATCAGTTTCATCTGTCCACAACTGTACCATTTTGAAGAAGTATCGAACGATAACGAGACAATACAATACAGTATTAAGGTGGGGGGGGGGGGGGGAGCGTATTTATTTGCTTATTCCTATAGTTTCCTTCTTAGACCTCCATCAAGCTTGAACAAAACACCACCAACACCCCCCTTCAAAACAAATTTGTACATTTTTCGATAAAAATATGTACCGGCCGAAGGTCGATTCCTTTAAATTTACATGCTCGCTATCGCTAGTCAGGACAAAATGGACACTTAAATTGCATGAAAGGTCTTAATATTAGCAAAACATTGAGCGATAGATCTTAAAATCACTAAACTTATGTGGCAAACGTCTTAAAATCTCAGAACTAATGGGGCTAAACATGAGAAATAATGGGGTCCAGAAAAAAACAACCACCTCCCCATAAAGTCAAGATGCTTCAGAACATGGGACTACAGGTTCAAAGATTCGAACTGGAGTATATGTCTATGTACTGAGTGCTGTACACAATAACCATATTTATATACTTCCATACAACCCCATTTATGCTATACCCTGTTCCAAACAAGGAGGCTAAAGCTCTTGAACATCATATAACTCACAAACAACTAGAGTAATCGAGGTAAGATTTCTACCATTTGGGAAGGGTCAGCCAGGAAATAGGTTTGTAAAATTACAGTTAATTTGCTCTAGCCCTTTTTGAGTTACAGAGGTTAGGGATCACGATTTCTGGCCTACCTATTTGGAACAGGGTACAACAGCATACCATATCAGTACAAGGGACTGGAGTACTCGAAAAGAGGCTCCAGTCCTGACGCTCTTACTGACTTACAGTGTGCTGGCTAAATAATCTTAAAGGGTTGATAGCCTCTCAAGTCCTATTTTAAATAACTAACGTATCAGGTGTATGGGATATTGGGAATATATTAAGCATGTTATTATTAGATTTGTATACCTTGGTATTAATAGTACATATTGATGAAATAGAGATGTGATTGGCAATATGGTATTTTAAACAGTCTAGAAAGTCATGATTGAATACTCCACAAGTTTAGAAAATAAGGTCTACTAGTAATTACATCAAGCTTAAAAATTAATATTTAAGAAACTTGTTACAGAACATAATCATAGTGTCGGATGAAGGGACCGTGTTTTTTTCATTGCATTTACTAATCCCAACTTATGTCGAAAGTCTTATTCAAAACACGATCACATTATTATGATACATTACAAGCATTTCATAACTACTGCAAAGTCATAACATTATGTACGGAGGAACAAAACGTGGTATTTGGCGTTTACATTCAACATAACTAAAACGTCACCTAGAAAGGCAATAATGTGCCTTTAAAAAAATATCGATTTTCTATGATTGTGTTTGTGCCATCCCATTTTCTGAATTGTATTAATGAAGGGGGTCTTGGTTATTTTGTTGGTCTATTGATATATGCATTCAGTAATTGTATTAATGGAGGGGGTCTTGGTTATTTTGTTGGTCTATTGATATATGCATTCAGTAATTGTATTAATGGAGGGGGTATTGGTTATTTTGTTGGTCTATTGATATATGCATTCAGTAATTGTATTAATGGAGGGGGTATTGGTTATTTTGTTGGTCTATTGATATATGCATTCATTAATTTCTAGTTTCCTCGCTAGACATTCCATCAAACTTAAAAAAAGACAAAAAACCTAGACGCACCCTTAAGATAAATTTGTGCGTTTTCGGTAGAAGAATGTGCCGGCCGAAAGACGGTTCCTCTTTAAATTACAGGCTCGCTATCGCTTGCCAGGAAACCTAAATTGCATGGAAGGTCATGATATTGGCAAAAATTGGGCAAAGGATCTTAAAATCGCCAAAGTAATTGGGCAAACATCTTAAAATCTCAAAACTAATGGAGCTAAAGATGAGCGAATCACAAACAAACCAATACACGTGAAAACATAGTCTTCTTGCACATTTTAATTCGAATTACATTAACCCCCTTAGGATACAATGACTCATATGTTTTCAGTTTATTCCATTGTTTGACGATTTTATTCAGATTAGGAAGGGTATGTGGAAGTCAAAGGGTTAACTGAACTAGTATTTACCCTCTCAATCCCCACAGATCCTTCCTAAGTTATATACAAGCTATTAATCAGATTGGAAAGGTGTGTGGAAGTCAAAGGGTTAATTGAAATAGTCTTTACCATCTCCATTCCCACAGATCCTTCCTAAGTTATATAAAATCGTTTTATAAAGGCCTTAATAAACTGTCAAAAAGGCGGCTTAATCCTCAAAGGGGTAAAAGGTTAACCCCTTCTGTACCGGCGACGTCCTTTGTATTTGATTCTGGCTACTACCAATCGATTTTATTCATTTTAGGAAGGATCTCTAGATATTATTTGGATGGAATTTGTGCTGTACCTAGTATCAGTGCATTACTACAAAGCCCACCGAAATGCCAAAAAATACCCTTATTGTTCCATGATTTAATAGCACTGTATGAATATTCCCATATTTAAAATAAGCTACAAGGGGGCAATTCCTAGTGAGTTGATTGCTCAATAGGTGGCGTTCTGAGAGTGAGAGTCTGAGTCTAGGGGGTATTACAGTGAAGCGCAAAGGCGGAGCAGCTTCAGGGATGGGGCTGCGTCGAGCCGTGGGAGGGCAACCGGGCCCCGTGCATCTTGCAAAGATAAGATGGCGGGGGCTGGTTGCAGCTCAATGCGCTTCACATGTTTCACTCCCTAGACTAGAACGAGAGCTCACGGGCTTCACCGTTGTATGTACAGGCTCACAGCCTATGCCCGAGAGGGAGTAGTTGGAATATATAGAAAATATATATACAGAGGTGGGCAGGTGCGCGCCATTTGGCGCTCTGCGCTCTGCGATCCGGTGCGCATTACCAATATAGAGGAGCGCGGAGCGAGGAGCGGCAAAATTCTGAAATCGGAGTGCAGGCGGGGAGCGCAGCTAGAAATTCGCGCTCCTTTCTGGCGCTCCGGAGGCGATTTTTCCTGTCAACAACAGGTACAAGAACGTCATTATCGTGTAGAGTCATCGTACCGTTCGTACGGTGTTACTCACAGTGTTAGTGAACTGTGATACAGTGATACTATGATAGTGACAGACTGACAGTGTTACAGTTGTTAACTTGTTATATTTTGTTTTTTGGCTTTTGCTAACGCAAAGTAAACCTTACGGGCAAGTTACAGCTTACGAAGGGGCCTAAGGGTAAGTCTGGCAGTGGTATAGCCCGAGCCTGTCTGACTGTCTGAGTGTCTGTGGACAGCTTGGACGGGTCCAATAATCATAATATAATCAATTAATCATATCATATTAAATTATTAATGATATTATGATATTAAATTATTATTCATTTAATCATGTAATCAACTAAATAGTAAATACTAATCAATGTAATCATGTTGTATTGTTGTTATTGTATTGTTAGGCTTGTTAGAATGTTAGCTTGATAAGTTTAACTGTTTAAGTTTCTCAGTTTGGACAGTTTCTGTAATTCTTTATGTCATATCATAGATATCAATGGACAGTCACAATGTCACAAACTCACAATGATATCTATCATATCATTGACATTTGCAATGATATCAATCATATCATATCATTGACATTTGATTCATTGATATGACATAAAGAATAACAGAAACTGAGAAAGTGAGAAACTTAAACAGTTAAACTTCAGAAAGACACCATGACTTGAGTTTTTTTGAATGTTTTGAATTCTTGGAATTTAGTGAAGTGAAAGACAAAGGACAAAGTGAAGGACAAAGGTAAATAATTAAATAACTTCTAGAAGCTGTTTTGTTTGTTTTGTTTTTTATATACCTATTTTTGGGAGCGCGGAGCGCAGGAGCGCGGAGCGGGAAGCGCATCGGGTCTGCTGACAAAAGGAGCGCGTGAGCGCTGGCGCATTACCTTATGTCTGATGAGCGCGGAGCGCTGCCGCATTACCGGTCCCACCGGAGCGCGCCCACCTCTGTATATATATATATATATTTGAGGCTTCAAACTATTTCAATTGACCCTTTAACTACCACAGATCCTTCCTAAGCTGAATAAAATTGTATACATATAGCTAGAATAAAATAAAATAGACGTCGCTGGTACAGAAAGAGTAACACTCGACACACGATAACACTCCCCGTCATGCTCACCTTACGATGGGAGGCTAAACATTAATTACATTACGCATTCAGCGGCATCCATCTTTTACTCCAGCCTTAGGTCGCGCTAATATAACCGCCCTCTGACATTTAACCCTTACAGTACCGGTCAAGTCTTTTTAACTATATTCTGGATACTATTAAACGATGCTATTCAGAAAGGGCCTCCAACAATTAACAGGCTTCGAACTATCTCACTGAACCCATTTTACTACTTAATTAAGATCCTTCTTAAACTACATACAACCGTCTATATTTAGCAAGAATAACATTAAACAGACGTCGCTGGTACAGGAGGGGTTTAAGGGGGCAGTGGCAGGTTTTTTGGGCTATTAATTAATTTATTCATTTATGTTTTAGTTTCCTTGCTAGACTTCCATCAAGCTTAAAAATACCCCCCTAAGCCCCCCCCCCTTCAAGATAAATTTGTACATTTTTCGGTAGAAAAATTTCCCGGCCAAAGGCTGGTTTCTCTTAAAATTACAGGCTCGCCAGGAAAACATCAACACCTAAATGGTACGAAAGTGCTTACAATTACCAGAAATGTGGCGAAAGGTCTTCAAATCGCCAAACTAATGGGACAAACGTCTAAAAATCTCAAAAATAATTGGGTAAACTATGTAGATGAAGGGGCCAGAAGGAAAAAAAACATTAAAAGTGAATATCTATTTTTAGAACAATGGATTTTTGAGATGCAACGGGTAATGGACGAGAATCCACGATGAAACTAGGAATACACTTTACTCTCGATCACTTGTATTCATATTCTATACCTTAAGATCACTGGTGTATCACTTGTGTCTTTAGCTCTCTTTCCTGAATTAATTATGAAAATACACTGAGTAACACTAGTATAGAAAATTATAGAAGCTAGACACTTGGCCTTCATACGCGAATATATATATTTTTAACTAATACACCTGATTCGCACTGGGGTGAATAATTAATATATCACTATGACAACACTCCTCCTAGCACTGTGGTAGATCTGGAGCTGCAGACACAGGGTGATGAAGCGAGAGTTGTTGGAGTCCTTCCTTCTAGTTCCTTCGAGCCGCTCAGGTGGTCCTGCCGTGTGGTTTTAATGGAGATTGGGATACAGATGGATTAGTTGGTTTTGGGTCTTGAACGGTTGTTCCTTTATGTCATGACATGGGGACTAATGCGAGCATGAAATAGGACATGTCCTGAGTTATAGCTGCTCGTCTGCCCTGACCGTTAGACTAATCGGTGATGAAGTTCTGTTCCGGTACTCTTGATGAAGGGTCTAAAATACAAAGTCTCTAGTGTCATGACACAGTGACAAGGTATCGGACTAACGCGAGTAAATAAATACGATCATGAACTTATTATTTCACTCGATCTGTCTCTGACCGTTTTAAGAGTGTTCAAAGAACCCAAGTTCGGTGATTAAACCTTTTTACTGCATATGTCCTTGACCATGGTGTTGGACAGATGCAGTGTGGACTTCTATATGCTAAGTGCCGTTAGTTAGACGGTATCTCGCAAAGCCCTAACTGTTAGAGTTGGCTTACCATGGTAAAAGCCTCCTTAACAGTTTGTAGAGTGCGGGATTTAGACTGGAAGTCAGTTTGTGGCATGCCCTTCGGTGCTACTTCCAATATCAAAATTGCAGCCTAATAGAGATCCTAATGTGGTCACTCTGCCATGGCATGTAACAACATAAGTTCATATAATAGGGAAAATACCTCCTCAGACCATAAAGACTCTTGACCACGGTTTCGAGTTCTTTCCTTGAATGGGAGGGTAATCCTAGGCCCAAAATTCTCACATGTTAGGGGATTTGACCCGTTAGATTGCTGACTCTACCTGGTTCCTGCCGGGATGGTCATGACGTCGGCTGCTATGTCCCAGGTGAGGTGTTTGAAGGTCAGAAGGTCATAGGTGCAGGGGGGGGGGGGGTTCCAGGAGGATTAGGTAGGCCCCGTAGAAATACGTGCACTGGCGGTGAGTCATCTGGGCGGAAGAGTGGCGCCTCTGTACAGGTGAGGTATGGTGAGGTTTCTTCTTTTCAGCTTGGCTGTAGACGATTTTCTTCTGCTATGTTTTTATCTGGTCGAAGGTGATGGTTATCGTTTTACCTGGTGTGGGTGCTAAGGTAGGTGTGATGGTGGCAATCCAGGCTTCCCAGGCATTAGTGCATAGATGGTTATGCTTGTGCTTGGGGTGGCCATTTTTTTTTCCTTCTGCCTTTGTCTTGGTGGGTGATATTATTGAGGTTTGGTTATGTGGTAGTGTGTTTTCCTTCTCTAGTGATTGTTTCTTTATCTGTTTCCTGGTTTCTTCTGTGGTGGTGCGAGGTGTGGCGGTCTGTGTTATTTTCCTGTCTTTCTTGTTGTTATCTTTAGTTTCTCCCTCTCCTTCTCTTCCTCGTTTTCTCTGTTGGGTTGCTGTGGTGCTTGGTGGTTTTCTTTTCTCTTCTCGTCCTTCTTCTTTAGTCTCTCCTTCTGCTTCCTTGCTACACTTTCTTTGTTGGGTTGGTATGGTTGAAATGCGTAACTCGGGAATTTTAAATAAAATCAAGAAACGGATTATGACATTGCAAAACTGTATTCACTTTCCTGAGATAATGTATCATGTGTGTGTGTGTGTGTGTGTGTGTGTGTGTGTGTGTCTCTGTGTGTGTGTCTCTGTGTGTGTGTGTGTGTGTGTGTGTGTGTGCGCAACAGCTGTCCTTACACCAAAATCATTATTTTTAATTTGCTGATAATTGCAATAAGATATGTAGATTTTGTTCTGAAAAGTAATGGAGACATTATTTATACAGCAAACCAACCAACACGTGTGGGCACAAATTTCCGTCTTGCTATCTTTAAGCCGGAGGCTAAAATGCCATTGTAATTGCACTGTGAATTCAATTTCAAATATTTTATATTTGAGTCTCATGTTGCAGTAATATAAAAGCCTGCTGAAAACTGAAAATTCGTCAATTCAGACCAATGGCGTTGTTGAAGGTTAATTATTAATTATTCCGAAAGTGATGAGATACTTCTAATACTGCAAATACACATGCATGTATTTCTTTGGCATTATATATATTTCACCTTATTTTATCGACAATCTGTGATATATATATATATATATATATATATATATATATATATATATATATATAGCCTATATATATATATATGCCTATATATATATATATATATATATATATATATATATATATATATATATATATATATTTTTTTTTTGTCTATGTGCGTGAGGGAGACAAAAACAGAACTGCCTGTAGCGAGTGCCTCCTCCATAGTTGAAAGAGTGACAGGGCCAAAATCAAGGGATGTTCGAGCTAAAATGCCTGGACACATGGAGTTTGAAGCGATTTAAGTCATAGGAGGAAGGACAGACTAATTCTAGGAGACAGTTCCAGAGCTCAGCAGTTGAATAGAAGAAATACTGAGAGTAACATTTCACTCTTGGGTTGGAGAGTTGCACAGAGTAGGGGTGGGATTGTGTTGCAAGACGGGTACCACGCACCCTACGTAAAGGAGGTGGTATACACTGGGAGAGTTCTGAGGAACACTGATTATTGTAGTAACGATAGAATAGCGAGAGATATGCAACATTGCGGCAAAGGGAGAGAGTTTGCAGAGAGTTGGTGAGTGGGCGAGAATTAATGATACGAAAGGCCTTCCTTTCTACCTTGTCTAGTAGTGCGGTGTGAGAGGATCCTCCCCACACATGTGAACAATACTCAATACAAGGACGCACTGTGCCCCTATACAGAGACAGAAGCTGCGCAGGGGTAAAGAACCCGTTGAGGCGGTTGAGCACACCCAGCTTCTGGAAGGCTGCCTTAGCAAGACTGGTAATATGGTCCTTCCAAGTGAGAGCTACTTGAGACTACTTGATATGTGACATTCTGTTTTCTAAATATCTTAAAGTGCATTCATTATGGCTTCTATAATCATATTTTGTGTTCCACTGCGTGCCAAACCGTAAGCAGGGAATGGCTGATACGAGAAAATTGATAAATAATAGGGTTCAATAAAGAACATAAGAAAATAAAATATAATAGGGAAAATGTCTTGATAATATCGTAACCTTTAATCTGACTGACTTGGACTTAGCAACCTCTGGAGGGTGAGACGGCGAAGCACTTGAGCGAAGCAACCAGCCGCTTCAGAGATGGAGCTGCTTCGAGCCATGATGGATACTTCACATGTCTCACTCCCCAGACTGGAACAAGACCTCACGGGCTTCACCGTGTTGAGCGGTGGAATGTACAGGCTCTCAGCCTATGCCCGAGAGGGAGTAGTTGGAATATATAAAAACAAAATATATATATATATATATATATACCGGTATATACTGTATATATACCTGTATATATATTTTTTTTGTTTTTGTTTTTCTTTATTTTGTTCTATGAAAATATGCATCTTTTTCTTAAAGGGGGTCTGGGGAGTGTTATTTTTAAATCTTGATGGAGGTCTAGCAAGGAAACTATAAAATAAATATGTAAATAGATAAATATACCAAAACAAAAAAAACACTACCCCCATAATTAATATCTATATATATATATATATATATATATATATATATATATATATTATATAAAGCTAATTTATAAATATTACACATACAAACAAAAAAAGAGTGTTTACGTAAGTAGCGTACAGGGCTGAGGGTACAGACCGCACATACAGGAAATTATCACCGGCAGCTTGGTACTTAGGTTGTAAAAAATAGAATGGAAGCTGTAATACAATTTGTTTTACACTCGTACGAATAATGCTGACGGCAAAATACAATAGAGTATGAATTCTGCGAATCGTCGATTCGTCGTATAATTTCAAAAATACTGTTTATATATATATATTCTTTAATACATACGAGGTTGAAAGAAATGGCAATTTCTGCGTTGGAAATTTTATTATTCAAAGTTTCCAGGTCTCTGATGAGTTTTCGCTGGGTGGCAGGAAGTAGATGAAGGAGATGAGCAAAATTCATGGTGGTACAGGGTTACATTAAAGTACATGAAGATACAGGATATACGACGCGTTGCACTGGACAACCAGCATTATCAAGTAAGGAAGGAATGATATAAAAGGTAAACAGGAAGGGTATATCTAGAGGGTGGAGGATCAGAGGAGGCGGAAAACAAGGGGCAAAAGTCTGCTATTGGTGGAAGGGTAAACTAGGAGAGAGAAAGGGGGTAACCGCTTCACGCATGCGCACTGGATGCGGGATGGTGGTCAATAGGTGGGGTCGAAGCTGATTGGCTGCGTGTCGAGGGGCGTGGCCTAAGTTATGTGGCGCCTGCAGAAGACGAAGCTGAAGGAGGTAGCGCGGGGGGCTGCGTCAAGGGCACCGGGGGGCGAGGAGGGGTGTTAGGTCCTGTAGGGTAGTGCCTTTTGGCAGAAGGAAGGGTCTGAAGGTCCAGAGTTTGGTTGTTGATGTTGGGATGTAAGGCAAAAGGATATATAAACCTTACTAACACCATTCTGACCCTGGACCAAGAAGACCTCCTCAACAAAGGCCTCAACTGCCACTACAGCTCCAAACCTGGCCCCCACCGGAAACGCCTAGAAACGGAAATCCTCCTGGACGACATCCTACGACTCAAGAAGGATGGCAAGGTCACCACTACTCCCGCCCTACAACCTACTCTCCTCGCTGAAGCCGCCAAAACCAGAGGAACTCACCATAGCAAAATACTCAACAAACAACACTTCCAAGCTGCCAAACTATTAAGAGACAACCCCAACATCATCATCCGTCGTGAGGATAAAGCTTCCTGCCTCGTGATCCATGACAAGGAGGAATATCTTAGAAAAATGGACGTCATCTTAAGTGACAACACTAAATTTAAAAAGATCACCCGCAACCCAACCGACGAAATCAAACGTATTGCCAACACCACCATCACCGCCATCAACGCCAAACAAGGAGGGATCCACCTTAAAAAACTCGTTGGAGAATACACCCCTGGTTATGCGTACGGAACCATCAAAACACACAAACCTGAGAACCCCTCCGCCCCATCATCTCCCAGATCCCCACTGCCACCTACCAGATCGCCAAGGCCCTGAACAACCTCCTCACCCCCTACATGCCTAGCCAATTCAACCTTAACTCAGCCCACGATTTCTTGGAAATTTTACGAGACGCCCCCCGTAACAACAACCACACTATCGCCTCTCTCGACGTAGAAAGCCTGTTCACCAACGTGCCAGTGGATAGGACCATTGACATGATTCTACGTCGAATTTATCATTGCCCTGATACACCTACACTGGACATCCCGGAGAAGGCCCTGAAAACACTACTGGAGCTATGTACCAAGGAGGCCCCCTTCCTTTGCCCCCGGGGCAACATGTACAAGCAGATAGACGGTGTGGCGATGGGCAGCCCCCTAGGAGTTCTTTTTGCGAACTTTTTCATGGGTACCATCGAGGAAGAGCTCCTAGCTGCCCAACGACCCGCCGTCTACTGTAGATACGTGGATGACATCTTCGTGCAAATCAAGGACCTCCACGAACTACAGGAACTCCAGCGTCGCTTCATGACCTCCTCCGGACTTAACTTCACCTTTGAAAAATCTAACAATGGACAACTCCCCTTCCTCGACATCCTCGTAGCTCTGAACGACCATGGGTTCAAAACCACCGTCTACATTAAACCAACTAACACAGGACAATGCCTCAACGGCGATAGTGAATGCCCCCGCCGTTATCTTCTATCCTCCATCTCCGCCTATGTTAGGAGAGCCCTCACGCACTGCTCTACCTGGGCCGACACCCACCAGGAACTAGAAAGACTATCCCAAGTTTTAGTAAATAACGGATACTCCAACTCCGACATCTCCAGCACCATCAACCACCATCTTGAAAAATGGTACACCCAAAGCCCTCCCAACATTGACCCCCCCAATGAAATTAAGATCTTCTACCACAATTACATGTCCTCTGAACACAAAAATGACGAGGCCATCTTAAAAGAAATAATCTCCAAGCATGTCCACCCAACCAACCCGGAAAACAAAATCAAATTAATAATTTATTACAAATCCCCCAAGACCTCCAACCTCGTTCTCCGCAACAAACCAGCCTCCACCAAGATAAAGAGCCCGATGACCGACGATCACGTCATTTACCAACATACCTGTAATTATGAGGACTGTGGACCTCATTCCTATATTGGTATGACGCAGACTCGTCTTTCACGTCGGTTAACTCTTCACCTTCAGGCTGGAGCCATCAAAGACCACTATCTCACCCCTAACCACCCTCACCTCACACGCAACGAGTTAGAGAAACACACCACCATACTCGATAAAGAAAGTGACCCAAGGAGATTACCTATACTCGAAGCTTTATATATCCAAGCCTTACATCCCAACATCAACAACCAAACTCTGGACCTTCAGATCCTTCCTTCTGCCAAAAGGCACTACCCTACAGGACCTAACACCCCTCCTCGCCCCCCGGTGCCCTTGACGCAGCCCCCCGCGCTACCTCCTTCAGCTTCGTCTTCTGCAGGCGCCACACAACTTAGGCCACGCCCCTCGACACGCAGCCAATCAGCTTCGACCCCACCTACTGACCACCATCCCGCATCCAGTGCGCATGCGTGAAGCGGTTACCCCCTTTCTCTCTCCTAGTTTACCCTTCCACCAATAGCCGACTTTTGCCCCCTGTTTTCCGCCTCCTCTGATCCTCCACCCTCTATATATACCCTTCCTGTTTACCTTTTATATCATTCCTTCCTTACTTGATAATGCTGGTTGTCCAGTGAAACGCGTCGTATATCCTGTATCTTCATGTACTTTAATGTAACCCTGTACCACCATGAATTTTGCTCATCTCCGTCATCTACTTCCTGCCACCCAGCGAAAACTCATCAGAGACCTGGAAACTTTGAATAATAAAATTTCCAACGCAGAAATTGCCATTTCTTTCAACCTCGTATGTATTAAAGAAAATTTATTACCTGGCTTTACCAACATATATATATATATATATATATATACACAGTATATACTGTATATATATTGGTTTACTCACGCTTGTTCTACTGCTGTCCGCAACAAGGAGGAAGCATTCAAACGGTACCGACGCCTTAAAACTCAAGAATCTCCTTTTTCCTATGTTACTGCCCGGAATTAAGCCAAATCTGTTGTTCGACTTGCCAAGCACTCTGTCATAAATAATAAATGCACTGAACTATCTAACTCTAGCTCTTCCCAAGCTTTCTGGCATCTAGCCAAAAACCTCTCCAACAATTTTTCTTCCTCGTCTTTCCCTCCCATTTTCCACTTTGATGGCACAACCATCACTTCTTCCTCTGACAAAGCTGAACTCTTCGCTCCAACCTTTGCTAGAAACTCCACCTTGGATGATTCCTGTGCTATTCTTGCTTCTCCACCCCCGTCTCTCCTACTTATGCCTAATATCCTAATCTCTTATAAAGATGTACTGTCTACCCTCTCTTGGCTTAATACTAAGAAGGCGTACGGTCCGGACGGTGTTCCTCCTGTTGTACTAAAAAACTATGCTTATGTGCGGACTCCCTGCCTAGGTAAACCTTTTCGTCTCTGTCTCTCCTCTAACGTCTTCCCTTCATGCTGGAAGTTTGCTCTCATTCAACCAGTCCCAAAGAAGGGTGACCGCTCCCAACCCTCCAACTATCGTCCAATTGCTCTCATATCTTATATCTTTAAAAAAAATTAAACTATTCTTGCTTCCAAATTTCTTAAGCATTTCTCTTCTCATAATCTGCTCTCAGATTGCCAGTACGGCTTCCTTAAGGGTCGCTCTATTTGTGATCTTCTTTTATATCTTACTAACTCTTGGTCATCCTCCTTTCGGGACTTCGGTGATACTTTTTCTATTGCGTTAGACATATCGAGGCCTTCGATTGAGCCTGGCAAAAATCTTTAAATTCTAAACTACCTTCCTCTTGTTTCTATCCCTCCATCTGTGCCTTTGTCTCTAATTTCATTTGCGGCCATTCCATAGCTGTGGATGTGGACGGCCAGCGCTCACTTCCTCATTCTATCAACTCCGGTGTTCCTCAGGGCTTTGTCCTATCTCCTATTCTCTTTCTAATTTTCATAAATAATCTTCTCAACTGTCCCATCCATTCATATGCAGGTGATTCTACCTTACACTACTCAATTAGATTTCCAGAACGCCCCAGCCAGCAATCCCTCAAAGACAAACGTAATGAAGCCATACAACACTTATCTTCTGATCTAACTACTATTTTCAATTGGACCAGAGAAAACCTTGTTACCTTTAATGCTTCCAAAACCCAATTTCTCCATCTATCTACCCGTCCGGAACTCCCAGAGGACTATCCCTTATTCTTCAACAATAAAACAATTAATCCTTCATCTTCTCTCATTATTCTTAGAGTCTCTTTTTTTCTTATGGTCTCAGTTGGAAGGACCATATTTCCACTCTTGCTAAGGCAGCCTTCCAGAAGGTGGGTGTGCTCAACCGGCTCAAGGGGTTCTTTATCCCTGCACAGCTTCTTGCTCTGTACAGGGGCACAGTGCGTCCTTGTATTGAGTATCGTTCACATGTGTGGGGAGGATCCTCTCACACTCCACTTCTAGACATAGTAGAAAGGAAGGCCTTTGGCATCATTAACTCCCGTCCACTCACCAACTCTTTGCAATTTATCTCTCTCCGCCGCAATGTTGCATCTCTCTTGCTAATTCTATCACTACTATGCTACTATAATAATCAGTGTTCCTCAGAGCTCTCTCCGTGTATACCACCTCCTCTATACGTAGGGTACGTGGTACCCATCTTGCAACACAATCTCAACCCTACTCTGTGCAACTCTCCAACCCAAGAGTGAAACATTACTCTCAGACTTTCTTCTATTCAACAGCTGAGCTCTGGAACTCTCTCCATGAATCCATCTTTCCATCATCCTATAACTTAAATAGTTTCAAACTCTCTGTGTCCAGACAGTTTTGCTCGAACGTTCCTTGATTTTGGCCCTGTCACTCTTTTAAATCTGGGGGAGGCACTCGTCACAGGCAGCTTTGCCATTTGTCTCCCTCATCCGCATAGAAACAAATATATATATATATAACTGACTCTGTCTAGGGTAATGTAATGCTTTTGAGACCTCTCAAAAATTGGTAGTCATTATTTTTTTCAAAAGATATTATTTTCATATTAAAAACGAAAACACACTTCGCGAAAATATGTGTAATGTTAGTAATCCCCTCAAAGAGACTTAAGGGGAGATGAGACGTTTGTTTGGTCTATTAATTCATTTATTCCTTTATTTCTTACTGTTCTCGCTAGACCTCCATCAAGCTTAGAAAAACACCCCCTAGACCCCTTTAAGATAAATTTGTACTTTTTTTGTTAGAAAAATGTCCAGCCGTTCCTCTTAAAATTTCAGGCTCGGTATCGCTCGCCCGGAAAAATTGAATCTAAATAGCACGAAAGGTCTTAAAATTGGCAACGAAATGGGGCGAAAGGTGTTAAAATCGCCAAACTAATGGACCGAACGTCTTATAATCACAAAAACAATGGGACCAAACACGAGGGAAGAAGGGGACCCAAAAAACGGCCCATCTCCCCTGAACCCCAAATAAACATGTTGCTACGTACACTTCTCCGCCTAATGGGTTGTAGCAATCAAATCAGTAGCGGGAGGTAAAACAAGAGGGGGCTAGATTGCAAAGCTAGTTTTTAAAAGGCCTGAGTCGACTTACCTTTTCGTATATTGCTGTAGTAGTATCGTATTTTACTATCTTAAAATCATGCTGTTTGCTGGTGAGCGATAAGTTGCAGGGTTTGGTATATATGTTTGGAACAGTGTGCGAACAACGGAATCTGAAAGTAAATGCGGGGAAGAGCAAGGTTATGGTCTTCGAAGGGGGTGAAGCCACAGAGTGTGAGGGGAAGTTGAACGGTCAGGCTATGGAGCATGTCACCTCATTTAAGTAGCTTGGCAGTGTGCTGAGTAAATATGGGATTATGGATGAAGAAGTGCGGGAGAGGGTGCAACAGGGGAAGAGGGTTGTTGGAACGCTGCAAGCAGTAACAAGAAATAGGGTGGTCAGTATGGAAGTGAAGAAGTTTTTGCATGACAGTGTGGTAATCTCGACATTGACTTATGGAAGTGAAACATGGACAATGGTGGAGAGACTCAGACCAAGAGTGAGAGGGGTGGAAATTATTTACTTGAGAAGTGCGTGCGGAGTTGCATGGAGGGATAGACAGACGAATAAGGACGTAATAGGAAGTGTGGTGTGGATGTAGATTTGCTGGAAAGTGTGAAAAGGAACACCTTGAGATGGTTCGGCCATATGGAACGTATGGGAAGCGAGATAATGACTAAGAGGGTGTACGAGAACGAGGTGGAAGGACAGAGAGGGAGAGGTAAACCGAGAGAGAGGTGGAAGGATGTAGTGAAGAAGTATATGAATGAAGGCGGTGCTGGTTGGGAGGAGGGGCGTCGACTGACTGGGGACAGAGGTGCATGGGGGAGTTTCGTTCGTGGCCATCCCTTCGGGGATCACGGCGTCAGGCAATAGATAGATAGAAAATGATAATAATACACAAACAAAACGATTTGCCTTCTTATTAATTACGTTGTCTATACGAAACAAGAATATTTTGTTCATCTATGTTTATTTTGTTGTTAGTCCTTGGACGGGCCATTTCGGTTTGTGGCCGTTTTGGTTGTGGCCATGTTGGTTGTGGCCATTTCGGAGTGTGGCCATTTTGGCTGTGGCCAAATTGGAGTTATTGCTCGGCAGGAAAGAATAAACACCTAATTGGCACGAAAGGTCTTAACATTAAAAACAAAATGGGCGAAAGTCTTACAATTTGAAAACTGACGGGGCTAAACATGAAAGCGAAGGGGGTACAGACTTGCCGTACTTACCACACACTCCTATACAACAACAACAACAACATATACTGTCCTTGTCTTCCACGCATCCCTCTCTGTAGTCTCCCCTCATTATAAATCCCTCGCCCCTTCCCTTGCACTCAAATTATGCTCATAGCTTTAAAGAGGTAGTGCTGGTTTGTTGGTCTATGTATATATTTATTAATTAATTTTGAGTTTCCTCGCTAGACGTCCATCAAGCTTAAGTTAAAACTCCCTAAGCCCCTTTTCAAGATAATTTTGGAAAAAAAATCGGTAGAAAAATGTCAAGGCCGAAGGCCGGTTCCTTCTAAAATTACAGGCTCGCTATCGCTCGCCAGGATTTTTTTTACACCTGAATGACACGAAAGGTCATAATATTGAAAAAAACAATGGGGCGAAAGGTCTTACAATCGACAAACTAATGGAACGAACGTCTTAAAATCTCAAAGCTACTATGCTAAACATGAGGGAGAAGGAGGTCCAGAAAAAGCGACTACCTCCCCCTTAATGTATGCGGACCCAATGTATAAGGGGCATCAATCTAAAGCCGGTATCACACTAGAGCCTTTATAGTCAACATTCGATAATCAACATTTTTCTGGCAACATTCCTGGAGTATTTTGCACTGGTATCGGAAACTAAACTGATATATTAATAGATGAATTTAGGTAGAAAAAATATTGTAAATGTTGACCTCATAAGCTGCCAGACCAGTGTTGAGGACAAATGTTGACCTCATAAGCTGCCAGACCAGTGTTGAGGACAAATGTTGAGGGGAAAAGCGCTCGTATGATACCGGCTTAATGGTCTTACACAATTATTTCATAGGTCATTACTGTACAGAGAAAATAATTATGTATATTGCTTCGTTAAGGTGAGGCTGATGGACTGTCGAGGTTAAGGGGAGATGGGTCGTTTTTCTGGTCCTCTTTCTCTCTCGTGTTGAATCCAATTGTTTCGAGATTATAAGACGTTCGGCCCATTAGTTTGGCGATTTTAACACCTTTCGGCCAATTTCGTTGTCAATTTTATGACCTTTCGTGCCATTTAGGTGTCGATTATTTCCTGGCGAGCGTAAGCGAGCCTGAAATTTTAAGGGGAACCGGCCTTCGGCTGGACATTTTTTCTACCGAAAAATGTACAAATTTATCTTGAAAGGGGGAGGGGGTCTAGCGGGTGTTTTTCTAAGTTTGATGGAGGTCTAGAGAGAAACCTAAAAAAGAGAGGAATACAATAGTTAATCGATAAAAAAAAAAAAAAAAAAAAAATGTCCATCCCCCCTTAATACACCCCATTAGTTCGGTAATTAATGGTGGATGTTTAACTTACAGTCAGATAAAGGATGGGGAATGTAGATTTCACACATCTGACGGAGTTTGAAAGTTGCACGCTCACCAGGATCATCAAAGCGTAAATGCGTACTGTCTACTCCTATATAAGGCTGGTATTTCATTCCCAATAGTGATTTTAATGAGGTTTGTTGTTTATATATTGATGAAAATAACAAATACAATAACCTGCCCTTAACCCCTTATCTACCGGCTACGTCTGTTGTTCTTTATTCTGGCTCGTACTAGACTATTTCAGGCAGTTTAAAATGGGCCTCCAGCAATTAACAGGCTCGAACGAACTATCTCTGTTAAGGGGAGATATCCACTCGAGGGATTTTTTTCTTGACCCCTTTCTCCCTTATTTTTAGCCCCATTGCTTTTGATATTATAAAACGTTTGCCCCATTAGTTTAGCGATTTTAAGAATTTTCACCCCATATTAAGACCTTTCGTGCCATTCAGGTGTCAATTTTATCCTGGCGAGCGATAGCGAGCCTGTAATTTAAGAGGAACCGGCCTTCGGCCGGGACATTTTTCTACCGAAAAATGTACAAATTTATCTTGAAAGGGACTCAAAGGGGTGTTATTTTAAGCTTGATGGAGGTCTAGGGAACAAACTAAACACCTCCCCTTAACCCTCTCTACCACCACAGATCCTTCTTAAACTGTACAAACTCGTATACATATAGTACATATGACTAATAATAATACTTCCCCGGTACAGAAGGCGTTAAATAGCAATTAACCCCTTATAATAATACTTCCCCGGTACAGAAGGCGTTAAATAGCAATTAACCCCTTATCATAATACTTCCCCGGTACAGAAGGCGTTAAATAGCAATTAACCCCTTATAATAATACTTCCCCGGTACAGAAGGCGTTAAATAGCAATTAACCCCTTATAATAATACTTCCCCGGTACAGAAGGCGTTAAATAGCAATTAACCCCTTATAATAATACTTCCCCGGTACAGAAGGCGTTAAATAGCAATTAACCCCTTATAATAATACTTCCCCGGTACAGAAGGCGTTAAATAGCAATTAACCCCTTATCATTTACAAGGGAATGAAACAAACTTCCTCCCAAGAGCTGTAGGTCATCCAAATTAAGGGGGTACTGCTTGGTGTTTGGTCTAGGTATTTCTTTGTCAATTGATTTTCAAGTTTCTTCGCTAGACCTCCATCAAGCTTAGAAAAGAAAAAAATCCTTTCAAGGTAAATTTGTAAATTTGTCGATAGAAAAATATACCGGCCGAAGGCCGGTTCCATCTAAAATTGGAGGCTCGCTTTCGCTCGCCAGCAAAAAAATCGACACCTAAAGGGCACGAAAGGTCTATATATTAACAAAATGAGGCGAAAGGTCTCAAAATCGCCAAACTAACATAACGAACGTCTTAAAACCTCGAAACAAATATGCTAAACATGAGGGAGAAAGGGGTCCATAACAAGTAAGTACTACCCCCTTCATTGCCGTCTACGCCGTACAAAGCTCACAGATATTAACCCATTTAGTACCAGGGACGTCTTTTTTCATCACATTCTGGAAACTATTAGACGATTTTATTCAGCTAAGGAAGGACCTCTGGCAATAATACAGCTGCAAACTATCTCAACCAGTCCTAATAACAATACCACAGAACCTTCCTGAGCTGCATAATATCGTTTAAACAAAGCTACAATATAATAGAACACGCTGGTACTCAAAGAGTTAAGCAACTACTCGGTTTTATTTCATCTGACGGTAAATTGCCATTTCTCAGTCTTGATTATTCAGCTACTACCGAGAATGTTCGCCGAAATAGGATGTTTATTATGAAAACTTGGCGTAATTATGACTCAGAGACACATTACTTTCATATTGTTCCACTATAGGTAGCATCAACGAACTTGACAATAATCTTGATCCCTGACCTCTCTGTAACTCAGAAGGGCCTAGAGCAAACTGGCTGTAAATATCCACACATATTTCCTGGTGGACTCATCCCAAATGATAGAAAAGTCATTCAGAATGTTTTCATTCATTTCGAGTTATAAGAAGTTAAGGGGTCAAGATTGTTATGCAGTTCGCTGGCGCTACCGATAGTAATCGATAAATTAGGTCCCAAGGGATTACATGTACCTACACAAACCAACTATAATTGTTTGTGATTGTCATGCAGTTCGCTGACGCTACCTATAGTAATCGATAAATTAGGTCCCAAGGGATTACATTTACCTACACAAACCAACAATAATTGTTTGTGATTGCGTTGGCTGACAGTTTTGTATCAATTCATATTATCAGCAACCCATCATTTATCTTACCAATAAAAGTAATTAATTAAATCAATGGAACTAATGAGCGACATGCGGTACTCCTAGGATTCGAACCTAGGATACTCATAATAATCCTAGGCTTCCCGGCGGTGCACTTTTCCGTGGTCTGTTATTGACTACAAGCAGCAGGTATTGTTATTGACTACAAGCAGCAGGTATTGTTATTGACTACAAGCAGCAGGTATTGTTATTGACTACAAGCAGCAGGTATTGTTATTGACTACAAGCAGCAGGTATTGTTATTGACTACAAGCAGCAGGTATTGTTATTGACTACAAGCAGCAGGTATTGTTATTGACTACAAGCAGCAGGTATTGTTATTGACTACAAGCAGCAGGTATTGTTATTGACTACAAGCAGCAGGTATTGTTATTGACTACAAGCAGCAGGTATTGTTATTGACTACAAGCAGCAGGTATTGTTATTGACTACAAGCAGCAGGTATTGTTATTGACTACAAGCAGCAGGTATTGTTATTGACTACAAGCAGCAGGTATTGTTATTGACTACAAGCAGCAGGTATTGTTATTGACTACAAGCAGCAGGTATTGTTATTGACTACAAGCAGCAGGTATTGTTATTGACTACAAGCAGCAGGTATTGTTATTGACTACAAGCAGCAGGTATTGTTATTGACTACAAGCAGCAGGTATTGTTATTGACTACAAGCAGCAGGTATTGTTATTGACTACAAGCAGCAGGTATTGTTATATAGCCAAGGTTTCCGAGGAGTTAAGGGGAGATGGACCGTTTTTCTAGACCGCTCTCTTCCGGATGTTTCGCTCCATTAATTTTCAGATGTTTTGACGTTTGGACCATTGCTTTAGCAATGTTAAGACTTTGCGCCCCGTTTCTTTGTCAATATTAAGACTTTTCGTATCATTTAGGTGTCGATGTTTTCCTGGCGAACGATAGCGAGCCTATAATAATAAGAGAAACCGGCCTTCGGCCGAGACATGTTTCTATCAAATAATGTACAAATTTATATAGAAGGAGGTGTGGGGGGGGGGATGGGGGGTAAGCTTGATGGAGGTCTACGGAGGAAACTAAAAATCATAAAAAAATACTAATATATATACAGTGTATGAGCAAATAAAGGTGCCCATCTCCCCTACAGCAACTAATAGTATGTGATTTGTGCTGGGTGGCAGTTGTACGTGTGATAATGATGTGACGGTGGTAATAGTTAGGGAGCCCACTGGAGTTCATTTACACTTTTGGGAACGAAAGGTTTGATTGTTTTAATCTGTTGCTACTAATAGGTGAATGAAAAAAAAAAAAATCTTAAGTGTAGCATTCCTGGGGTTAAGAGGGGACAGACCCCTAAACCCCCCAAAAAATTAAGCCTTCATTTACACTTTGGAGAACAAGGCTGAAATTAACATGGATTAATACCATTATACTACCAGATTGAAATATGCAACTTAAGAAAACACAAATTCTGGGGTTTCCATTTAAGAAGGGTTCTTGTGGAGGGTTCACGAGGGTTTCAATTACACTTTGGAGAACAAAATTGAAACTTATACTGGTGGATGCTCTTACATAACTTATCCTAAATACATAACTTAAGAAATGATATTCCCTGGCATTTTTGCTTAAGAAGGGCCAGGAAGATTCTAAATGAGTCATCTTTACACTTTGGAAAACAAGGCTGAATTTCACAATGTTCATCCCTTTTTTATCACTAATTAGATATATGCAACTTAAGAAACCATAATTTGTGGGGTTTTCATTTAAGAAGGATCGAAAGGGGTCTCAATTACACTTTGGAGAACAAACTTGAAAACCGTTGTGTCCAAAGTTCATTGCTTAAATAAACATATTCACTGGCATTTTTGCATTTCTTCGTAGGTATGGTGTGATGATTTTTAATCAAGGGCACTTTTTCTGATGATCGGCACCACTTCAAAATGGCAAGCCCAGATGATGATATTGGTATGCTAAATCACTCAGCTCGTATTCTTTTTTATTTTGATTCCCAAATTGATTAAATTGTTATATTAGAATTTACATCAATTACCAATTTGTTTTAATCATGACAAGTCTACAATGTCGCTTTTGTCCTTCCCTTTCATCATGTGCCCAGCAGCCATTGCCCTCCAGATGTATGTCTTATACAGTCATGTTCTGCCCATTAAAGCAAAGATTCTACCCTGGCAGGCTGACAAATGGGCTGAAGTGACACATGCTGCCGAAGCTATGAAATCTAGAAAGAACTTCCAAACACCAATGTACAAAGCAGTTATTGATACATTACCAAGTGACCCAGGAGAGGATGATGGTTACCACAGCAAATGTTACAAGAACTTTACTGCAATTCAACCTGTTTCTAGGCCTATTCATGAACAATTAGAACAAGAAATGAAGGTTTTACGCTCTGTATCATCATCATCATCCGCAGCTGTTCGGCCTACTAGCAATGAATCTAGTAGTACCCATAGTGTCTACTGTGGGTATTTTCCCTGATACATGTTTGTTTTGTGATAAGAAGGTAAAAACACGCCCAGATGGAACAAAAGAGCTCACAGGAAAACTACTAACTAAGCCTGCAGAAGACAAGATTATAGAGATAGCACATACAGTACCCTCAAACGCACACTTACTAGTCAAAATTAGTGGAGTTGACCTAATCGCTAAAGAAGCTCAGTTTCACCACAGTTGCCGATCCTTACACATACGCAAGACAGATAGGGCACGAGGATTTGATCTATCACTAATTTCTGAGGAACCTGTTATGGCTAAGTTCCCCCTTGACTGTATTTATTCATATGTCAAAACCAACATCATTGATCACCAAAGACCCGAACGTCTTACATCCATTTATGAACAATATATTGACCTCTGTAGTGAACTTGAAGTAGTCCCAACAGTAAGCACAGCACAATATCTGGGGGATCTTTTGACCAACAAATTTAAGGGCACACTGTCTTGTATTGCATTTTTCAGATTGCCGCCGACAAGGTGAGATTCTCCACAACACAGAGATTGAGTACGATTCCATCATGATCGTGAATGACTTTGAGTCATCTCCCGAGGGTCAGGTTACAAAAGCTGCCTTACAGCTCAGACATGCCCTAAAGGCTGTAACGAAGGAGCCACTCCCAGATTCACTGACTGTTGGAGCTTTGAACACGTGGTGATGGAGAACCGACTGAACTTTTCAAGACTTTCTTTCAGACACCACTTTGAGGACCCATGACCGGACAATATTCAGAATCAGTCTTGCGCCGTTCTGATTCCTTGAGCCAGGACGTACTCTTTTTGGTTAAAGAAAAGTAACCTGAAACCAAGAAAGCATATCTTGATGGGTTAGTCATTGATGTACCTTACTGGCAGTAAGAAGATACTTAGTTCTGAACTGAATGGGACACTCTCTTAACTACCATGCTGTTGAAGAAATTGAGACCGACATTGCCTATGCTATTTTGGACAGACAGTTGAATTGTCCAGCTGGTACGGTTCCTGGAGTACCGTGTGGGCTTGTGTTAGGCATGAAGAGAACCGATTGCTTTGGAAAATGGTCCTTGTTAGTTTGATCATTGAACCCAGTCCACATGGGATGCAATCCATTCCCAGGGCATGCATAACCATCCACATGAAGTCCAACTTATGTGACGGAATAGAGAGATCCATGTCACTGCGGAAGTCCTTGTTATTATAGAAGTCATTCATTTGTGGCTTTTTCTTGTAGGGTGGCAGGTATTTGTCTAGGACATCCGATGTTCTCCTCCTATTCTTACCACCTATCTTTGCCAGGGGCATGTCTTTCTCAGGGTCATCTTCATCTTGCCTAACTCTATGTGGTGAGGGTTCTGTAGGGGACCACCTGCTCTGTGCCTGATACAATATGTCCATTGTGTCGTGCAAGGCGTCGGACCCTGATAGTGTTTGTGTTAATTCGTAGTAATTGTCAAAGGCCAGTCCACATGGTACTCCAGGAACCGTACCAGCTGGACAATTCAAGTGTCTGTCCAAAAAGGCATAGGCAAGGTCGAATCTCCATCACCATGGTTCAAAGCTCCAACAGTCAGTGAATCTGGGAGTGGCTCCTTCGTTACAGCCTTTAGGTCATGTCTGAGCTGTAAGGTAGCTTTTGTAACCTGACCTTCGGGAGATGACTCAAACTCATACACGATCTTGATGGAATCGTACTCAATCTCTGTGCTGTGGACAATCTCACAGAGGTCAATATATTGTTCATAAATGGATGTAAGACGTTCAGGTCTTTGGTGATCAATGATGTTGGTTTTGACATATGAATAAATACAGTCAAGGGGGAACTTAGCCATAACAGGTTCCTCAGAAATTAGTGATAGATCAAATCCTCGTGCCCTATCTTTCTTGCGTATGTGTAAGGATCGGCAACTGTGGTGAAACTGAGCTTCTTTAGCGATTAGGTCAACTCCACTAATTTTGACTAGTAAGTGTGCGTTTAAGGGTACTGTATGTGCTATCTCTGTAATCTTGTCTTCTGCAGGCTTAGTTAGTAGTTTTCCTGTGAGCTCTTTTGTTCCATCTGGGCGTGTTTTTACCTTCTTGTCACAACACAAACATGTATCAGGGAAAATACCCACAGTAGACACTGTGGGTACTACTAGATTCATTGCTAGTAGGCCGAACAGCTGCGAATGATGATTATGATACAGAGCGGAAAACCTTAATTTCTTGTTCTAATTGTTCATGAATAGGCCTAGACACAGGTTGAATTGCAGTAAAGTTCTTGTAACATTTTGCTGTGGTAACGATCAACCTCTCCTGGGTCACTTGGTATGTATCAATAACTGCTTTGTACATTGGTGTTTGGAAGTTCTTTCTAGATTTCATAGCTTCGGCAGCATGTGTCACTTCAGCCCATTTGTCAGGCTGCCAGGGTAGAATCTTTGCTTTAATGGGCAGAACATGACTGTATAAGACATACATCTGGAGGGCAATGGCTGCTGGGCACATGATGAAAGGGAAGGACAAAAGCGACATTGTAGACTTGTCATGATTAAAACAAATTGGTAATTGATGCAAATTCTAATATAACAATTTAATCAATTTGGGAATCAAAATAAAAAAGAATACGAGCTGAGTGATGTAGCATACCAATATCATCATCTGGGCTTGCCATTTTGAAGTGGTGCCGATCATCAGAAAAAGTGCCCTTGATTAAAAATCATCATACCGTTCCTACGAAGAAATACAAAAATGCCAGTGAATATGTTTATTTAAGCAATGAACTTTGGACACAACGGTTTTCAAGCTTGTTCTCCAAAGTGTAATTGAGACCCCTTTCGATCCTTCTTAAATGATAACCCCACAAATTATTGTTTCTTAAGTTGCATATTTCTAATTAGTGATAAAAAAGGGATGAACATTGTGAAATTCAGCCTTGTTTTCCAAAGTGTAAACATGAACCCATTTAGAATCTTCCTGGCCCTTCTTAAGCAAAAATGCCAGGGAATATCTTTTCTTAAATTATGTATTTAGGATAAGTTATGTAAGAGCATCCACCAGTATAAGTTTCAATTTTGTTCTCCAAAGTGTAATTGAAACCCTCGAGAACCCTCCACAAGAACCCTTCTTAAATGGAAACCCCAGAATTTGTGTTTTTTTAAGTTGCATATTTCAATCTGGTAGTATAATGGTATTATTCCACGTTAATTTCAGCCTTGTTCTCCAAAGTGTAAATGAAGGCTTCATTTTTGGGGGGTTTAGGGGTCTGCCCCCTCTAAACCCCAGGAATGCTACACTTAAGATTTTTTTTTTTCATTCACCTATTAGTAGCAACAGATTAAATCCATCAAACTTTTCGTTCCCTAAAGTGTAAATGAACTCCAGTGGGTGGGCTCCCCTACTGTAAGAATCTTACCCTTCTCGGCGGCGCACTATCTCCACTATCTCAACCAGTCCTCATAACTACCTCAGATCTTTCCTAAGCTGCATAATATCGTCTAAACCTAGCTAGAATAAAATAAAACACGTCGCTGCGGATTGCAGTTGTGAGTTAAGGGGGGTCACCGGCTGTTTATATCTTTCTCTCCTTTTCTCTTTTTCCCTGGCTTGTATCCATTCGCCCCCCTTCAGTAAACTGTTTTAAGACGTTTATCCCTATCCAGGTGTCGATTTCTTCCTGGCGAGCGATAGCGAGTCAGCATTGTATGGAGAAATCCGGCTTTGCAGGAGACATTTTTCTATCGAAAAATTTACCAATTTAGCTTGCTGTCAAAACAAAAATATATATACCGGTACTGTATATGTTGGCTCGCTACGCTCGCCAGGAATATATTGACACCTGGATGGGGGTCAACTTCTTAAAACAGTAGGCTGATTGGGGCCGAATGGATACAAGCCAAAGAGAGAGGGAGAGTAAGAGAAAACAAAAAAAGGCGAGGTGGGCTCCCTTAATAACAATACTAAGCTGCCCGGCGCCGCACTTGTCCGTGATATGTTATTGACTACATGCAGCAGGTATTGTTATATAGCCAAGGTCTCCGAGGAGATAAGGGGGAGGGTCGGATTTATTGGCTCATTTGTATACTTTTTATATAATGTTAATTAGTTTCTTCCCCAGACCTTACAAAAAAAAAAAAAAAAAAAAAAAAAAAAACACACACACACACACACACACACACACACACACACACACACACACACACACACACACACACACACACACACACACACACACACACACACACACACACACACACACACACACACACACACACACACACACACACACACACACACACACACACACACACACACACACACACACACACACACACACACACACACACACACACACACACACACACACACACACACACACACACACACACACACACACACACACACACACACACACACACACACACACACACACACACATATCCCAAGACCCTCCTTCAAGCTAAACTTGTACATTTTTCGATAGACAAATGTTCCTCTTAAATTACAGGGTCGCTATCGCTCGCCTAGCAAAAATCGACACCTAAATGACGCAACAAACCTTATTATTGACAACAAATGGGGTGAAAGGTCGTAAAATCGCTAAACTAACGAGCCGAACGTCATACAATCTGAAAACTAATGGGCTTAAACAAGAGGAAGAAGAGGGCCCAGAAAAACGCCCCATCTGCCCTTAAAGTGGACCCTTGTGTCGGGAGTTCTGGAATTCCCTAGAGTTTTATTCTGTGAGCTGTACCATCCAATATTTTTCTTACCGAGTTTTTATATCGAGTGATGTTTTTATCTACAGTATCCCTATATCTAACTATATATCTATATCCAGTTAAATCCAGGTTGGGCAGAAATCGTAATCTCTAACAGTCTTACCTCTAACTCAAAAAGGGAGAGAGCAAAATTAATGAGCTGTCAATTTCCACACCTATTCCCTAGCCAAGTCTTCCTATTTGGTATAAATATTTGCTCAATTACTCTAGTCTTTTTTAAGTTATGAGAGGTTAGAGGTTACGATTTCTGCCCAGCCTAGAATGAACAGACTAGTTTTTAAGTTCCAACTCGTCCACCTCACATAGCCTTTCTATCGACAGTAAATTCCATCACTCAATAAGGTCAAGTCAGGAGGCCTTATCCTGGTGATATGGCAAATCATGCTAAATGTGTGAGTGTCCTAGGTTCGAGTCCTTGGAGTGCCACATGTATCTGTTGATTTCATTAATTGAGTTTAAAAGTGAAGTTGGTTGATGACAAAATATAAATGATGAGTCAGATGAGTTTTGTGGCACCAGCTCAACATAGTCTTGGCTGCCCTGACCAATGGTTGTTTACCACTGAAGATCTGAATCACCATTATCTTATCATCTCGACTAGTCACCTCGGACTACGCACACACTCAAGCCACCTATTGAACATTGAATTCCCGGACTCTCACTTACCATCACCACACCAGCTACCACCACCACCATCACCATCACTACACCTACCTCCAACACCACACTACCACACCCAACAAATCTACCTCCACCACCACCACACCTACCTCCAACACCACCACCACCTCCACACCTACCTCCACCGCCATCACTACACCACACCTACCTCCACCACCACCCCCACCTTCAACCCCACCACACCTACCTCCACCCCCACCACACCTACCTCCACCACCACACCTACCTCCACCACCACCACCACCACCACCACCACAGTACCACACCCAACAAATCTACCTCCACCGACACCCCCACCACCACCATCACCTACCTCCACCACCATTAGCACCACCGCACCTACCTCCACCACCACCACCACCACACACTCTCATCCTCTTGCATTGTACAGCACCTGATACTACACCCAGACTTAATAATTCACACCACACCAAGAACACATTCCTCCCGGGCTGTCACTTCTCTTGTTTCCAGATTTGTAGTTTGTTTCCTAGGCCCCCATCAAGCTTTAAACAAATACCCCCAAAACCTCCCTTCCATATACATTTGTACATTTTTCGGTAGAAAAATGTCCCGGTCGAAGGGCGGGCCCTCCTAAATTACAGGTTCGGTCCTGGTGAGCCCGTAATTTAAGAGGAACGGCCTTTGGCCGGGACATGTTCCTAACGAAAAATGTACAAATTTATCTCGAAGGGTGTGCATGTTTTTTTTTTTTTTTTTTATGTAGAGGTCAAGGGAAGAAACTTAAAAAATGTATAACATAAAATATAAATATAATATTAATATAATGACCCCTTAGCTTGCACCTAATATTACTGCATCAATGAGCCCAGGAATTGAGAATGATAAAGACATTACAGAGAGACGGATAAATATCGTAATAATTATGTCGGTAGATCAAACACTATCTTTGGTTCTGGGCGCAGCGTACCGCAAATGATTAATTGTGGTAATTTACAGTGGCGCTAATAAGTCGTGTCTCAGTTGTTTTTACGTTTGCCTCTCCTGTGCTGTATACATGCCAGTCAGATGTTGAATAGGGTGGGTCAGTGTAGGAACATGCTTTTATATCTCACTCGAAATGAAGAAATCCTGCTTAGATATTACTGATACCAATTATAAAACAAACTATATTCGATGCCGAAACATCACTTATTAGGCCGACTGTGCAATTGCCCGCATAAGTTTCGCTCCTCTCCGTGATCGTAGGTTTTTAAGTATAATGCGCAAGACTGAATTACGAGCGTAGTTTCTGAGGCAGTGGCTAACTCATCTGATTAGTCCACTAATAATTAAAAGAAGCCACACTCGCAATTCATTCGTACATAGGATCAGAACGAGGAACAGAAGTAATGTGGACAACTGTACAGTCGGCCAAAATAAGTGATGTCGCGGCACCAATTTTATTTCGATCAATAATTGGAATCACCACTATCTATAAGCATTAATTCATCTTTTCGAGTGAGATATACAAACATGTTCCTATTTTGCCACACCCTATTCAACATCTGACAGACATATATACAGAACACAACGAGCAAAACGTAATGACAACGAAGACTAGACCTTATGCGGGCAACTGTACAATACTAACGATTCATAATGAAACAAAAAAATAATGAGTGGGAGTTGCAAGGAAATCGGAGTGGGAGAAAACGGAGGAAGCTTAAGGGTACTGCTTGGTTTTTGGGCTATATATTCAATTATTTATTGATTTTTGAGTTTCCTCGCTAGACCTCCATCAAGCTTAGAAAAACACCTCCTAGACCCCCTTTCAAGATAGACTTGTACATTTTTCGGTAGAAGATGTCTTGGCCGAATGCCGATTCCTTCTCAAATGACAGGCTGGCTATCGCTCGCCAGGAAAAAATCGACACCTAAATGGCACGAAAAGTCCTTGTATTGACAAAGAAATTGGGTGAAAGGTCTTATAATCGACAAACTAATGAAACGAACGTCGTAACATTTCGAAAATAATATACTAAACATGAGGGAGAAGGGGATCCAGGAAAAGCAACTACCTCCCCCGTTATGTTAACAAATATTAACTCAAATGTTTAGTTATTTTTTTGAGCTACGAGAGGCCCGGGGGGGGGGTTGAGATTTCTGGCTGACCTATAATGGAATGGGTATAGTAAGAAAATAAAGATATATATAAGTAAATAAATAAATATATAAATAAATAAATAAATATATAAATAAATAAATATATAAATAAATAAATAAATATATAAATAAATAAATACATTAATAAATAATGGAATTTATGAATAAATAAATACATAAATAAATAAATATACAAATATATAAGTAAAATAGTGTAATTTTGGGAGTGTTTTCTGGGCCCCTTCTCCCTCATGCTTAGCCCCATTAGTTTTGGGATTTCCAAACATTCAGCCCATAATTGTGGCTATATTAAGAACGTCTGCTTCATTTCCTGGTCAAGTTTATGACCTACCAAACAATGCATAAAACTATCTAGATATGGTGTCTTATGTTTTATTGTTTACTATCCAAAATTAATGAAGGTTTAAGGGGGAACCTAAGCAATAAACTAAATTAGCTACATTAATTAAAATCTCCCCATACGTGAACCAAAGGGGTAAGCGACATCTATATTTAACCTAGCAACTCCCTTCTTTTTTATTTATTTGACCCATTCTCTCTCTTTCTTTCTCTCTCTCTCTCTCTCTCTGTCTTCTTTTTTGTTATCTCTCTCTCTCTCTCTCTCTGTTATCTTTTTATTTGTGACCTCCTATTTTATGGACGCGATCACGATTTTCACTTCACCCTCCACCCACCCACCCCCCACCTCCTGTCTCACCTTTGTCTATCTTTAATCGACAACTTTTATGGAGTTGTGACGTTTCAGGATCTCTGTTTTCTGACTCTGTTTCGGTCTCTCTCGCTCTCTAACTCTAACACACTCACTCTCATTCACTCACACTCTCTAACTCTAACACACTCACTCTCATTCACTCACACTCTCTAACTCTAACACACTCACTCTCATGCACTCACACTCTCTAACTCCAACACACTCACTCTCATTCACTCACACTGTCATTCACTTACACACAGTCATTCACTCATACACTGGCATTCACTCATACACTGGCATTCACTCACACAGTCCTTCACTCATACACTGTCATTTTCACACAGTCATTCACTCACACAGTCATTCACTCACACAGTCATTCACTCATACACTGGCATTCTCACACAGTCATTCACTCACACAGTCATTCACTCAGTCATTCACTCACACAGTCATTCACTCACACAGTCATTCACTCAGTCATTCACTCATACACTGGCATTCACTCAGTCATTCACTCATACAGTAATTCACTCACATAGTCATTCTCACACAGTCATTCACTCACACAGTCATTCACTCATACACTGTCATTCACTCAGTCATTCACTCATACAGTAATTCACTCACATAGTCATTCTCACAGTCATTCACTCATACACTGTCATTCACTCACAGTCATTCACTCATACACTGTCATTCACTCAGTCATTCACTCATACAGTAATTCACTCACATACAGTCATTCTCGCACAGTCATTCACTCATACACAGTCATTCACTAACACAATGTCATTCACTTAAGAATATAAGAAAATGGGAGTCTGCAAAAAGCCGATCGGCCCACACAAGGCAGATCCCAGTCACACCCAACCCCAATTATAGGCCCTACTCACTAATACCTTGAGTACTGACCCCACTAAAACGGTCAGAGATTAACACAAGATTACGGGGGTCTGCTGAGCGCCGATTGGCCCACACCTGGCAGATCCCCCTCACACCCAACCCATCTCGTCCATATGCCTATCTAATTTTATCTTAAAGCTCCCTATCGTTCTTGATCCCACTATATTACTTGGTAGCCTATTCCACCCATCTACAACTCTGTTACCAAACCAATATTTGCCTATATCTTTTCTGAAACGAAATTTATCTAATTTGAAACCATTTGTTCGAGTTCTTTCGCTATCACTGAGCTTCAGTACATTTGTTCATGTCTCCTTTATTTATCCAACTAACCCACATGAACACTTCTATCATATCCCCTCTAACTCTGCGTCTTTCTAACGAATGTAAGCCTAATTTATTCAACCTTTCTGCATATGGTAGATTTCTAATATGAATAATGTTTTTCATTCTTCGCGGTACTCTCTCCAACGAATCTATGTCCATTCTGTAATAAGGACACCAACATTGGACAGCATAATCCATATGAGGTCTCACTAATGACAAGTAAAGTTTCAAGATAACATCGGCAGTTCTGTTACTCACACTCCTCGAGATGAACCCTAGAATCCTGTTTGCCTTGTTACGAACGCTTATACACGGTTTTCTAAGCTTCAAATAGTTGCTAACAAACACACCCAAATCTTTCTCGCAGTCTGAGTTTTTAAATTCCGTATTAGCTAGTTTATATTTTGCATTAGTGTTCGTCTTCCCTATCTTTAATACCATGCATTTGTCAATGTTAAAATTCATCTGCCAATTTGCTGACCATTCGTGTAAGGTATCTATATCCCTTTGGAGGCACTCTATCTCGCTATCTGAATCTATTGTTCTCCCTATTTTGATATCGTCTGCAAATTTACTTATCCTACTAGTTATACCTAAATCAAGGTCATTTATGTATATAATAAACAACAGAGGACCCAATACAGACCCTGGGGGACACCACTCTTGACTGATCCCCACTCTGACTTAGTACCATTTATGCTGACTCTCTGCATCCTACTAATTAGCCATGACCTAATCCATCCCAACAACGACCCACCTATTCCATGCACCTCAACTGTTCTCATCAATCTCTCATGAGGGACTCTGTCGAAAGCTTTACTGAAATCTAAATATATTATATCATATGACCGCTTCATACACCTCTGAGAAAAAACTAAGCAAATTAGTAAGACAAGAACGTCCCTGAGTGAAACCATGCTGAGAAGAATGTATTAAATTAAATGTTTCTAAGTGGTTTCTAATTTTCCTAGCAATAATTGACTCTAGTAGCTTTCCTATGATTGATGTGAGACTAATGGGACGGTAATTGGATGCTATTGATTTATCACCTTTTTTGAAGATCGGAACTACATGTGCAATCTTCCAAGCTTCTGGAACTAAACCGGTGTCTAATGACTTGTTAAATATAAATGATATTGGGTAACTTAACTCATCTCTGCATTAATTTCATACTCTAGCATATACCTCATCCGGACCAGGCGATTTCTGAGGTTTCAGTCTGTCGATTTCCTTAAGCACATCATTTCTACTTATAGTAACCGTACTTAACCTATTTTCTATACTATCGGTATATACCTTACGGACTTCTGGAAACTGTGCCAAATTTTCATTAGTGAAAACGGAAAGAAATTTATTATTTAACCCTCCTGGCCCGGGCAGGCTCTCAAAATGACAGTGTGGGCTACCCGGGCGATCTGGCCGAAAAACGTCTAGGCCTAGGCTACCGTATTTTTGTTTAGTTTAACTGCTAGAAATTTCCCACGCATCTATAAATGTAGTGCGGTTTCCAATCTGTAGACTGGCGTTGAGTAGAGCTCTCTATGTCAACTGGTTCAGTTGTGATGACGATTTCAGTGGAGAGCACTTGCAGGCGATGTTAGCAATATGACGATCTTTTCACTACTGAAACAACGACATACAGACGTACAATAACAAACGAGTCTTCTCCTTCTTGTTTTCGGAGGTGCGGTGACGTAACGATCGGCTTTGTTTACATGTTTTTGGTATGACCGGGCGATTACAGAGAGACAGTAGCGCAATAAACGCGATAGTCTACCAGATAACTTCGATCGCGACGAGATTGTCATGAGACAAGTACCGAAGGAGTGAGATATTGTGGATGAAGTAGCCCTAACCTACTATTTCGTGAATATTCCTAAATAACTTGTTAATAAAACAATGAATATGCTCTGTTATGCAGTATTATAGTAGTCTAATTGTGACAAAGATATCATAGGGATATGTCTATCATCTTGTTGGGGCTAAGTGTATAATCTGATAAAATTAAATAAAAAACACTTAAATATTACGACTTTCTTTAATCTTAAGCCTGCAATTATCAGGTATTTATTATAATTAATGTATTATTCAGACGATAATTGCCCCAAGCGACAACCAGCCTGTTTCCGAAGTTTCACTCGGTCGCCATATTGTTTGTTCAACCCGCCCGGTTAACTCACCGGCTTTCATCATAAATTTCTCTTTAAATATACAGAAAATATACGAAACATTGGGAAACTAATGATCAGGCACCTGGCGCAAAGTCACGGACATCGGAAATTAGAGCAAGTCACTAAATTAAAACCCAAGAAAATGCTACAAATGGAGAATAAAAGGGAAAATATTGTAGCTTACTTGTCGTCAGGTCTGTGGCTGGAACCAAATGACCAGGGATGTGTACACAATACCCTTTATCGGTACTTCCGTGTGTGTGTGTGTGTGTGTATTTTTTTTCTTTTTTTCTATATTCCAACTACTCCCTCTCGGGCATAGGCTGACTCTACACTCTACCGCTGAACACGGTGAGGCCCGTGAGGTCTTGTTCCAGTCTAGGGAGTGAGACATGCGAAGCACTTAAGTGTGTGTGTGTGTGTGTGTGTGTGTGTGTGTGTGTGTGTGTGTGTGTGTGTGTTATCTGGGGTTATCTCTTCTTGCTTCCTTATTTACCATTGTGTGCGTGTTTTTTTTTTTTTTTTTTTTTGGGGGGGGGTGAGGTGTCACGGTTTCTATCCTTTCAATGTCAATATCTATCCATCTCTTTGTGTGTGTGTGTGTGTGTGTTTGGGGGTGGGGGGGTGGGGGGTTGTAACTGTTTCTTTCCTTTCAATGTCAATAATTATCTATCCATCTCTTTGTGTGTGTGTGTGTGTTTAGAGGGGGTGGGGGGGTTGTAACTGTTTCTATCATTTTCAATGTCAATATCTATCCATCTCCTTGCGTGTGTATGTGTCTGTGTTTTATTATATTGTGTGTGTATGAATGTAATTGTGAGTGTGTTTGGATTAGAGGGAAGTACATAGGCACTTGTGTAGTGTGTGTATGTGTGTGTGTGTGTTTTTAAGTACACGTATGTACTGTATGTGTTTGTAATTGTGTATGGTGTATATATATATATATATATATATATATATATATATATATATATATATATATATATATATATATATATATATATATATATATATATATATATATATATATATAAACATTGGAGTACAGTGCGAGTGTTTATATGTGCTTACCTGTCTACATTCCCGTATGTTAACCTGTGTGTGTTCCTTATGTGTACCTTTTTAACAGGGGAACGTATGTGCGACAACCGTCCATCATTCGACATGTTCGCATAACATTCTCAGTCTAATTGCACCAGTAGTCTTGCTTGCGCACTATTATTGCAGCATTATCGCAATTGTCAAAAAAGCCTTTCGCATAATTCGTTCTTATCGCTGTCAAATTGTCTTCAGACTTTCGCTATTGTCGCTTCACATTCGATGTTATTGCACGATACTCGCATAACTGTCGCATGGCTATTGCGTTCTTCGCTTTATTTGCTTACAAAATCACATTGATTCGGCGCCGAAAACGGTGACTTTTGGACATAGAACAAAAAAAATCTGTCGCAGCTCATTCGCAATCGCCGAGTCGCACAGTGGAATCCCTGCTTTACTTCACACTCTGGACATGACTTGTATGCGAACTTGCAAGAGACTTCACTTAATCAATTTGTTCGATCGCCGACCCGTGGTAATAACATTATTGACCTTGTACTTGCAATAAAAGAAGAATTAATAGAGAATTTGAATGTTGGTGATGAATTCAGTAGCAGCGACCATTGTACGATAAATTTCAGTTTAAAGTTTACTAGTAACGAACCAAATAGCAGCATTGAGAAAGTCCCTAATTTCAAGAAACCAACTTCCGTAAACTTAGAGCTATGTTTAAAGATACTGACTGGAGTTTTCTAAATAACAATAACGACATAAATACATCTTGGGAATTATTTGCAACCACTTATCTAAAATCAGTCCACGACTGCATACCATTGAAAATACGGCATACAGGCCATAATGATAAGCCCAAATGGTGGATAAAGAGATTTCAGACAGTTTTCTTGCTAAAAAGATTGCTAATGATAGATTAAAATCCTCACAAAATGACGAGGAACGGGTGAAATTTGTAGAACTACGACGCAAAGCCAAAAAGTTAATTAGGCAAAGTAAAACGACCCTGGAGTTACATGTTGCGAATCAAAGTAAAACAAACCCGAAAGAATTCTATAGTTATATCAGAAAGAAAAAAGTAGTTACTTCAACTGTTGGACGGTTAGTCAATGAAAATGGAGAATACACCAAAGACGAAGTACAAATTATTAATGCCCTCAATACCTTCTTTGCATCAGTTTTTACAACAGTAGACCTCAGTGATATCCCTACACCATTGCCGATTCAGATTAATAATGCTGATGTTTTAAGCAATATCACCATTACAGAGAGAGAACTATTGAAATGTTTAGAAAAACTCAAGGTTAATAAAACGCCTGGACCTGAAACAATCTCACCTAGAGTTCTAATGGAAGTTAGGGATGAGCTCTCCAAACCACTGACATTGCTTTTCAATAAATCCTTGCCGTCTGGAAATATGCCTGATCAGTGGAAGCTAGCCAACGTAACACCGATATTAAAAAAAGGCAGCAAATCCCTACCCAGTAACTATCATCCAATTAGCTTAACCTTAATTGTATGCAAAATGCTGGAAACACTCATAACAATTAGACTCGTAAATCACTTAGAGGAAAATAACATACTTAAAGATACTCAACACGGCTTTCGTAACAAACGTTCATGTTTAACAAACCTCTTCGGCTTCTTCCACGATATCCTCAACTTCTATGATGAGAATAAAGCTGTAGATATTATAAACTTTGATTTTCAAAAGGCCTTTGACAAAGTTTCCCACAAACGTTTACTGCTAAAACGAAAAGCACATGGAATACAAGAAGGTGTGTTGAAATGGATAGAAAATTGGCTCAGCGACAGAAAGCAAAGAGTAGTCATAAATGGTAAGGCATCTAAATGGACTAGCGGGATACCCCAGTGATCGGTACTAGGACCAATTCTCGTTCTAATTTACATCAACGACATAGATGAAGGTCTCACCTGTACAATCTCAAAATTTGCTGACGATACAAAAATTGCAAATAGCGTACTCTCAAAATAACAAGTTGACGATCTGCAATACAATCTAGATAAGTTGTCATGTTGGGCCCAAATTTGTCAAATGAGTTTCAATGCGGATAAATGTAAAGTACTACATATCGGATACCAACATGAGAAAGCAAACTATTCGATGAATGGCACTCAGCTTAAGAATGTAAACAGAGAAACAGATCTGGGAGTAACAACATCGAGTAACCTAAAACCGAGTCAACAATGTTCAGAAGTTGTTAAGAAATCAAACCAAATAATCGGCTTTATAGGCAGGTCATTTGAGCATAAATCCAAAGAAGTTATCCTAACCCTTTACAATTTTTTAGTCCGCCCTCTTCTGGAATACTGCGTTCAATCATGTTGCCCTTATTACCCAAAAGATATAGACAAACTAGAACGAGTTCAACGTAGAGTTACCAAAATGATAGCTAGCCTAAAGAACAAACCATACATGGAGCATCTTAAAGAATTAAATCTATTTCCTTTAACCCAGCGCAGATTAAGAGGCGACTTAATTCAAGTATTCAAAATCATCAAAGGCATCAACAATATGAACTGTAGTAAGTACTTCACTATCGACCAATCTAATTACATGCGAGGAAACGGTTGCAAAATTATTGGTAAATCTTTTAACTCGCACGAATCTAAGAACTTCTTTTCGATTGAGTTGTCAACTTGTGGAATGGGCTTCCCCAAGACGTTATAGACTGCAGCACCGTTGATTCATTTAACACAATAAGAGCGGGTGGTGGAGTATATTTCACTGTGCCGCCCAGCGGGGGATTTTTACCATAAATGGCCTTATTTCCGTGCTCTTTTTCATGCATAAACAAGAGCCAGAGCGTAATACAATTATGTATCCCTATAAGGGCGTAAATTGAGCTTTCCAATGACACCAGAACCATCCTTCTACGATCACTGGTTGTCTTGCAACAATCGTGCAACTGAAGGGCAAAATCGCTAAAATACGGTCATTTCGTTACATAATTACGTGTGTAGCGAGGGAGGGAGGGTGGAGTAGTGTGGAGCACATGTCAGTAGTCCCAAGGCAGTCGGGGCGAGCGGTCATGAGGTAACCTACGCTCCTCCCGTTGCTCGTCTCTCTCTCAGAGCCAAAATTGCACACAGACTTAAGTCAGGCCCCGCCACATACTGTAGTCCAGATTTTTAGAGACGGACTTAAGTCCGGCCCCGATAGACAGGGGTTAAACTTCGCCTAGACAAATATTTTGCATCAAACCTGCGACTGACTGTGTTTGTAAATGAATAACTTTATTTTATCCCCCCCTCAGTTATTAACCCCTCTGTCCCCCTACTAACTTCCTAATCCTGCCATGGACATTAGTTCCATGGCAGTAGTTCCCTTACCAATGTTCCCTTACCCACTCTAAAACACTGTTTGGACACTTGATCCTCAGTGTTTTGGAGGACAAGCAGCCTAGAAGGGTCACTAGACCTGTTGTTGCTTGATTTTATTTGTACTCCTTTGTACTGTCATTCACTCATACACTGTCATTCACTCATTCACTGTCATTCACTCACACACTGGCATTCACTCATACACTGTCATTCACTCATACAGTCATTCACTCATACACAATCATTCACTCACACACTGTCATACACTCATACACTCACACACTGTCATTCACACACAAACTGTCATTCTCTAACACTTTACTCACACACTCTCACGCACACACTTTTACACCATGACGCCTTTATACCTTTGATATTCTGGCTAAAATTAGATGATTTTATGCAGTTAACCCTTTGAGTACCAGCGACATGTTTTATAATTTATGCTAGCTAAAATTAGACGATTGTATGCAGCTTAGGAAGGATCTTTGGCAGTTAGGAGGGTTGTCTGAGATACTTCGAAGCCTTATAGCCCTAATTGCTATAGCTCCTTCCTAAACTGCACAAAATTGTCTAAATATAGTTAAAAGACAAGTGAAAAGACGTCCCTGGTACTGAAAGGGTAATGAAGGACCTATGTTACTACGAAGGTTTATTGAGATCATATTTACCCATTTGAGTGGCTTAAATAGATTATAACCCATTGCTTTCTATGTGCATCAAGGAGACAAAAGGCAAAGATGCCTGTAACAAGTGTCCTCCCAAGGATTAAAGAGTGATAGAGAGCCAAAATCAAGGTACATTAGAGGTAATTTAGGTGTGTTGGAAAGAAATGTAAACTAGAGAAAATCGTCTAAAGGTAACCAGAATATGATGAAAATAGCATAATGGTGGTGAAGGGGTTAACCCCTACAGTACCAGAGACGTCCCTTTTAATCATATTCTGGCAACTATTAGACGATTATATTCAGCTTAGGAAAGACCTATAGCAATAATAAGGCTTCAATATATCTCAACCAACCATTTTCACTACCACAGATCCTTCCTAAGCTATATGATATCGTCAAAATACATCTATAATAAAATATAGCACACGTCGATGGTACTCAAAGGGTTAAGCGTCTCCTCCAATTACTTGTGTATCTCATTTCTATCCTTTTACCTTCTCCGATAATGCTAATATTTTAAGGGGAGATGTTTAGTTTGCTTCCTAGACCTTCCATCTCCTCCTATTATTCCTCTCTCCTCCTCCTCCTCCTCCTCCTAATATTCCTCTCTCGCCTTCTCCTCCTCCTATTACTCCTCTCTCCTCCTCCTCCTCCTATTATTCCTTCTCCTCCTCCTCAGTGATATCCCTACACCATCGCCGATTCAGATTGATAATTCAGATGTTCTAAGCAATATCACCGTTACAGAGAGAGAAGTATTGAATTGTTTAGATAAACTCAAGGTAAATAAAACGCCTGGACCTGATACAATCTCGCCTAGAGTTCTAAAGGAAGCTAAGGATGAGCTCTCTAAACCACTGACATTGCTATTCAAAAAATCCTTGCAGTCTGGAACTATGCCTGATCAGTGGAAGCTAGCCAACGTAACACCGATATTAAAAAAAGGTAGCAAATTCCTACCCAGTAACTATCGTCCAATTAGCTTAACCTCAGTTGTATGTAAAATGCTAGAAACACTCATAGGAGACAGACTCGTAAATCACTTAGAGGAAAATAACATACTTAAAGATACTCAACACTGCTTTCGTAAAAAACGTCCCTCTTTAACAAACCTCTTAGACTTCTTCCACGATATCCTCAACTTCCACGATGAGAGTAAAGCTGTAGATATTATATACCTTAATTTTCAAAAGGCCTTTGACAAAGTTCCCCACAAACGTTTACTGCTAAAACTAAAAGCGCATGGAATACAAGAAGGTGTGTTGAAATGGATAGAAAATTGGCTCAGCGACAGAAAGCAAAGAGTAGTCATAAACGGTAAGGCATCAAAATGGACCAATGTAAGTAGCGGGGTATCCCAGAGATCGGTACTAGGACGAATTATCTTTCTAATTTACATCAACGACATAGATGAGGGTCTCATCTGTACAATCTCAAAATTTGCTGACGATACAAAAATTGCAAATAGCGTAGGCCTACTCTCAAAAGAACAAGTTGACGATATGCAACACAATCTAGATAAATTGTCATGTTGGGCCCAAATTTGGCAAATGAGTTTCAATGCGGATAAATGTAAAGTACTACATATCGGATACCAAAATGAGAAAGCAAACTATTTAATGAATGGCACTCAGCTTAACACTCAACGAGCGGCCTAGGCGGTATATTTGACCGTGCCGCCCAGCGTTTTTTTTTTTACCATAAATAGGGTTGCTTCCATGCTCTTTTTCATGCATAATCAAGAGCCAGAGCGTAATACTAGTATGTATCCCTGAAAGGGCGTAAATTGAGCTTTCCAATGACACCCGAAGCATCCTTCTACAATCACTGGTTGTCTTGCAACGATCGTGCAACCGAAGGGCAAAATCGCTAAAATACGGTCATTTTGTTACATAATTACGTGTGTAGCGAGTGAGAGAGGGTGGAGTAGAGTGGAGTAAATGTCAGTGGGCCCACGACAGTCGTGGCGAGCGGTCATGAGGTAACCTATGCTCTTCCCACCGCTCGGCTCTCTCTCAGAGCCAATATTGCGCCAAAATTGCACACAGACTTAAGTCGGGCCCCGCCATATTGTCCAGCTTTTTAGAGACGGACTTTTTAAGTCGGGCCCTGATAAACAAGGGTTAAGAATGTAAACAGAGAAACCGTTCTGGGAGTAACAATATCGAGTAACCTAAAACTGAGTCAACAATGTTCAGAAGTTGTTAAGAAGGCAAACAAAATAATTGGCTTTATAGGCAGGTCATTTGAGCATAAATCCAAAGACGTTATCCTAACCCTTTACAATTCCTTAGTCCGCCCTCTTCTGGAATACTGCGTTCAATCCTGGTGCCCTTATTACCAAAAAGATATAGACAAGCTAGAACAAGTTCAACGTAGAGTTACCAAAATGATACCTAGCCTAAAGAACAAACCATACGAGGAGCGTCTTAGAGAACTAAATATATTTCCTTTAACCCAGCGCAGATTAAGAGGAGACTTAATTCAAGTGTTCAAAATCATCAAAGGCATCAACAATATGAACTGTAGTAAGTACTTCACTATCGACCAATCTCATTACACCCGGGAAAACGGGTGCAAAATTATTGGTAAATCTTTTAACTCACACGAAGCTAAAAATGTCCTCTTCAATCGAGTTGTCAACTTATGGAATGGGCTTCCCCGAGATGTTATAGACTGCAGCACCGTTGATTCATTTAAACTTCGCCTAGACAAATATCTCTCATCAAACCCACGACTGACTGCGTTTGTAAATTAATAACTTTATTTTATCCTCCCCTCAGTTACTAACCCATCTGTCGCCTACTAACTTCCTAATCCTGCCACGGATATTAGTTCCATGGCAGTAGTTCCCTTTCCAATGTTCCCTTACCCTCTCTAAACCACTGTTTGGACACTTGATCCTCAGTGTTTTGGAGGACAAGCAGCCTAGAAGGGTCACTAGACCTGTTGTTGCTTGATTTCCTTTGTACTCCTTTGTACCTTTGTACTCCTTTGTACCTGTGTACTCCTTTGCACTCCTCCATCTACCTCACCTCACACAAGCGTCTATCCCTCCCCTTTCTTTCTCTAAAAATGTCCACCACCACCAAGACTCAGGATTTATGAATCTTGACGACTTATCGGAGGGGATGGTCGCCGAAAAGTTTTGAAAAAGTACAAGGGAGCGACATAAATAGAGGCGGGATGGTTTCCGGGGGGACGGGTGGGTGGGTGGGTGGGTTGGTGGAGCGCGAATGTAGTCCTATCGATCCCTGTAAGCTTGTTTCTTTTATCTTTTATTACTCTTATTATTCTCTCTCTCTCTCTCTCTGATACTGTCTTATATTTACGTAATGCATTGATGATAAAGTGAAACTATGGGTTTACCCTATTCTGTAATCCCTGATGGTGTGTAAATCAACAAGTAATTTGTTAATATGGTGGCCTAACATATTATGTGAAAGAAGCATCAAATAGGTGGTTAACGCATATAATCCTGGCGAGTTGTTCAGAGTTTTGGATATTTCCACCGAGCAGACAGAAGTGATGTGATGGGACAGTACTACACCTAAGGACAGTTATTATTATTGATTATATCAATACTAATAATATTATTTAACATATTACTTATAATAATAATGAGCACGTCTAAAACACTTATCGATATAAATGAGCAAGCTACCCATACATTATTTTAAAGATAAATAATATCTATCTATTTATCTATTGCCTGACGCCGTGATCCCCGAAGGGGTGGCCATGAACGAACCGCCCCCACGCACCTCTGTCCCCTGTCAGTCGATGCCCCTCCTCCCAACCAACACTGCCTAGGGGAGCTATCCCCCCGCCAAAGGCGGCTTTCTAGGGCCTTTCCTAGCTGATGCTGAGAGGATTGGGCTCTAGTCATGTGGTGATGAGCTGGTCTATCAGTGAGAACTGAGCGATCTCTGCCATACCCATAGCTTACTCTGACTGTTTCTTTTACTTATATGTTTTCTAGATCTCAAGTGACGGCGTCTCTTCCGTGGATTGACCCCCCAATCTACCAAGATTGGAAGCCAAAGCGTCACATTTTTCCTTTGCCCCTCAACTTTCTCTTCATAATTGCTGAGGGGCACAGGGCCCTGGGTGGAGCTTTGGTTTCCCGGGCGTTTCCGCACCCTCCTCAGCTCCCCGCCATGGAGTGGCTTCGGTCACCCAGGCTTTATTGTGGTCGGCAGGGAGGGTTCTGTGGGGGTGCTCGGTTATGGCTTTGGCCTTGCTCGGGGCCTTGGGGCTGTTCGGCCAGGCAGCTTGGGGAACAACAACAACAACCAGCACCACCTTCATCCATATACTTCCTCACTCCATCCTTCCACCTCTCCCTCTCTGTCCTTCCACCTCGCCCTCGTACACCCTGCTAGTCATTAATATAAATACTATAATATTAATATAAATTAATATAAAATAATATAAATTATTATCAATAATATAATCATAACATTATTGGGACAATATATAGTTAATGTAATTAAATTCAGACCGATTTGATCGTGGCCAATAGGTTTCCTATACCATGTACTTCATTCCTATATGTGTCTAAATGCGCGTAAATATGTATTACTGATCCTGAAAATAAAAATCCTCTATATCGCATACCTCGCAAGAGGCGGGTGGGGTAAATCTACTGTTTTACAACTCCTATATTTTCATTGTTTTCCTTTCGAAACTGAATCTTTTTTAGTCTTACCATATTCAGGAAGCCCTACTGATGTTCGACTTGAGGGAGTCTGGGTAAAGCAGCCACCAAGTAAGTTAGGTTGTCATGTTAGATCAATGTTTCCATTGATAATGAGAGTCGGCGAGCCAGACACTCGCGGACCGCGGTGGACGCCTCGTAACGTAAACAAACCAATCTCCCGCCTCGTCTGATGACAATCTTGGCATTAACCTAACCTAAGAATCTAAGCTAACCTGAGGGCTGCCGCCCCCAGACCCCTGATACTCTAAATAATGATGTAGAAAACATCAATCTATCTATATATTGCCTGACGCCTTGATCTCCGAAGGGGTGGCCATGAACGAACCGCCCCCATGCACCTCTGTCCCCAATCAGTTGACGCCCCTCCTCCCAACCACCACCGCCTTCACCCATATACTTCCTCACTCCATCCTTCCATCTCTCTTTCGGTTTACACATCCCTCTCTGTCCTTTCACCTCGCTCTCGTACACCTTCTTATATATTCATTCTCTCGCTTCCCATAAGTTCCATATGGCCGAACCATCTCAAGGTGTTCCTTTTCACACTTTCCAGCACATCTACCTCCACACCACACCTCCTTCTTACTTCCTCATTCGTCTGTCTATTGTTACGATCCAGGTTCTCAAAGACACAGGGCTCTTCAACATTGGACTAGATAATGGCAAAATGCAACAACGGTAACACTAGATCCAACCCCTGCCTTAAACACTGGAAAACAAAACACCATTACCGCCCTGAGTCGTGCCTGGACAACGAGGTATCCTATGACTCGGTAACTGGTGCACACACACTAGGCTGACGCTCAATGAAACAGCCTATTCTCAAACAGTAAAAGATTACTCGATTATGTTACACAAAGAAAAGATAGTTAACGTGATTAATTAACGTTACGGTAGATACTCAAATAACTGGCTCTCCTGTATTAAAGAAAGTGCAATGCTAGTCCTGCAACATCAACTGGAAACTTCTGAAATAAGTCTGATGCTGGGAAGATGTTCGTAAAGAATCTTGAACAATTATAATGCAGAATACGGGTCACAATAAATGCTAGGACATATAGTAATAATAGGCAGGCGAATAATAAAGACTGCGCAAAGGTAGTAATGCTCGACAACTAAAGAAATGCTTCGTGACACAACGCAACAGCCTACTAGGGTTGTGCAACTCAACAACAACCTCGGCTCAAAAGTGCAGTGAATAATAATGTTGCATACATATAATAATGGGGGCTTATCTCTAACCAGTGTCTGCTCAGTTAATAAAGTCTAGCTGGGGTATCAAGGCAGGGCAACAAAGGGCGAGCATGCGGCTCGTAGCCTAACGTTGTCCGAAGGTGGTATAATGAAGATTACGTTATATGACGGGGATGCTCTCTTGATAAATCTAGGTCTCTAGTACCTAGTTCTATCCTGGCGATCCCTCAGAAGTCAACACAAAGAGGCAGCACTATGTTGTGAGGGATAGGCTATGGCCCTCTCACACCACAGCGCTGTGCTCGCAAAGTAAACCCACCCGAAGACAACTTAGGCTCCCACAGTACCTGTCGATGTCGTGCAGAGCTTAGCTAACACTGCACACATCGGGGACAACGACACAGTAACCTTACCCCCAGTCTAGCTTTAGATAACCAAGCAGAATCACTCAACACCTTGCCAGGGAGACATATACCGGTCTACAACCTTCCTGAGAGAGGACACATACGGAAAAGTCCGTCTCTCCAAACCTCAATAAAGCATAATACCTCCTTAACCTAATACATGGAAATATCTGAGAGCTTCGCGTACAATACGACTGGTCGACGGTGAACGTCTATGCTGAAACCAGAAGGGATGTTGAGTTTAATAAAGATTAGAGAATGAGAAAGGAGAAGTCGAGAGAGAGAAATAATATGCAAAGTGGCGAGTATGGGGGACAGAATTGCAAAGGATGTAGGCGATACGCGTGTCAGGCAAGCTCTGAGCTGGTAAAGAACACGAGGCCGCGATGGGAAGGGACTATCCCAGGGAAACGGTTGCAAAATTATTGGTAAATCTTTTAACTCGCACGAATCTAAGAATTTCTTCTTCAATCGAGTTGTCAACTTGTGGAATGGGCTTCCCCGAGACGTTATAGACTGCAGCACCGTTGATTCATTTAAATTCCGCCTAGACAAATATCTCGCATCAAACCCGCGACTGACTGCGTTTGTAAATGAATAACTTTATCCTCCCCTCAGTTACTAACCCATATGTCCCCTACTAACTTCCTAGTCCTGCCACGTTAGTGGCAGGGCAGTAGTTCCCTTTCCAATGTTCCCTTACCCACTCTAAACCACTGTTTGGACACTTGATCCTCAGTGTTTTGGAGGACAAGCAACCTAGAAGGGTCACTAGACCTGTTGTTGCTTGATTTCCTTTGTACTCCTTTGACTAGTTGACCACCCGGCCGCCAACGCCGTCAGCGCCCAAGCGAGCCGTGTCATAGCTCACCCCGCTGCCAGGTGTACTCCCTCACCCTCTCTCGCTCGCCTCCCACACAAGCAACATTTATATTATAGCGAATATAAAATATAAGGCGCGGTCACAGACCAAAACAAAGACCATTTCTAGACTGTCTGTGGCAACACGACACTAATTAAATAAAGCAGATCATTCTAGGACAACTGTATCCCATCCCCCCATCCTGGCGAGCGCTAGCGAGCTGCAGTGCCCCACGCAACCATTCTGCTAACGCCGGGAGGCGTCACACTATCCCTCCATGTAACTCCGCACACACTTCTCAAGTAACTCATTTCCACTTCTCTCACTCTTGATTTGAGTCTCTTCTCAAACGTCCATGCTTCCCTTCCGTAAGTCGGTGTCGGGAATACCACACTGTAATGCAAGGACTTCTTCACTTCCATACTGACCACCCTATTTCTTGTTAGTGCTTTCAGCATTCCTACAACCTTCTTCCCCTGTTGTACCCTCTCCTGCACTTCTTCATCCATAGTCCCATCTTTACTCAACACACTGCCCAGATACTTAAAAGAGTTGACGGTAAAGGTTACTTTTTGGACCGACAGTGATTTTAACAACTATTTTTTTTTTTTGCGTTTTTAATTCAGATACAGTGTTCTCATATTTTTTTTTTTTTTTTTTTTTTTTTAAGAGACAATGAATGGAGGAAGGAAAAACACAGATAAAACAAAAAGGTCCATGTGCCTAAAGGCATCCTCCATTCATAAAATGTTTGTAACAACTGGATTTAAACATTTGTTGATTGTAAGTTTGTGGAAAGCAATTCGAGGGAAGTGAATTCCAAAGAGTAGTAGCTCTGGGGATAAATGAATTCTGATAAGCAGAAGTTCTGCATTGTGGAGGAGAAAGTGTAAATTCATGGGCGCTCTCAGCTGCCCTAGTTCTACGGGGAAAGATGTGGAGAGGCGGCACAATTGAAGCAAGTTCCTCGGAACAATTGCTGTGAAAATATCTGTAGAATAATGCAAGGGATGCAACGTTTCTTCGTATGGCTAATGTAGGAAGGTCCTGTGTGATTGCAGGGTTATTGATTAATCTAATAGCTTTATTTTGAATTTTGTCCAACTGCCTCAATGCAACCACTCCACTTCCACCCCACAGAGGTGAACAGTAATCCATCTGAGAGCGCACATGACTTTTATATATTACGGCCAACTGCTCGTCAGTGAAGAATTCTCGAACTCTGTACAGGAGTCCCAGTTTTTTAGAGGCATTCTTAGCAATGCTTCTAACATAATGTGTCCAGCTCAAGTTAGTAGTTAATGTTACACCGAGAATGTCAACACTAGGGGAAGTGGGAATATTTACATCATTAAAAAATATATGGGAGTCAGTGAGATTCTGTCGGTTAGAAAATTGAATGTACTTGGTTTTCTGTGCATTAAAGGAAACTAGATTCTCTTGTCCCCATTCATTAATTCTAGAAAGGTCCTGGTTCAGAGAAATTGCAGTGTTTATTTTTGAATTTATAAGATCGGGTTGGGTGAAAGAATTGGTAAATGTGAAGGAACTGTGGAGTGTTGAGTCATCTGCGTAGGAATGTATTGGATTATGAGTGGTAGATATGAGATCATTGATATGAATGAGGAACAGAGTTGGGGCCAAAACTGATCCCTGGGGAACACCAGCATTTATTGAGTGAAATTGAGAATAAAGGCCATCTACCATTACACGTATTTTTCTGTTATGAAGATAAGAAGAAATTAGTGGAACTAATGATGCAAGGCCGTAGTGTGACATCTTCGACAATAAGGATTGATGCCAGACTCTATCAAATGCCTTTGATATATCCAGTGCTATTGTATGTGTTTCACCATGTTGGTCTGTAGCTTGGTTGATTTGATGCGTAAGAAGGCAAAGAATGTCTGCAGTTGATCGACATCGTCTAAAACCATATTGCCTATCACTGATTAATTTATTATTCTCCAGATGCTTAATTATGTGATTATTTAATATAATTTCAAAAACTTTGCCAAGAGTGGAAGTTATAGCTATTGGTCTGTAGTTTAATGGATCTGAAGAGGCACCTTTTTTAGGAACTGGATGGATGTTTGCTTCTTTCCAGGGTACTGGGAAGCATGAGGTATGAGTACACAGACGGAAAAATTTTGCCAATACAGGAGCGAGCACCAAGGAGCAATTCTTAAGTACTATTGGAGGAATTTCATCTGGACCAGGAGCCTTATCTACTGAGAGATTCTGCAAAATAGTTTTGACATGTCTGGTGTGGATCTTAAGTGAGGGAATTTCAGGTGAATTAAAATTAAGTACAGGGACATCTTGATTTATGTCATCTAAGGTTGAGTTGGTGGAGAAAATATCTGCAAGAAGGTTAGCTTTACCTCGTGGGTCACTTACAAGATTGCCAGTCGGAGATTTTAATGGTGGAATGGATGAAGCAGTAGTGAATATACTGAAGAAGAGTTGAAATGAGTATTTACCCATTATCCCACAGTCTAAAAATACGCCCCCCACTACTGGCGAGGCCTATGAGTATCAGGGAAATCTGAGGAGTTAAAGATGATATAAGACGAAAAATAAGCTGCATTTGACTATAACCGTTTGCCGTGGGATACAGAATAAGTTGAGGGGGGGGGGGGGCAAGCCTCCCTCATCCCCCCCCCAAGGATTTTTTGAAATTCTCATCTTTGTAGAACAACAGGGGGTAAAATCATAATTTTCCCTAACTGACCTTATTAATGGATAATGGGTAAATACTCACCTCCGAAGGTCCTTGGATAATAGGTAAACACTCAGTTCCGTAAGTCCTCAATATATAAATCCTCTGGATATGAACGAAAATCACGTACACGCACAACAAATCGAAAGACATATTAGAGTCATCCAGCTGAAGACGCCATTGTGGGTACAATAGTCACTAGTAAGCCATCCTCACCTTCTCCTCCAATACATTGCATTATGGGATGTGCGCAGCTGCGCGTGACAGGTGATTGGCTAAATGGGTGTGACGTCATCCAGGGAATTCCATTGCTATTGGTTGACTATTTCAGATCACTTTCAAGTCAGTAGACAGTGTCCAGACATACGACTGTAGCGAAGATGGTGGCCGGGCCGTTTATAGGGAGACTATTATTATTGTAGTATATAAATCCCTTATTATACATTTCAGCTCGTAATGACATATATATCAATGATGTATATGCTCTACCGGACCTATTAGGCCTAAAAAGATCGATGGGACTACTGTCAGTCCATAAGATAACCTTTTCCGAGCTGACTATCTCCATAGCCTCACCGTTCAACTTCACCTCACACTCTGTGACTTCAGGAGTAATAATAATAATATAAATAATAATTATAATAATAATCATAATCACAACACAAAAATAATAATAACAATAATAATAATAATAACAATAATAACAATAATAACAATAATAATAATAATGCAGTGGCACAAACGTCACATCATAATATCGTTATGGCAGATACCGAGAGGGCTGCACTATGATAATAAGATCTACGGGGATTACGAATGCCTGTAATGCCAAGCCGACATCTTCCTCCAATCCTAGTCTGTGATCCCTCGAGTGTGCCAGCAATGTCTCATCTGGTAGTCTCATCTTTACTCTACACACTGCCCAGGTACTTAAATGAGCTGACAATCTCCATAGCCTGACCGTTCAACTTTACCTCACACTCTGTGGCTTCACCCCTTTCGAAGATCATAACCTTGCTCTTCCCCGTATTTACCTTCACATTCCGTATTTCCCACACTGTTCCAAACGCATTTACCAGACCCTGCAACTCCCATTCATTATCGCTCATCAGAACTGTATCATCCGCAAACAGCAGTACAGGCAGCTTTCACTCATTTCCCTCCCTTATCAGCGATACACCAACATCCACTGCTCTTCCTTGTATTTCTTTTATTACTCCATCCATATATACAGTAAACAACCACGGGGACATCACACACCCCTGTTTCAACCCAACATTCAGGTCAAAGAACTAGCTATGCTCATTCTCCACACGTACTGCCGCCTTTGCACCCTCATACATGCTCTTCACTGCTTTCAGCTACTTGCCATCTACTCCGTATATTCTAAGTACTTAACACATACCTTCTCTATCCACTCTGTCATAGGCCTTCTCCAAGTCCATAAAGGCAACATACATCTTTTGTTGCTTCTCCAGATATTTCTCCACAACACAATTCAGGGTAAAAATCTGATCTACATATCCTCTTCCCTTCCTAAAAACCTCCCTGCTCGTCACCTATCCATTGTTCCGTTCTCACCCTCACTCTCTCAATCACTACCCTACTGTACACCTTCCCTACTACGCTTAGAAGAGATGTTCCTCGGTGGCTACCACACACTCCTCTTTCCCCTTTACCCTTATATAGGGGGACTATTATGCCTGTCTTCCAGACATGAAATCACTAAAAAATACTGCGGGAGAGCGAAAAACACCTCGGAGATCGTGCGTCGTAAGAAAATGGGTCAACAGAAAACGGGAGTTTCGGGGGTACAGTCCTCAAACCGCGGCGAACGAGTCTCACTTTAGTGAAGGTTTTTAATACTTGAATGTATCAATTTCAAGTCAAATATACATTTCCGAGCATCATCGAACCATACTAAGTCTACTACTAATAATATTAACCTATTAGGACCAAAGTAAAGCGACAAAACAGGGGTAGTGAAGATGTAGATTTATCCTTTTTGGTAATGAGCTCATGAAGTAAACAAAGAAAGTCTGTGGACTCACCTTGTATATACTGAAGTAAACATCTCACCCCAGTCCCTGCTAGAACAAGGTGCTCCTTTACTAAGTTTAGGGGCTGATTATATACCCATTTACTCCCACAACACAGGGAGAAACTGAACTTGAGGACGGACACTAGACCTAGTTATTTAAAATTGGATTTCAGAGGCTATCAACCATTCTGGATTATGAAACTAGCGCACTATAAGTAAAAAATAGCTTAATTAGTTAAATAGGACTTCAGAGGTTATCAACCCTTCTGGATTATTAAGCCAGCACAAAGTAAGTCAAGAATAACGTCAGGACTGGAGCCCCTTTTCGAGAACTACAGTCCCTTGTGCACTAAAGCGTCCTTGCTGTAAGATTAAAGAATACTCTCTGCCTTAGTTAGTTAAAAAAGACTTCAGAGGCTATCAACCCACGAGGAATATTAAGCCCACCTTAAAGTCAGGATGAACGTGACCGGAGTCCCCGAGACCCCGAAGTTTATACCCCCCGGTGCACTGGGGGTATAAACCCAGAGGTTGTCCTGCTCCGGAACCCAAGAAGTCTTCCTTATTCGCGACCAGGACTAAAGCCCCCTTTCGAGAACTTCAGTACCTTGTCGTTCCTCTCTGCCACTCTGGCTGTTAATACAAGCTCACACAATAAGGTTCCGGGTGTGGTATTCGAGCATGTTAACAAACCAATGCTTCGAAGCTTCCTATGTTTGCGTGGCTATCTGAAACACCATCCCTGCTCGAACAGTGTTTCGTCAGTCAGGATAACCCTTAGTAAATTATGACGCATTTTGGAATTATATTCAAGCTATCATTAGGTGGTTTTATGCAACTTAGGAAGAATCAGTGATAATTATAATGGTAAAGACTATGTTAATTCACCCTCTGACTCTCATATACCCACCTTAAGGGGAGGTTTTTAGTTCGTTCCCTAGAATTCCATCAAGCTTAAAATTACACCCCCTAGACCCCCTTTCAAGATAAATTTGTACATTTTTCAGTAGAACAATTTCCCGGCCACAGGCCGGTTCATCTTAAATTACAGGCTCGCTATCGCTCGCCAGGATAAAATCGACACCTAAATGGCATGAAAAGTCTTAAAATTGACAGAAATGGGGCAAACGTTCTTAAAATCACCAAACTAATGGGGCAAACGTCTTAAAACTTCAAAAGCAATGGGGCTAAACATGAGGGAGAAAGGGGTCAAGAAAAAAATCCCTCAAGTGGAGATCTCCCCTTAATCAGAATATATTCGTCCAATACTAGCCAGAAACCCGACTTCAAATGCACCATCGTATCTTTAAAGCGTTAAAGAGGTATCACCCGAAAACAGTTATCCTCAATATTCTACGGTCATCCTTTTTCTGGCAACCTTTCTGGGTCAATATACAGGAGGCGCTACAATATAGGTAGCAAAATTCTAATGGTAGTTTTGGGTTCCTATCATCATATGCTTCATTTCTATATACTTTTTATCCCCGGGAAAAAAAGAAAAAAAATCTTGGGATTTTTCATTTATTTTCTTGGGATTTTTTGTTTTGGTCATTAACCTAACCAAAAAACCTAACCTAACCTAACCTAATAGCCCCCAAATACATTTAGGTTAGGTTAGGTTAGGTTTTTTGGTTAGGTTAATAAAAAAAAAAAAAAATCCAATACAAAAATAAAAAACCCAAGATTTTTTTCTTTTTTTCCCGGGGGTAAAAAGTATATAGAAATGAAGCATATGATGATAGGAACCCAAAACTACCATTAGAATTTTGCTACCTATATTGTAGCGCCTCCTGTATATTGACCCATTTCTGGGATCGTTTGCAATGTTATCGGAAATTAGACTGATGATGGATAAACTTAGGGGGCGGAAGAATTCTAGACATGGACCACATAACCCCTTCACCACCATTCCGCAATTGCTAACATATTTTGGTTACTATTAGACGATTATATTTAGTTTATAATCTACCTCTACGACTCAAATCGGTAAATACGATCGCACTAAACCCCTGTATTACCGTAAGTCCCGCTTAAACTGCATAACATCGTCTAAATGTAGCGAGCAGCAAAGGTCAAATGGCGTCTTGGTGCTGAAGCGGTTGATAATCCAGAAGGGTTGATAACCTCTCAAGTCCTTTTTTAAAGGGGGGATAGCTCACTCTTTGGTTGATTGTTTCATATATATATCTTCATTATTTTCTTCCCTAGACCTCCATCAAACTTGATAAAACATTCATTAGATCCCCCTTCTAGATTAATTTGTACATTTTTCGGTAGAATAATGTTCCGGCCGAAGGCCGGTTTTTCCAAAATTACTGGCTCACTATCGTTCGACAGGGAAACCAATTGACACCTAAATAGCACGACAGGTCTTAATGTTGACGAAGAAATGGGGCGAACGTCATAAAATCTGAAAACTAATGGGGCTAAGCATGAGGGAGAAGGGGAACCAGAAAAACTGCCCATCTCCCCTTAACTAATTTCACACATGTTGAAGAATATGGTCCCCTCTGCCTTGTATGATCAACCCCAAGCACTTCAGGATAAATACTGACACCAATTGAAGCTCCACTGTGACCATCTCTGCAAAATCAGTGACGTGTATAAATAAGGTGTCGTCATCTAGTGTGGCAGAAAGGAAGCAACCAACACCTTGAAATCCACTGTGAAGATCTAGTGCGATACATATGAAGCACCCAACATCTCGAAGCTTCAATCAATAATTTCGGGGCCTCGTAAGAGTTACAGGCTACTGAACAGCCTACAGTCCCGAGGTGGAGAAAAAAAAAAAAAAAAACCCACACACTAACATCCGTATTATTAAACCTTCCCACCGTCAAACCCGAAAGAAGAAGAGATAACTAATAAGCTTTTACAAATTTAGAAAAGTTTCAAGTTCTCTTTCATTGATTAAAAAGAATACGGCTGCTGGATTTGGCAGGGTCTTACAGGATCTTCAGCCTACAGCAGCTTAAGGGGAGATGGGTCGTTTTTTCTAGTCCCCCTTCTCCCTCATGCTTAGCCCCCTTAGTTTTCAGATTTGATGACGTTCGGCCCGATTTTAAGACCTTTCCCCCCATATCTTTTTCAATATTAAGACTGTTCGTGTCATTTTAGGTGTCGATATTTTCCTGGCGAGCGACAGCGAGCTTGTAATTTAAGAAGAACCCCAACCGGCCTTCGGCCGGGGAATATTTCTACAGAAAAATGAACACATATCTTGAAGAAGGGTCTGGGGTGGGGGGGGGGGGGGGATTTAATCTTGATGGAGGTCTAGGGAGGACACTTAAACAAATATAAACATATAAAAATACATATAAAAAAGGAAACACATACGCCCAATTCCTCTTAAATCCAATTGTTACACTCTTTATGAAAGGAAGATGCCGGTATGTACAGTCGGTTACCTTTCCGACTGGGCCACCTAATGGTAATTTCGCTGGGTCTTTCGCTCTGATATTACTAAGATCGCTCACTCCCCCCCCCCCCCCCCCCACCCTGAATCTGTTGCATATTATGTCCCACAGATGGCGTCGTTAGATTTGCTGGGCAGGAGAGGGATGGGCTATTGGAGTATGGGGGTGGGTGGGTGGGGTTATTGTGTAGGGAAGGTTGGAAGTGTGTAGGGTGGGGGAGGGGGGTTACGTGAATAATTTCACCAGGTTCATGGCATTTACCAAATGCCGTATGCGTTACATTGTTGGTGTATGTGTATGAGGGAGACAAAAGACAGGTTGCCTGTAACGAGTGTCTCCCCAAAATCCAAAAGAGTGACAGAGCCAAATTCAAGGGACGTTGTGGTAAAAGAAATGCCAGGACACGCGAAGTTTAAAATAGCTTAAGTCATAGGATAACATTAATGAAAAATTGATTAAGGGAGAAATTCCAGAGTTCACCTGTTGAGTAGAAGAAAGACTGATAATGCCAATTCTTGGCTTTGAGAGCTGGACAGAATAGGAGTGGGACTGTGTTGCAAGGCGGGTGCCTGGCACTCACCGGAAGGGACTGATATGATCCAAATTATTTATCATGTATTCACCCATGCATTGGACAAGTCTAAATAACAATATATTCATTGTAATGAATCATAGACATTACTAATGCAAACCAAAACTCCTATATTATCATTGCTGCTGTTCCGTTCTCCGCTTAAACTGTTTCTTAACCCACCGTTCTAAACACGTGTAAGATAATAGATATGGAGAGCTTATATAAGTCTAATGTTAATAACGTTAACATTAGCACACCCATATGTATAATTTACCTTTATATATCAATATTATGTTTCATGTATAGATGACTGTCAACATGGTTTCCATGGAAACGAGAGCTTGTTGGTAGTTTGGGAATATACTCACAGTAAAGGTCAAACTACCATTACACCAAAAGTAAACGTCTGCAAACACATTGTTCTCTACAATGATATTTTTCGTATATTAATTGTCAAATCAAATTACCACAGTAATCCTTTGTATTTTAATTAGTATAACTATAATACTGGTTTCCAATGCAAGTCACGAGGATATATTGTCTCCAGGCATACCAACAGTTATTTTCTGCAAATTTTTCTAATCAAAACAACTTCACAGGAAGCACATCAAGCACCTGTTATTTTTTAGCATTGAAAGATAACGCAGGTGGGTCAAAACCATTATATTGTTAAGGACAGTAAAGATAGAGGGTATATATTGATATCGTTACACATGTTGGCATGTCTGAACAGCTGTAAGTGTGGCATTTTCAGAGGTGTTAAGGTTGGCGAGGAATTGAAGCAAACCATTTTCAACTTTCTGCCATGAGACAATAGAGGTCAAAATAGCATAAACGTCTACAGTGAGGTAATGGAAGTTTGATGATGCAGAGTATTTCAGTCCTTATCTAGCTGTGCAATAGATCGTTAATACAATCAATCATAAAATACGGTTGCCAGCTTCATTTTAATTTTTGACATACCAATTGTCCTGGATGGCATAGAATACATAGACATTTGCATTATCATATATACCTACGGATGTTCATCAACTAATTTACTTTCGGAATACGATTATCTTGAGTTAATAGGCATAGGCCAAATAAACAAAAGTTCATGGCCAGTAAATGTTTGTAAACTGCTTTGAAAAAAGTTAAATGATAGTAAAATACTGTAATCAAATAAGATTAATATGTAAATCGCCCATGATCAAATTGTACAAAAGGCTAATAAACTATTTCTGTTTGTTTGTTTGTTTTGTATAACATTGTTGAGAACATTGTGTTTGACTTTTGGTGTAATGGTAGTTTGATCTTTACTGTGATTATATTCCCAAATTACCAACAAGCTCTCGTTTCCATGGAAACCATGTTGACAGTCATCTAAACATGAAACATTATATTGATATATAAAGATAAATTATACATATGGGTGTGCTAATATTAACGTTATTAACATTAGACTTAAGCTCTCCATATATATTATCTAACACGTGTTTAGAGCAGTGGGTTAAGCAATAGTTTAAGCGGAGAACGGAACTGTAGCAATGATTGCAAACATTAATAATACATATTCTAATATTTCTTAAAGGTAGAGTTCACTAAAAATAGCTGTTCAATAATTGTAATTAATATCATGAGATGAAACGGTAACCATAAACCTGGTGAAATAATTCACTTAACATCACCACCCTACACACATCCAACCTTTCCTACACAATAATACCCCCCCCCCCCCCCTTAACTCCCTATAGCCCCTCCCTCTCCTTCCCAGCAAAACTAACTACGCCATCTATGGGACCTAATATGCAACAAATTCAGGGGGGGGGGGGGGGGTGAGCGATCTTATTAATATCAGAGCGAAAGACTCCTACCGAAATTACCATTAGGTGGCCCAATCGGAAAGGTGACCGAGTGTACAGTCACGAGCATAAATGCTTCTCCATCAACCAGATATAACGTCAACTCCTTCGTCACGAGAAGTTTATGCTAAGCTGAATATAATTGTCTGATGGTAGCTAGAATGAAATAAAAAAATAATTGTGAGTTTGAATAAAAAGTTTAGCAATACTTTGGAGACGAAGGGGCGAACTTTGTATGGTTGGTGTCTCAGTATTTATGCTCGTGACTGTACTTACAGTACTTTCAACGACCAAGGTGCGTTCCCCTAACCAGCCACTGAGTGAATTCAAAACAAACTAAGTATCTGAAACAATTGTCATTCACTCCCAATAAATGCTTAGTTTTTCGACCCTCAGCTGATTCGGATTCACACAGTGGCAGGTTGGGGAAAGGAACTTTTGTAATTGAGAGTACAGTCGGTAGAAAAATGTTCCGGCCGAAGGCCGGTTCTTCCTAATTTAAATCAGGCTCGCTATCTCTAGCCAAGAAAAATCATCCCCTAGATTGGGTGAACGGTCATAAAATCGCCAAACTAATGGGTCGATCGTCTTAAAATCTCATAACTAATTGGGCTGAACATGGTGGAGAAGGGATACAGCAAAAAATAAAAAATAAATAAAAACACAAATACTTCCCCTACTGCTCGGCGCCCACATCCAATTTTCAGTTGGTCTACGGTTTATCGAAGGTATTGGCCAACAAACCAGTTGTCCAACTAGACATTCCGCGCACTGGCAATATTCAGTTGACCAATTAAATATCAGTTGCGGTATGGACGTCGTCGAGGTAGCTTGTGTTCGAGTGGCTACACATCCAAGCTTTTAGTCAATACGCGTATTGGCCAACTATTTAATTTCGAGTTGGTTGTAGCATCTCGCCAACTATTCTGTCAGCCAACTGTATATTCTAGATGCGCGCGCAGTCTCACGTATGTTTCAGTGGTTCACGAAACAGTTGACCAGCTGAAAGTTGTATTTGCGCGCCTAGCCTTAAACTTGCAGTATAAATAACTTAAGCAAAATACATGATACAGGGATAAATAAAACAGTTTATTTACAACAATGTTTTATTTACAAACCCTCCTCATGTACAGCCTAGCACTGATCCCATCCTATACCCTGTTCCAAATAGGTAGGCCAAAACGCTTGAACATTAACCTCTATAACTAGCAAAGAACTAGAGTAACCGAGCTAATATTTCTACCACTTGGGAAGGGTCAGCCGGGTAATAGGCCTGAATGTTTACAACCCATTTGATCCTGCCATTTTCGAGTTACATAGGTTAGGGTTCACGATTTCTGGCCTACCTAAATGGAACAGGGTATAATTATCTCTCATTATTAATTAACCACCGGAACAAACACACACCTTCCTAGACTTCATATACAATTAACTACGGGATATAGGTATGTATATATATATAATTATATATACTGTTTATATCATGAATTAAGAGGCACCAGTTTTATTTGTTTTTGACTTTCCACACGCGACCCGGAGCTAGAGACAGGTAAAAATACACCAACATGCACTCTTCTATCGTCCTGCTAACACTCCTGGGCTTAGACTAGAATGCAAAAAAAAAAAAAAAAAAATATATATATATATATATATATATACCGGTATATATATATATATATATATATATATATATATATATATATATATATATATTATTGAAATGATGTACTGCACGAATAGTAATATTATAATATGTTCATTATATCAAACCTTGATGGTGCAGTGAAAGAGTTATTCTATTTATTTATCTTATTTTTTTCATTAACAAGGAAAGTGTATGAGACATAAATTACTATTATAGATACCGGTAACTGTTTTGTTGATATTGGTAGAGATCTATTTACCCTTTGAGTACCAGTGACGTGTTATATTTTATTTTAGCTATATATAGACAATATTATGCAGCTTAGAAAGGATCTGTGGTAGTTAAGCGGGTTGGTGGAGATAGTTTGAAGTCACATTTTTGCTAGTGGACCTTCCTAAGCTGAATGATTCGTCTAATAGTTGTCAGTTATGATGAAAAGGACGTCTCAGGTAGTGAATGGGTTAATTGACTTAAAAGTATAAACGAGTGTTGTTTGTAGTTAGTTCCATTAACCCCTCTAGTAATAGGACGTGGTTTAGTAGTTGATTCAGGCTACTATATGACAATTTTGTTCAGCTTAGGAAGGGTATATGACCGTCAGAGGGTTGATTGAGCCTGTCTTTACCCTTTTAACTCCCACAGACCCCTCCTAAGGTTTATAAAATCGCATAATGATAGCCAGAACAATATATTGGAACTCGTATATTATAACACAAATTTAATAACAAACATTGGGGAATGGGCCTGAGTAAATACATCTATCTGTCTATTGCCAGACGATGTGATCTCCACAGGGTTGGACACGAATGAATCGCTCCCAAGCACCTCTGTCCCCTGCCAGCCGACGCCCTTCCTCCCAACCAACACCGCTTTCTATCATATACCTCTCAACTCCATCCTTCCACCTCACTCTCGGTCTGCCTCTTCCTCTCTGTCCCTCCACCTTACTCTCGTGCACTCTCTTATTCATGCTCTCGCTCCCCATACGTACGAAATCAGCCGCTAAATTACCGCCAAGTTAAAAGAAATAGGGTATAGTTATTGGTCCCACTTGTACACACCCTCAACAGTTGAAGGGGGTGATGCTTGATTTTTGGTCTATGTATTTATCTATTAATTTATTTTTGAGTTTCCTCGCTATACCTTCATCAAGCTTAAAAGAAAAACAAAACCTAGACCCTCTTTCAAGCTAAATTTTTATATTTTTCGGTAGAACAATTTCCCGGCCGAAGGCCGGTTCCTTCAAGAATTACAGGCTCGCTATTGCTCGCCAGGAAAAAATCGACACCTAAATGGCACATAAGGTCTGAATATTGAAAACAAATGGGGCGGAAGGTCTCAAAATCGCCATATTAATGGAACAAACGTCTTAAATTATCAAAACAAATATACTAACATGAGAGAGAAGGGGTCCAAACAAGTGACTACCTCCCCCTGTATAGGTTGGGTCACGTTAGGTTAAATTAGGCTAGGATAGGTTAGGCTAGATTCAGGTAGGAATTGAGGAGAGATTTTCACTAAAGGGTTATTTCTTCGGGATCCCCTTCTTCCTCATGTTTGACCCCATTACTTTTGAGATTTTAAGATGCTTGCCCCTTTAGTTTGGAGCTGTTAATACCTTTTTCCCCATGTCCATACATTTTAAGACCTTCCGTGCCATTTAGGTATCGATTTTGTTCCTGGCAAGCGATAGCGACCCTGTAATTTAAAGAAAACGGCCTTAAGCCGGGATAGTTTTTTATCAAAATAACAATGTACGAATCTATGTCAAAGGGGGGTCTCAGGGGTGTTTTTGTATTATTACTATTCTTCTTTAACCCCTCTTTGGTGGCGCCCGACTTAAGGCGGTCAAGAGAACCAAGGACTAAATGGCGGGGCCCGACTTAATTAAATCCAATGCGATGTTGAGCACATAATTGGCTCTGAGAGAGAGTCCGAGCGGTGGGAGGAGCGCGGGTTGGCTCTGACCGTTCGGCACGGCTCCCGTACTGCGACTGATCCCACGGGTTGGCTCTGACTGTTCACACGGCTCCCGTACCGCGACTGGTCCCACCTCCACACTCATCCACATCTACTGCTTCCCTAGACAGGGAAATATGTAAGGAAATTACCGTATTTTAGGGATTTTTCCTTCGTGTTGCACGATCGTTGCAAGACAACCCGTGGTCGTAGAAGGATGGTTCAGGTGTCATTGGAAAGCTCAATTAACGGCTTTTCACGGATACATAATTGTATTACACTCTGGCTCTTCTTTATACATGAAAAAGAGCACGGAATGAAGCTCGTTTAGGGTAAATCTGCCCACTTGGCAGGTAGTAGAAGTTACAAACCTAGCCGCTCGTTGAGTGTTAAGCTTGATAGAAGTCTAGGGGGAAAGCGACCCCCCCCCCCCACACACACCCCAAACCCCACCCTCAAGAGAGCCCACCTCGCTTTTTTTCTCTTTCTCTCCCTCTCTCTTTGGCTTGTATCCATTCGGCCCCATTCAGCTTACTGTTTTAACAAGTTTACCCCCTATCCAGGTTTCAATATATTCCTGGCGAGCGGGAGCGAGCCAGCATATATATATTTTTGTTTTGACAGCAAGCTAAATTTGTACATTTTTCGATAGAAAAATATCTCCGGCGAAGTCGGATTTCTCCATACAATGCTGGCTCGCTATCGCTCGCTAGGAGGAAATCAACACCTGGATGGGGATAAACGTCTTAAAACAGTTGGCTGAATGGAGCCGAATGGATGCAAACCAGAGAAAAGAGACAAAAGGAGAGTAAGATAAAAACTAAAACGGTGACCCCCTCAAAGTTACATAGTTTACATGTACGATTCTCGAGTTTCTATTATTTCTGCATTTACGGGGAAGCAGCCATGGATATTATTATTATTTTTGTTTTTGTTCTACGCCACGTCGCAGGCATGTCGCAGGCATGTCGCAGGCATGTCGCGTAAATGTCATCCTTCTCTAGAATTCCCACATATTATCGTCAGGGGTTTTCGCCGAAGTAAGTATTGATTTTGATCGTACAGTTCATTATAATAAAATCGTGGACCCCCTATGTTTGTCTTTATGCAATGATACCGGTCTGGATTGAGTTTGGGATGGAACTTAATTTTCAATTAATAGTATCCTGTAAATAGTTTTATTGTTGATGCATAGAAAAGTATATTTCATATTTTCTTCACCAACCAACTTTACTTCTAAACTCAATTAATTAAATCAACAAATACATGTGGCACTCCAAAGACTCGAACCTAGGATACTCACACCGAAATTCTGCGCATTTATGCATCACGCTATCAGGACAGTTTATAAGTTCGCCTCCGGAGATATACGTCCATAGTTTGAAATCGGTGAGGTCCACGAATTTTTAGGAGTGACTGTACTACCCCATGCACGCTCTCCCGAACATTCACCGCTAACAAGGGTAATATCGGGTAAATTAGAGCACACTAAGCCAGAGGTTGCAAGATTGGTCGCCGAAGCATTGCTGTGTCATTGAGGCAAAATATCGACGATCACGGGCCGTTATCCAGAATCCTATTATCTATTAGCGGGTTTGGGGGGGGGGGGGTATTTAACGGGGGGGGGGGGATTTGGGATTTGCAGGGGGGATTTATGGGGGGATTTACATGAGGATTCACGGGGCGATTTACGTAGAGATTAACAGGGGGGATTTACAGGAAGGATTTACAGGAGGAATTAACAGGAGGAATTTACAGGGGGCATTACAGGAGGGATTTACAGGACAGATTTACAGGAGGGATTCACAGGGGGGATATACAGGGGGGATTTACAGGAGATTCACAGGAGGGATTTACATGGTGGATTCACAGGAGGAATTTACAGTTGGCATTTGTAGGAGGGATTTACAGGGTGGATTTTCCAGCTACATTTTGTACTCAATTTTACTTTGGCAGCAATTTAAGGTGATTATACACTGCAATGGGTAACTATAATCTGTGTATTTTAAGCTGACGATAACATTAATCCCTTACCAGCTAATGTCTTGATACTTAATGGACAAATCTGAAACTACTACGTCTCTACATCATATTAAGACCAAGTTTATATAATTAGCACCATATTTCAATACAAAATATTCCAAATAACTGAGAAATGTTGATGGTAACCTTGCAATTTACCGTCAGTTGCAGAGGGAGGAGACTAGTTTACTCAACGTTTGGCCCCAACGTTGAATAAACAGCTCCCCGGCTCTCCTACACCGGCGTGTCTTCCCTCTCCAAATATCCACCATCCACGCCGGATCAACAAGGAAACTGGATATGAATGTATACATGTTTCGGTTTGTTAACTCCTTCTATACCGGCGACGTCTTTTTACATTTATTCCGGTTAATAGTAGATAACTTTATTCAGCTTAAAATGGGCCATCAGCAATTAAAAGCCTTGGAACTATCTCGATCCTATTCAAACTGCACTAAAGTGTGTACATGGAGCTAGCATAATATGAAAAGGACGTCACCGGTACAGAAAGGGGTAAATTATCGATGTTTACTGCTGTTACCCCCTGCCCCCCGGAAAAAAAAACCCAATTTCTATCTACTGTATATCCAATCCATATAGCCTACCTGTATCAAATCCATATAGCCTACCTGTATCAAATCCATATAGCCTACCTGTATCAAATCCATATAGCCTACCTGTATCAAATCCATATAGCCTACCTGTATCAAATCCATATAGCCTACCTGTATCAAATCCATATAGCCTACCTGTATCAAATCCATATAGCCTACCTGTATCAAATCCATATAGCCTACCTGTATCAAATCCATATAGCCTACCTGTATCAAATCCATATAGCCTACCTGTATCAAATCCATATAGCCTACCTGTATCAAATCCATATAGCCTACCTGTATCAAATCCATATAGCCTACCTGTATCAAATCCATATAGCCTACCTGTATATCAAATCCATATAGCCTACCTGTATATTACAATTTCTGTTAAAGGGAGGTATTATGTTTTACTGGAACCCCATCTTCCTCTCCTGATTAGCCCCATTAGTTATGAGATTTTAAGACGTTTACCTCATTAGTTTGACGATATTAAAACCTTTCGCTACATTTTGTATGTCAATATTAAAACCTTTTGTGCATTTAGGTATCGATTTTTTTCCTGGCGAGCGGTAGCGAGCCAGTAATTTTCAGAGCAATCGGCCTTTGGCCGAGACATATTTCTATCAAAAAATGTAAAAATTTATCCTAAAGGGGTGTATTGGGGGGTGTTTTTAAGTTTGACGGAGACCTAGCGAGGACACTAACACAAAAATAATGATTGCATACATAGATAGTCCAAAAAATAACGTCACGTCTCCTTAAATAATCGATGTCTATTGCTTGAATGTTCTTATAGCTTGAAACTCGCATGTGGTGAAGAATGTGAGCCTCTGAAAACAACCAGTGTGTGATCGGTCAATGTACGGTAGCGCTAATAAGTCAAGTGTCGGCTGTCATTACGTTTGGCTCGCTCTGTGCTGTATTTATATCTGTCAGATGTTGAATAGAGTGGGTAAGTGAAGGGACATGTTTGCAGATCTCACTCAAAAAGAAGAAATTGTGTGTAAATATTGCCGATACCAATTATTGATCAAAACATAATTGGTGCCGAGACATCACTTATTAGGCCGACTGTGTAACCCACCCACTTAGCGAAGACCCGTTATTACTCGTTGGAGTGTTGGTGGTAAAGGGTTGGAAGGGGACTTGGGAGGGGGATTAAAGGGTTGGAAGGGGACTTGGGAGGGGGATTAAAGGGTTGGAAGGGGGCTGGGGGGGGACTAAATGGTTGGTAAGGGACTGGGGTGGACATTCTTCTACTGAAAAATACAACAAAATTCCTCGAAGGGGAGTCTGGGGGATTTTCTTTTATTTTGTGAAGGTTTGTTGGAGGTCTAGGGAGAAATATGAAACACACACACACTCACCCACACATATAAACCCACCCACACACACACACACACATACCCCACCCACCCACACCCACACACACACAGATACACACACACACACATACCCTTTAGAGAGAGATTGGTCCCTGTGGCAACTGGGGGCGTATAATGTAAGTGGAAACGTTAGATTAATAAACGTAGCAAGCCTCTTTACCAGTTCCCCTCTTACCAATTAGCCTACATCCACTGGTCTTAAGGGGAGATGGGTCGTTTTGCTAGACCCCTTTCTCCCTCATGTTTAGCCCCATTAGTTTTCAAATTTTAAGATGTTTGCCCCATTAGTTTGTCGAATGTAAGACCTTCTGCACCATTTCCTCTAGGCATTCCGAATATGCATGATATGCCTAATGAGAATCTTACATTAAATAAATAATACTAGTAAAAATCATATATCGACCTTTAACCTTGACATTTGACCTTGACCTTCGACCTTAGAAGTTCTTATCAAGGATTTAGTTAGCTTAACAGCATTGTTCGTATTAACTAACATTATGAATATGGTGTAGCCTAATTTGTATAAAAACTTATTGATTACAAATAGTGATCATATACTGTGACCTTGACCTTTGATAAAAGTAAAATACATATATTTGGATAATCGTCGCATTTACCCACTGAATTTGCCTGTATAATTTTATGGCAATACATTAAACAGTCAAGGAGGAGTTTAGGGAAATTACAAATATTCTTATTTTGACCTTGCCCTCTGACCTTAACTATTACAATATGTATGTGAAATTTGATATATATTAGGCTATATTTAAGTAATAAGCCATAACACAGCCAGTTCTCTAAAATGTGAGTAATCTTTTTTAATAAATAATAAAAGTTGATCTTTGACCTTGACCTGTGACCTATATGTAAGAGTACGTTTGTGTTTGCATTGGCATTGCCCATGAAAATCAAATAAGCATGCCTAATTTCATTAAAACACATCAGTTAGTTTCATATATATTAATATAATAGTTGACCTTGACCTATGACCTTTATCTTGACGTTTATATGTCTCAATATTTATTATTTTCCCTTTCACATAAAGTGCAGGTATCTCACCAAATTGTGTGAAGTTTGCATGAACAGTAAAGAAAATAGCATATTGACCTTTTATTTGACCTTGACCTGTGACCTTCACCTTTCATAATATGTAATAGAATAGTTTATTGTGTGACCTTGGCCTAGGTATTCCGAATATACATTGTAAGCCTAGTGAGAATCTAACAGTTAGTATAAGAAATACTAGTAAAAATACTATTTTGGCCTTTGACCTTGATTTTTGACCTTACCTTTTAGAATAAGTATCTAAAATGTGTGCAATACGATATCAATGTAACTTGTAAAGTAAAAATTAAGACATTTGAATAAAAACTAAAAATAAATAGTATAAGTTGACCTTTCACCATGACCTGTGACCTTGACCTTTATGTAAGAGTAAAACAATGTTTTCATTGACATTGCCCAGGAAAATCAAAATAAGCATTACTAATTCCATTAAAACCTATCAGTTAGTTTCATATATATTTATAGAATAGTTGACCTTGACCTTTGCCCTTTGACCTTGACCATCATGATATGTCTCAAAATGTATTATTTTCCTTTCCATTTAAAGTGCAACTATATCGCCAAATTTTGTGAAGTTTGCATGAAAAGTAATGAAATTAGCATATTGACCTTTTATTTGACCTTGACCTGTGAACTTGGCCTTTCATATGGAATTGTATAGTTTCTTGTATGACCTTGTCCTAAGTATTCTGAATATACATGGTAAGTTTAGTGAGAATCAAACAGTTAATATAAGAAATACTAGTAAAACAAATATTTTGACCTTTGACCTTGACCTTTGACCTTACCCTTCAGAATATCTATCTAAGATTTGGTAATAAGATATCGAGGTTACCAGTAAGATGTATAGCGAAAGTGAAGAAATTTGAGTAAAAACTAAGACACATGAAATATTGACCTTAATTTTGACCTTGACCTTTGACCTTAACCTTTAAGTTAAATTAAAAATATCTTTTTGACTGACCTTCGCATTGACCAATTTAATATACCTGTGAGATTTGGTGAAAATCCATCGAACGGTCTAGGAGGAGTTACCGGACGGACGACGGATGACGACGACGACGAAGGACGACGACGACGGACAAGCTGAATTGTGGTGCACAGTATACGGGCGGGACCTGTGTGCGCGATACCACTCTGCTTCGCAGAGTTGATCAAAACAAAAAGTGAGCCATCCGCCCTTAATTAATTCAATACCGGTGGCAACCTTTATGCTGTATTTTGGCTACTATTAGACGATTTTATTCACAGGTCCAATGTAGACGATCCACAAAATCCTTTAGACCATTGTTAATAATTATTTCAGTGCCATTGCATTTTGCAAGGTAATTATGTGCAGGTTGGCAATTATTATGCCATGTTTAACTCAACCCATGCACCACCACCTTTAAGATAAAGAGGTGGGTCGTTTTCTTTTTGCTCCATTTCTTTGTCAATATTAAGTCACTTCGTGTCATTTAGGTGTTGATTTTCCCTGGCGAGCGACAGCGAGCCTGTAATTTAAATAAAACAGGCCTTCGGCCGGGACATTTTTCTATCGAAAAACTTTACACCTTTTTCTTGAAGGAGGGTCTTAGGGGTGTTTTATTAAGCTTGATGGAGGTCTAGGGAGGAAACTCAACTAATAGTAATATGATGTATACATGAGGAATTAATACGCCCATCCCTCCTTAATACGCCCATCCCTCCTTAATACGCCCATCCCTCCTTAATACGCCCATCCCTCCTTAATACGCCCATCCCTCCTTAATACGCCCATCCCTCCTTAATACGCCCATCCCTCCTTAATACGCCCATCCCTCCTTAACATCATATACTTAAAAGTCAAGTTGTATTTATCCAGTATTATTGTAGATGTGAAACTATTAACATTATCACTTTTATAAAGGTATCTATGTTCAATTAACAACTTGATAATTATTCTGTATTATAAGAGCTTAGAAGTAAACTAATATTCGTGTCATCAAATAACTTATGATACAATGTTTTAACCCTTTGAGTACCAGCGACGTGGGTTAGCATTCATTCTGGCTGTATTTAAACGATATTATGCAGCTTAGAAAGGATCTGTTAGAGTTATTAGGACTGGTTGAGATAGTTTGGAACCGTATTCATTATTGCTAGAGGTCCTTCCTAAGCTGAATAAAATCGTCTAATAGTTCCCAAAACATTACGAGAAAGACGTCACCGGTACAGAAGGGGTTAAGGGGAGATGGTTTGTTTTTTCTGGTCCCTTTTCTTCCTCGTGTTAAGCTCCATTTGTTTTGAGATTATAGGACGTTCGGTCCATCAGCTTGGCGATTTTAACACCTTTCGCCCCATTTCCTTGACAATTTAAGACCTTTCGTGCCTATTTCCTCGCGAGCGATAGCGTGCCTGAAATTTTAAGAGAAACCGGCCTTCGGCCGGGACACTTTTCTACCGAAAAATGTACACATTTTATCTTGAACGGGGATATAGGGGTGTTTTTCTAAGCTTGGTGGAGGTTTAGCAAGGAAACTAAGAATTAAAGGAATGATAAATAGACCCAAAAACGGTCCATCTCCCCTTAAGTAGGAAAAACAATGCTTTCCCAATATCCCGGAGCACCAACTATAACATGAGACACACTCTACTGCGAAGTGATGTACTTCACTTAGATCAAAACCTGCTAATAATATATTATACAATGTTATCTAGCTAAAAACACGGCCGGAACTAAATTTGTCTTCAGTATACCTACACAATATTTAACGCTTTGAGTACCAGCGACGTGGGTTAGCATACAGTATATAAACGATATTGTGCAGCTTAAAAAGGATCTGTTAAGAGTTATTAGGACTGGTTGAGATAGTTTGGAACCGTATGTTATTGCTAGAGGTCCTTCCTAAGCTGAATTATATCGTCTAGTAGTTGCCAGAATATGATGCGAACGATGTCTCTGGTACTGAACGGGTTAAGTTAATCACTGTTTGTCAGAATGCCCAGCTACTTATTGACGAAACGTCTTATCCACGCTGGTTAAGGGGGGTGACCTGTTTTGTTTTTCTCTCCTTTTCTCTCTTTCTCTGGATTGTATCCATTCGGCCCCATTCAGCCTACTGTTTTAAGATGTTTATCCCCATCCAGGTGTCGATTTCTTCCAGCATTGTATGAAGAGATCCGGCTTCACCGGAGACTTTTTCTATTGAAAACATTTACAAATTTACCCTGCTGTCAAAAACATTTTAAAAAGTATGCTGGCTCGCTACAGCTCACCAGGAAAATATCAACACCTGGATGGGGATGAACGTCTTAAAACAGTAGGCTGAATGGGGCCGAAAGGATACAACCCGGAGAGAGAGAGAAAAAACAAAAACGAGGTGGGCCCCCTTAACCCCTTCTGTACTGGTGACGTTCTGCCCGGTATAGTCTGGCAACTATTATATGACGTTATTCAGCTTAGGAAGGACCTCTAGCCAGAACCCCTTCAGACTCATATGACGCAGAGGTTGCCAGATTAGCAATAAGAAATAGAGTTCTCTCACTCTTATAATTACTTCTCCAAAATTAGTTTTCTGCCCACAGCTAACTCAAAGACAACTACAGAGGTTGAAGTAACTAAACTAAAGGTTTCTAAATACCCCTGATGGTAACAAAGGTTTTAAAGTATCCCTAATAGGCTCAAAATCGCGTCATATGTCGGAGAGGGTTAAAGGGCAACAGATTATCTCCTATAATCCTTTTAGCTACCACAGATCCTTCCCAAGCAGAATAGATGTCGTCTAATCGTAGCCAGAATATGATAAAAAAGGACGTCACCGGTAGTGAACGGGTTAACCCCTTCTGTACCATGGCATCTTTCTCATCTTGTTCTGGCTGCTACTTATCGATTATTTTCAGTTTAGGAAGGATCTCTACCAATTATATGTGTTCGAACTATCTCAATCCGCCTCTTTAGTAGCTACCACAGATCCTTCCTAAGCTGAATATGTATCGTGTAATAGTACCCACCATATAATGACAAGGACCCCGTTGGTACAGAAAGGGTTATTGATCAATCAGCTTAACCCCTTCTGTACCGGCGACGTCTTTCTAATTTTATTCTAGCTATATTTAGAGAATTATTTGCAGTTTAAGAAGGATTTGTGGTGCTAAAATGGTTAAGTGAGATAGTTCGAAGCCTCTTAATTGCTGGAGGCATCTTTCTCATTCGATTTCAGCTACCGTGCAAGGATTTTATACAGCTTTGTAAGGACATAGGTTCGCTAAAAGGATTAACTGAGATAGGCCATAGCCTTTGAATTATGTTTTCTATATGTAACCTTTGAATGGGTAGACGTACTTCCTAAGCTGAATAAAACGAGAACGATGTCACCGGTACTGAAGGGGTTAAAATGGAATTATTCTTTCTATATGTAACCTTTGAATGGGTAGACGTCCTTCCTAAGCTGAATAAAACGAGAACGATGTCACCGGTACTGAAGGGGTTATGTCCTATACAGTATTGGTTCACTTAGGTCAGGTCAGGTCAGGGTCAAGGTAGGTTAAGGCAGGTTATCGTAGGGTAAGTCGGGTTTACTTTATTTAAGGGGAGGTTATTCTATTAAATATAAGTGTCTTATTATTTGATATGTTCTTCTAGTTTCCTCCCTACACCTCTATCAAGTATAAAATAACACCCCCAAATGTTGCGGCCGAAGGCCAGTAACTACTAAATTACAGGCTCGCTTTCGCTCGCCAGGAAATATTGTAACCAAAATGGCACGAAAGGTCTTAATATTAACAAGGAAATGGGGCGAAAGGTCTTTTAATCGCAAAACTAATGGGGTAAACGTCTAAAGAGCTCATAACAAATGGGACTAAGCATGAGGGAGAAGGGGGTCCAGCAAAAAGAAACACCTCCCCTTAAGGTTGGTTATTCTTCCCGAGGTTAGGTGAATGTGGCTCACAATTCCATTAACATCTTTTTGTATGGGATTTCAGCTACATTTAGACGATTTTAAGAAGCTTGGGAAGGATGTGTTCTAGCGAAACGGATTGATGGAGACAGTCTGGAGCCTTCGTATGGGTAGAGGTTCTTCCTAAGCTGCATAAAATCGTAGCTGATATAGAAGGGGTTAACCGCACTAACAATGATGCTAATTATAAATGTTATCCTGGCATTCAGTAGACGATTATTCTCAGCTTAAGAAGGACATGGGGCGTCGAAGGTTTAATTTACATAGTTTGAACCCTTATTCATGCCTAGAGGTCCTTCTTAAGTTGAATACAATTGTCTAGTGTCAGCCATAGAAGGTGAAAAAACCGTCATTGTCATCACAGAGGGTTAACCCCTTCACCACCATTACGCAATTATAATTATATTCTGGTCACCGTTAGACGATTTTCTTAATTTATAATCTACCACTATGACTCAAATGGGTAAATACTATCTCAATAAACCCTCTTCATGACATAGGTTCTTCTTAAACTACATAGAATCATCTCATTTTAGCCAGAATCCAAGGTAAAGAAAAGTCATGTCATGGTGGTGAAGGGGTTAAGGGGATATGGTCGTTTTTCTGGTCCCCCTTCCTCCACATATTTTGCCCCATTACTTTTCAGATTTTAAGAAGTTCGGCCCATTAGTTTGGCGATGCTATGACCTTTTGCCCCATTTCTTTGTCACTATTAAGAGTTTTTGTGTCA